>OY856409.1:1428573006-1429075506 GCA_963693085.1 Alisma plantago-aquatica
AATAACAATGAGGAAAATAAAAGAGAAATAAAGAGAAATTCTCAAAAAGAACTATTTTCATAAGAAATAAACAAGATAATAAAGAATAATGCATTTAGATGCATCTAGAAGGATAATGAGTATCCAATAAAAAGGATTTCGAAATAATAGAGTTTCTTGGGATCCAAAGAGTCCCAATGAAGAAAGAGGAAAGAGAAAATACCTATAAAAGAAAATAAGAATATAATGTGAATACATTATTAATTGATTATATGGTATTGTTAAAAAGGAAATAGTTTCTACTAAAGGAAAATAGAAATTCGTGCCAATGGTTTAAAAAGCAAGAATAAAGAAATTAATGGCAAGGATTTTCGAATTCCTATTTATACAAATAATAGAGAATATCAAAAGGATTAAGAAGAGAGAGAAGGATGACTTCTCCTTGAAGGAATATGATTCCTTTTGGAAAATGACTCTTTGAGTTGTGAATAAGACAACCTAGGGCTTCGTTTCCCTCCCCTATATAGAGGGGTAGAGCCCAGGGGCGAGTTCAAGAAGGACCCCATGCACCCCTCTCTCCTATTCTTCTTCTTCTTGTTTGTTGCAAGCAAACCCTGGGTTAGAGGATAACGCCAACCCTGGAGTAGCAAGGAACTGTGGAATCATCTCGGTGGATGAGTGACGTCGCACGTGGTCAGAGATGGGCGCGGCCATCGTCCTGATGCCCTAGGCCACGCACAGCAGCGGCATCATGGTTGCAGGGTTGGCCGGTTGTTGCGGGCTGAGTACGCCTGAACCGAACCACCTTGAACGCGAGCGAGGAGGCGCCCTGTGTGCCTGGGTGTGCGGCGGAGCTAGAGGAAGGGTTGGTGGCAACCCTCGTGCCTCGAGGACGAAGTGACCCTACAGAGTGCTGCGTTTGGCGGCAGTCGCGGAGTCCGGAGGTGGAAGACGACCTACGGTCGGTTGGACAAGTTTGCCCCTCCGCAGGCTGAAGGACCAGTTACTTAACCAAGGGTAGAAACGTAATTCAGTTATGTTTCCCAAAAGCTAACGTTGCATGGCAAGGGTGACGTAGCGCCCCCGAATTGACTCAAGTAAGTCAAATTTGCAAAATTCATATCTAATAATCGGTAGCTCGGATGGGTACGAATAATATATGCATTTTGTTCAAAAAAATGAGAGGAATCCAATAAAAATATAGTTAGAAGCTAATTCCTCTTTCAATTTGAAAAGTAATAGAAGTTATCAACTTTAGTGAATTAAAGATTAAGAAACCCTATTTTAATATGATTAATGTGATTAGTAGGGTTTAATGGATGATTAAAGTTGATATTAACCTGTTAATCATGAAGAGTTACATTAAGAATGAAAAAAATGAACTTTGCACGTAATTAGTCCTTTTTAGAGTTTCATGTGCATGAATGTGCTTTAAAGGGCCGTGAAACCCTAATATTGGTAAATGTTACTCTTAATGACATTAATTATTCAAAATTGTGAATAAAGTTAAGGGATGACGATTCTAAGCTATTTCGAGCATTAAAGTTCCTGATTGTGGTTAAATACCCTTAATGTGAAAATTAGGGTTTCTTAGTGGATAAAAGGTAGAATTAATGATAAATAACGTTCATATGAGTATTAGAGCATAATGAACTACGAATTGATGATAAACGAGCATAATGACTTTGTCATAGATTAAAAGTATAAAAATGGTAGCGTTAATGTAAAAGAGGCTTAACAGATTTAATTGTTGGTTAATTGTGCATTAATCTGGAATTAAGGTTATGTGTTTGTAAAAGGTAACTTTCGTGAAGGATAGATGAGATAATTAGGGTTTAGGGAAGTAAAACCCTAATTGCAAAGTAAACCCTAAAAAGAGGAAGAAACCCTAAAAAGGAATAAAAACCATAAGTAGCAAGATGGTTTGGATAGTTTTTGATAAAAAGCAATTGGATGTATATTTCAGGATTGAACTGTGTACTTGCTTGATTCTGGATTACTTACTTGTTTGGACTATACCTGCATCTGAGTCTGCCTGACAGGTATGTGGTTAATTATGAATAACCGCCTTAGTTTCCCAAGGATTTTCCGGATGGTTAATCGTATTGAATGCAAATTATCAGTTTGGATGTTCATACTTACAAATCATAAAGTCACTATGATTATCACATTAATAATAAAAGTATGAATTCTCGCACCTACATGCCACCCTGATGGATGATGCCAAAGGTCAAGCCCAAGAGGGTAGACCAATGGGCACCATGAGTGGTGACCCTAGACACCAAGCTCGGGATTGAGAAGGTGGTCTTTATAGAATGACTAATGGGCACTATGAAGGGTGACCCCAGGCACCAAGCTCGGGATTGAGAAGGTGGCCTTAAGTCATTGGCAAAAGAAACCCTAAGGTGGGTATGCCAGGGATAAGGCAAAAGCGGTGGAGAATGTCATACTGAAAAGCATAAATTGGCTTGTTAATTAATTTGATTGTGATAATTAGATTGTTATCCATATGTGCAAACTTTTGGTTGTCCCCACATACCAGTATATTTCGATATGCTGACCGACGTTTTGTTTGTCGACGTTTTAGGTACAAATTTGAAAAGAACCAACAGTAAAGTGGCATATGTGAAATTAATTAAGAATTAAAGTTCAAAGGAGGATTCGTTAGAGTAGACTCCTGATGCGGATAGATGTAGTTATCCCAGTTTTGGAAAAGGTACGCAAAGTTTTATTTTATACCAATTTTCAGTTTAGTTGGTAAAATTTGTTAATTGTTATTGATTATTTGTCGAACCTTTGATCCGGGTTATTGGATGACGGCTCTGACCTTTCGGTCTCCCTTAAATGGGGGTTACTGGGAGGCGGGGTTGTTACAATTGGTATCAGAGCGAAGGTTCCTCAATTAATCTTTAATAATTAGTAAATTTTACAAACTCCGTAGAACCCAAGGGAGTTATTAGAGGATTGTCTGAAGGACTGAGGTGTCTAGAAAAGGATCACGTCCGGGGGCTGGCAATATTTTCCTCCGCACCGCTAGTCGGAATACGAGGACTCCCGGATTGTGTGACTGTCTGGCCGATGTCTTAGGATATGACTCAAAATAAGATACCTTTAGGACTCTCATCTTGTTCATCCCTTCTCAACTCAAATTCTGTTAAGGACCTTAAGACGTAGGGTTTTCTCTCTTCTCCTCACCCTCTTGAGGTATGGGTAAGGTTAATAAGGTCTAAGGAATCCTCCACCAAATTAATGAAAAGCATGTAAATAAGATGTCATAAGCTTAATAGATTAAGCGCAAACTAAAGAATAGATACATGCTTAGGTCGTATGACACGAGTTGTCATTGCTCTTAGGAGAAACCTGAGGCTAGACCTCCTTATCAGGAGAACGAGTAGAGAGAGTTAGTCTTAGAGGTAGAGACCTCCATTAAAAGTAGAGACCTAGCACATCCTCTAAGGATGAGGTTAACCCTAACCCTAAGTGAAGGTTAGAGAGGGAGATGACATGAAGAGTTAGATGTCATGGTAGACCAAGTGTTTGGATAGACATGCCTTGGATGCCATATGAGCCATGAGAAGTTGGTGACCGAGTACCTTTGGCAACCCAACCCTGGGAAGGGTCGTGCATGTTTGAGCGAAAGATAGCTCCTTCATGGATGAGGTTAGAGAAGAACCTGTATGGGCTGTTGTAAGTAGGATATAGCTTGCACCCAGAGTACATCAGTAGTACGAGCAGTTAGTTAAAACCGAGGCCAGAAGGAAAGGATGGATGGCTTACGAGATAAGCATAAGGGTCTATGGATAATCATGAGCAAACATAAGTTTGAGCATAGGCTTCACCCACGTAGAGGTATGCCTATGAGCTTGACCCTTCATGGAGGGAGGACCTCTAGTAGTAAGGTTGGATGTGGAGTTAGCTCTAGAGAGAGAAAGCAGGACCCCAGCAAGAAGGTTGGACAGGGGAGAGTTGAGGATGATGCAACCTAAGTGGACGGTTGCAGTTTCCTCATGCATGATCCCTGGAGGCTGATGATATCTTGGTTGCCTTTAGAGGAACCAAACCCTAGAGAGAGGATGATGCTTCTGGTACCTATGTGCCTATGGTATAAGTGGTTACCTACTGAGATGAGACAAAGAGTGCCTTAGACCCTGAGGAGGTTTAAGTAACCAGTTGTGAGGCACTATACCTAGTTGTTTGTCCTTAAGGAGGACTCAACTCTGAGGTGCCGCGTATATAAAAGGATCATGGAAGTACATGACATACCTTGGACATGCTGGATTCGTGGTTAAGAGATTGAGCATGCAGTTGGACACCCAAAGGTGGACTTAGGGTTCCTAGGCCTAAGAGGGGGAGCAGTGTACCCGATGCTCATAATGAGATTTGAGTCTCCATAGTTTCGAGCATGGTACTCCTCATGTGTAGAGGTAAAGGAAACCCCTTAAGTTAAGGGTATGTTTGATGAACCCCTCATAACTAAGTTGATCTAATGATGAGGATGAGGACAAGTGTGACCTAACATGGTTTTGTAGGTGTCTGCTTGTGCCTTAGTAGCTTGCTAGGGTTAAGCATGCTCATGTGGATGTAAACCCTGGACATAAGGGCGTTCGTGACCTTTGTTGTTAAGGTGTAGTTTCCTCCCATCCTGGGAGAGGGACCCTTTAGTAGGATGTATACCAATTTTATTGGTTTTAAGGTAACCTTAAGAGGTCTCATAAGATCTTGAGAAGCTAAGTGAAGAGTACATGGTATGAGAATGAACCTGTAGACCCATAGATAACCATCTCTAAGTGCATGTGGATGTGTTACCATGAAGGTAATCGGTATGGGGCCTGACCAAGGTAGGTAGGTCTCCATGACCCCTAGGAAAGGATGAAAGTCAGCCCATGAATGCAGAAAGAGATGTTGAAGGCTTGGGTAAGGTTCTGAGTTGAACATGTACTATAATAGAATCCTAAGTCTATCCTAGGGTCAGGTAGGGATAAGACCGATGGAAATAGGAGTTGCCTAATTTCCTAGTTGCACATGACCATAGGGTCGGGAGGTAACAGCTATCATTGTTTGAGGGCCATGGGTTAGGAGATTAATCACCTTCATGAACTCATGGGACCCAAAGGACAGATGAGTAGGGCACTCTCTGGATGCATGAGGGAAGAGGGATGACCCCAAAAGTGTCGGCACCCTATAGATCCAGAGGAGATGACCAAGGATTGTGTGTAAACCCCAGTAGGTTCGAGACCTATTTTCCATGGAAGTAATTTTTGATATCATGATGTTTGTGATGTAGAAACATAAGTTGCATGTTTCAACTTAGATTTGAAGGTGTATTGGCAAGGTGGGATGTACCATCTCTACTCTTGGAATAGGAAGAACTCTGTATTTGGACGGCCGCCAAATGCTTATTTCTTCTTGTTATGGGAGTGAGAGATAGGACAGTACGCATGCCATACACCAAGGATAAAGATGATGTGAGTTGGAACGTTGCTATGAGGTATAAGGACAGAGACGATAAGATACCCTTGTGGAGTGAACGATACATGGAGGGTGTACAAACACCAAGAAGTATTAAGGTAGTCATCTTGTGAGGATGTTGTCACATGAGTTATATGGAACTTGCATGTGATACAAGGTTGAGTTGGATAACCAAGAGAATAAGCTTAGAGTTTCTTGATGAAGACAAACTTAGAGATGAGATGATAAGTAGAATACATGGAAGTGTATGTCTTCAACATTACCTAATACCTAAGGATAAGAAGTGGTAATGAATGCTCTGGTTGAGATATAGCTGCCTAATTTATCTGGAAGCTAGAAGAAGTTGAGGTTGTTAGGCTAACCTTAAGATGAGGAAAATAGATAAGTTTGGCTAACACCCAGATGTATCAATAGTGGTTAATCAAGTAAATGATTGTTTGGTTAGCCAGCCTAGTCTGTGATATAATGAAAGGATGGTTGTAGAACCTCAGATGTACTTCTTTGAAAATGAAAGTGATGAAACCCCAATGAGAGTGATTTAGGGTTTCCGAGGTATCAAGCTTGAGGAATCATGACATACAGGAGATCATGGTTTTAAAATCACCAAACACCGTGATACTGCAAAGATAGTAAGTGATAGTAGCCCTTTTGATGCTTAAGATGAAGTTGCATGTGGCTTGTCTCCATGCAAGCCAGGAGGTGAAGGACGAACAGCAGTAACCCAGTGCTTTGACATAGAGGATAAAGAGTCCCCGAGAGGGAATGGGAGTTCACCACTAAGGATGTTGTGATAAGTCTCCCCTTGACCACAGAAGGTCAAGATACAATGTGGGTTATGATAGATCGCCTTACCTAGATGACAAGAGAAAGAAAGAGTACTGTCAAGAGACAGATTCAGTTGAACTACATAAGAGAAAGAGAGAGACGGTTCAACTACACCATGATGCGAGTTCAAAAGTTCTTGAGTATGACTAAAGGTTCACTTCCATGAGGTGGAAATGGATACATGAAGAACTCGATGATAGTACGGTATATCACCCCTTACTAATAGTTAGTATGATCCAGACTAGAGGGTCTGATGAGAGCATGTGTGCTCATTCGGGGTGATACATGGAGATAATTCTTAAGATGTGATGTTAACCACCATAGCCTTTATCGGGATGCAAGAAGTTCTATAAGGAGGTTGTGTCGGCCACCACTTCATTAAGATTATGTTGATAAAGGAGGCCTCGTGAAGGTCAGAACAGAACCACAGTGTGTGCAGATGAAATCGCTTTGATCATCCAATGGCTGAGAGTGAGAGCCCAGGGGTGACATGAGTCGCGAGCCGATGCAAAGCAGACTGACATGCAGCTCACTGTGGGAGAATATGTGATGTGAAAATTTGACCCCTCTAAGCTATAGCTGAGAAAGCTGGGTCCCCGATATATGGGTTCATTTGAGATGGATTGGTGGAGATGGTTGTGTTTAGCCTTACCCCTCGGGATAACATGATGCATAATGTGTTCCATGAGTCCGATCTAGAGCACTATGTGAGGTACCCAAGCCATGTGTTGAGCCCTAAACCTATTCAGCTTTTGAGAGGCTGAAATGTCCTGAGTCACCTATGAGGGTATGATATACCAAGGTAAGAAAGAACTCAGATGGAAGAATATGAGATAATGAAGGTTCTTGGGAAGCACCATGGAAAGGGTGATGCCACATGGGAGCCCTGATGGACGTATGAAAGGCTTATCCTGAACTTTTTGTTTGCTTGATGGAATTTTGAGGACAAAATTCTTATAAGAGGGGAAGGATGTTACAACCCCAATTTTTGGGTTCCTTTGGTGAGAAATGTAATTTCTCATATTAAAGAAATTGGAACAAATAATGATATAATTTTGAATAAATGAGTTTCTTTTACAATAGACTTGATGATTGTGTTGTGGGCTTTATTGGCTATTGGGCCCAATAATAAGGAAATTCAATTAGTAAATGAATAATTGAGTTTTTGAGAAAAGAAAGGTGTGGAAACCTCTAGAAGGCAAAAGAACTTAATCCAAAAGGTGGATTTCGTGCCACATGGGTTCCTTGGGTCCCAAGGAATCCAAAGTTGCAAAGATAATGCAATAAGAAAAGAAAAGATCAATTACGTATTTCTTTATTGAGAAAGAAATTGAAAACAATGGTAATATGTGGAAAATAAGTGGAAAGAGGTATAATTGAGTTAGTCTTGGTGGAATTTCGTATCTTAAGGATTCCTAATAATAAAAGGAATAACAATGAGGAAAATAAAAGAGAAATAAAGAGAAATTCTCAAAAAGAGCTATTTTAATAAGAAATAAACAAGATAATAAAGAATAATGCATTTAGATGCATCTAGAAGGATAATGAGTGTCCAATAAAAAGGATTTCGAAATAATAGAGTTTTTTGGGATCCAAGGAGTCCCAATGAAGAAAGAGGAAAGAGAAAATACCTATAAAAGAAAATAAGAATATAATGTGAATACATTATTAATGGATTATGTGGTATTGTTAAAAAGGAAATAGTTTCTACTAAAGGAAAATAGAAATTCGTGCCAATGGTTTAAAAAGCAAGAATAAAGAGATTAATGGCAAGGATTTTCGAATTCCTATTTATACAAATAATAGAGAATATCAAAAGGATTAAGAAGAGAGAGAAGGATTACTTCTCCTTGAAGGAATATGATTCCTTTTGGAAAATGACTCTTTGAGTTGTGAATAAGACAACCTAGGGCTTCGTTTCCCTCCCCTATATAAAGGGGTAGAGCCCAGGGGCGAGTTCAAGAAGGACCACATGCACCCCTCTCTCCTATTCTTCTTCTTCTTGTTCGTTGCAAGCAAACCGTGGGTTAGAGGATAACGCCAACCCTAGAGCAGCAAGGAACTGTGGAATCATCTCGGTGGATGAGTGACGTCGCACGTGGTCAGAGATGGGCGCGGCCATCGTCCTGATGCCCTAGGCCACGCACAGCAGCGACATCATGGCTGCAGGGTCGGCCGCTTGTTGCGGGCTGAGTACGCCTGAACCGAACCACCTTGAACGCGAGCGAGGAGGCGCCCTATGTGCCTGGGTGTGCGGCGGAGCTAGAGGAAGGGTTGGTGGCAACCCTCGTGCCTCGGGGAAGGAGGAGTGACCCTGCAGAGTGTTGCGTTTGGCGGCAGCCGCAGAGTCCGGAGGTGGAAGACGACCTACGGTCGGTTGGACGAGTTTGCCCCTCCGCGGGCTGAAGGACCAGTTACTTAACCAAGGGTAGAAACGTAATTCAGTTATGTTTCCCAAAAGCTAACGTTGCATGGCAAGGGTGACGTGGCGCTCCCGGATTGGCTCAAGTAAGTCAAATTTGCAAAATTCATATCTAACAATCGGTAGCTCGGATGGGTACGAATAATATATGCATTTTGCTCAGAAAAACGAGAGGAATCCAATAAAAATATAGTTAGAAGCTAATTCCTCTTTCAATTTGAAAAGTAATAGAAGTTATCAACTTTAGTGAATTAAAGATTAAGAAACCCTATTTTAATATGATTAATGTGATTAGTAGGGTTTAATGGATGATTAAAGTTGATATTAACTTGTTAATCATGAAGAGTTACATTAAGATTGAAAAAGATGAACTTTGCACGTAATTAGTCCTTTTTAGAGTTTCATGTGCATGAATGTGCTTTAAAGGGTCGTGAAACCCTAATATTGGTAAATGCTACTCTTAATGACATTGATTATTCAAAATTGTGAATAAAGTTAAGGGATGACGATTCTAAGCTATTTCGAGCATTAAAGTTCTTGATTGTTGTTAAATACGCTTAATGTGGAAATTAGGGTTTCTTAGTGGATAAAAGGTAGAATTAATGATAAATAACGTTCATATGAGTATTAGAGCATAATGAACTACGAATTGATGATAAACGAGCATAATGACTTTGTCATAGATTAAAAGGATAAAAATGGTAGCGTTAATGTAAAAGAGGCTTAACAGACTTAATTGTTGGTTAATTGTGCATTAATCTGGAATTAAGGTTATGTGTTTGTAAAAGGTAACTTTCGTGAAGGATAGATGAGATAATTAGGGTTTAGGGAAGTAAAACCCTAATTGCAAAGTAAACCCTAAAAAGAGGAAGAAACCCTAAAAAGGAATAAAAACCATAAGTAGCAAGATGGTTTGGATAGTTTTTGATAAAAAGGAATTGGATGTATATTTCAGGATTGAACTGTGTACTTGCTTGATTCTGGATTACTTGCTTGTTTGGATTATACCTGCATCTGAGTCTGCTTGACAAGTATGTGGTTAATTATGAATAACCGCCTTAGTTTCCTGAGGATTTTCCGGATGGTTAATCGCATTGAATGCAAATTATCAGTTTGGATGTTCATACTTGCAAATCATAAAGTCACTATGATTATCACATTAATAATAAAAGTATGAATTCTCGCACCTACATGCCACCCTGATGGATGATGCCAAAGGTCAGGCCCAAGAGGGTTTAGACCAATGGGCACCATGAGTGGTGACCCCAGACACCAAGCTCGGGATTGAGAAGGTGGTCTTTATAGAATGACTAATGGGCACTATGAAGGGTGACCCCAGGCACCAAGCTCGGGATTGAGAAGGTGGCCTTAAGTCACTGGCAAAAGAAACCCTAAGGTGGGTATGCCAGGGATGGGGCAAAAGTGGTGGAGAATGTCATACTGAAAAGCATAAATTGGCTTGTTAATTAATTTGATTGTGATAATTAGATTGTTATCCATATGTGCAAACTTTTAGTTGTCCCCACATACCAGTATATTTCGATATGCTGACCGACGTTTTGTTTGTCGGCGATTTAAGTACAAGTTTGAAAAGAACCAACAATAAAGTGGCATATGTGAAATTAATTAAGAATTAAAGTTCAAAGGAGGATTAGTTAGAGTAGACTCCTGATGCGGATAGATGTAGTTATCCAAGTTTTGGAAAAGGTACGCAAAGTTTTATTTTATACCAGTTTTCAGTTTAGTTGGTAAAATTTGTTAATTGTTATTGATTATTTGTCGAACTTTTGATCCGGGTTATTGGATAACGGCTCTGACCTTTCGGTCTCCCTTAAATGGGGGTTACTGGGAGGCGGGGTCGTTACAGGAAGGGTACATGGACATGTCAGACTGGCCCGTGGAAGCTGATTGGCACTTGGAGGTTCCAACAAAGTACAATACGCTCATGTGGCTTGTTGCCTAGGAAGCACGAACACAGACACAAACATGTGTTTGTACATGGACACAGACACAATACACATCGATTTTCAAAAACATAGGGCACAAACATGACATTGGACACGGCAAGAAAATATACATATAGACGTATATATATAAGAAAAGAAAAAACACAATAAAACACTAAGGTCATCTCATCCACGGTATATTCAATTTCAAATGTGGACTCAAGTGCACAATGCATACATCTACATCATGAAATCAAGTCATCAAAGACATGCTATCAGACAAACCCACATTGTAATCACAATAATAATAATTAAACTAATAGATAATTTATTCACAAATAACAATGAGTCAAACACCACAAGAATGAACTCACGGTAAGATATATTGTGCATCTAAATTTTGTACACTAAAAATAATGGTGGTGGTGGACAATAAAGAAAAACGAAGATGATGTTACTTGTAGAAGAGAGAGTGAAAGTGATGGAGGTAAAGGATGAGGAATTAGAGGGGTAAAAGGAGAGTGGCAGTGGTAGTAATGGTGGAGAAATAGAACATAAGTATAGGAGGTTGAAGAAGAAGAGGAGAAAAGGGAGGAGATATATTGTCATGTGCAATATAAAGGAGAAAAAAGAGAAGAATTGGTTTTTATAGAGGAGGAAGAGGGGAGGGAGAATGTTTCAAATGTGAAATATAACGCATTTTTAGAGGTGGAGGAAGAAGAGGATGGGGAGGAGTTCACAAACCAAAGAGGAAGGAAGAAGAGCAAGAGAAGAAATGGGTGGACAAAGGGGGAAGAAGAGGAAGGGAAGGAGGAGCATAAGCGTAGGGGTTACCTCTTGTTATGACTTTGTCTCTCGATGGAGATGAGAATCCAACACTATGGCTGCTTTTGTTCTTGTTGCCACTAGTGAGAAATAGGGTCTTTCCGCTTCTTAATGAGTGTTGGGACGTGTCCTGGCTATGTCCAAACTGTGTCCAGAATATGTCCAACTCCTAATAAAAAGGAACTTGGACACGCCTAGGGCGTGTCCACACAGTGTCTGCGTCGGACATGTGTTGGACACGGACACGGTCGCCTCTGGGAAGTTCCTGTGCTTCCTAGCTTGTTGCGCATGAAGCAATGATGAAAAATGCTAGGAGAGCCCAAAGACACGTTACAAACAATCCCGGATGCTCCAAATGTGGTATTGAAGGCAGAACCGTACTTCATGCAATACGTGACTGTGGGGAGCCAGAACAGACTTGGAGGAAGCTGACAGTTCACAAACACAACGCAAGCTTCTTTACCTCCAACTTTGCAGGCTGGCTTAGTGACAATTTGAAGGCAAAAACCCAGTCATAGAACTTTATCCTTGGTTGGTAGCAGCTTTGGCAATGTAGAAACCAGTTTGTATTCAACCACAACACTTGCAACATCAAGTGTACATGCAAAAGCATCTTGACAGCTGCAAGACACCATCAAAGCATGGACTTACCGATTAGGACAGTCGAAAGGCATTGTCCTAAACCAGGGCCCTGGCAGGTCCCCCCTCCCAAGGATGGATGAAACTTAAAGTGGATGCGGCAATTAAAAGAAGAAATGCAGTTAAAGCCACAGTAGCTTGAAACCATGAAGAGAAATGGCCACGTGGATGGGATGTTCAATGAAGACTTTTGACAGTGCTAGAAGCTGAAACTGCGGCAATTGTGCTCACGTCGGAGAAATCCTAGGCCAAAGGTTGGCAATGGATTATTCTTGAGTTAGACTGCAAGAATGCGATACATGATATTGAAGCTAAGACAAGTGAATTCCCAGCCTTGGGAGCATGGAAAAAGAAGATAGTAGGTTTACTCCCTCGAGATTGACGAGTACAGGTCACCAAGGTGAATCGCCTACAAAATCTTGATGTTGATGAGCTAGCTAAACTGCATCTCAAATCCAACCCAAAAAAAACTTTATATATTGTCATCCCCCACTAACAAATGGTGCGGATCTACCTATTGTTAGTTGTAATGGTACTCATCATACCAATTTTGCTTCTAGTTCCAATCATGTAAATTCCTGCATGAGAGCAGGCTAAATAGAAGGTTCCTTGCTTTTCCCAAAATATATAAACATTACATATAGTGTATATATGTGTGCGCACATACGCGTGCATCTCTCTCTCTCTCTCTCTCTCTCTCTCTCGCGCGCGCGCGCGCTGTGTGTGTGTGTGTGTGTGTACATACATAAATATATATAGGTAATATAAAAAAGTTCTCTTCTTTTATACTATTAAATGGGGCATCTACCTTGCATATAGCAGTTTCCTTGCCACATGATCAACTTGTTTTACAAAGAAAAAAGACTAGATTGCAGTATCATCAATAGAAGCACATATTACAACTAGTCACCTAAAGTTATATATAATCATATATGAAGTATTACAAACAAGTTCCATCTTTAAATTAGTAAAATGGTCAATCAACCCCGCATATGGAAACTTCCTTTGCACATGACCAACTTGTTTTACAAAAACCAGTCACAGATATATACAATAGGAACTAAGCTAGACTGGGGGGAATTGGTAAAAATAATGATTCACCAAGCCTTGATGGTATGGGTGGACCAGCTAGAATAGCTGAATAGGCCTAGGAGATCACCTTCAGAGTTAATGTTTGTAACTCATAGGATAAATTGCACGTACAAATAGATAGTATATTCCATGAAAAAAAAATCCATTCAAGATGAAGTGGCAGTAATGAAAATGTTGAGGTGGCTATGTGAGAAGACGAGGAAAGATCAAATTAGAAAGTATTATAGAAGAAATAAAGTGGGAGCGGCTAGCATTGAGGAAAAAATACAGGAGCACCTTAGATGGGTTTGGACAAGTACGGAAAAGACCTAGGCGTATATCAAGTTGGAGTCATGACCGAGTCAAGAGGAAGACGACACATACCAAAAAATACTTTGGGAGAGCCCATAAGCAGACATCTGGATTCATTACATCTCAATGAGAACATAACCCAAAAAGAGCTGAATGGGAAAGAAGGATTGACGACGACTACGATGATGATATGAAAAGTGGTTCCACTTCAATGGTGAACTTCTAGATTTTTCCTTATTGAGGCCAACATTGGCCTTTTCTGGGATAATATATTTGAAAGAAAACTAATCTCACTTATGTCAGGCTCTTCTTATATAGTAGTCTGGATAAGGGATTTAGCACAGACTGTGAAAGGATTGACACCATACTGTCATGTTTCCTTCTCCCAAAAACTTTTACTGCATTCTCAAGAATTATATAGTAAATAATGCAGTGCACTTTATTTTCATAACTGTCATGTTTTCCTTCTTATTTTTATAATTCTCCTAAAAACATTTAATGCCTGAGTATCGTATTAAAAACATAACATGCATGCACAGCAGAAATTAACCTTCAAATAGCTACAGGCTAGCTAAGCTGGTAGGCCTCCTGGGCAATTCACAGGAGGTTGTGGGAGAAAAGAATACCCTAGGGATGGCAATGGTTGGGTCAGAACGTTTCGCTAGGTGTCAAGGAGGAAGGGCCAGTAAATCAGATTAAAATACTTATAAAGAAACATACCAAGGCACCTGCTTTCCGAGCCATTCTCTTTGCTCTCATATCAGTTTTCTCAACAAACACTTTCTTGGTCTTAGAAACATCCTTCTCTCTACGTAGCTTTTGGTATGGTGCGGCTGCTCTGAGAGTAGCATCAACAGCAAGTCTCCGAACTGGGCCCTGGTATAGCAATGAATTGATTTATAAAGGAAAATGATAGGACCAAGAAAGTTTTGTAAGTACATACTCATCAAATATCAGCAAACTTTTTAAAATGAGATAAAAAATATATTAGAAACCAACATAGACAGCCGATGGTCTGAATTAACGCAAAGATCTTTAGCTCATGATGTTGTACTTCAGTGACTACCATCTATGGAATAGTTATTAGACTACAGTTTGAGGAGAAATCTGACAGAATAATAATTTTCCAACTTCAGAAGGAGAACCAAACCTTTGGAAGCATAGGCTTAATATATCTTCCCCTGTCTTCTGAAAATATCACGTTTTTAGCCCGTCCTGCCTTTCCTCTTTTTCTTTGGGCTTGCTGAGCAAAGAAGAGAAGCTTCTCATCAACTACGCCACCCTCAGCATCAAAGATAAACTCTTCTGGTATTTGTGGCTCCTGTTCATTCTCTTCATTGTTGTCATCCTGCCAGCAAATTATACTGAAATGAGTTGAAAGAAGTACATAGAAAAACAAAACAGATATATTTGGCTTTTTGGAAACAGATATTAAAGTTTGCATCAAGAGATGAGGCTAAGTTAATATACTTCTTCATCTTCCTCCTCCTCTTCCTCGTTTTGATCCTCTGAGTCTTGGCTCTGAGGAGGGGGTGGGGGTGGAGGGGGCTGATTTTGTTGTTCTTGTGGATTCTCATTTATAATTGAACGTGGAAGTATGACCAGTTCTACCTGCATGAGCAAAAGAATGAGTTTTGGTGCATAATTCATATATCAAAGCAAGATCATAACTAGTCCAGGAGTCCTTTTCCCAACATTTTTCAGACCCTTGTTATTTATTCATGAATTACAAGGCAAAAGGAAGCAGTAATAGTAAAACAAAACAGCGTAACAATCACTTCAGAAAGTATATATCAAACGCCCAAGGTTTTGATGGAAATTTAAATAGTAACGGCACCTACTATTAATTGCAATGGCATGATATACAATAAGACATGGGCAGAAAGGGATATTTACTTTTAGCAATCATATAAAGCAAAACTCCAAATGAAAGCCAGCAAGAAGGAAACCAATGAAAGCCAGTTCATTCAATCATGGCAAGAAATGCCTAAACCTTGTATATCTGAACCATTACTTACTTTGACAAAGCAAAAGCTAAATAATACTACATTTAGTGGTGCTAATCTATTCTGCCAAACAGAACATATACAAGTTAGTCAGCAATATTGTAATTGATCCTTATTCTGCTTCCCTAATATTCGAAGAATTCATAGAAGGATACAAATCTTTTTACACTCCCACTACTGTTGTTCCAGATTGCTGCCTCTATGCCAATAATTCGTTGTTTGATACACACTGAAACCATCTAGAAATAATCTGCTTCAGTTTCGTTGTGCTGCATCTTTCTTTACAATACCTTGTGTTGATCATGGGCATCGTGAATGTACAAGAGAGAAATCTCAATGAAATGTGTTTACAAGAGACTCCTAAGAGTTTTAGAGAGAAGAGAAGTTAATGGAGACTTGAGCGATATACGAACCCATTTAAGTATATTACAAGATAAGTTGAGATAACAGAAGTAGGCCTAAGCCCAATAGTTATTAGATAATGTCAACACCATGGTGCAGGACTTCGACTTCATGTCGACTTCGGCAGGTGTGGAAGTGGAAGTTTGTGGAAACTTCGAGGAAGTTTAGACGCAAACTTCGACAAACTTTGATGCCGATTTATGAAGAAAATTATGTGAATATGAAGGAAACTTCGATTGAAAACTTCTAATTATGTTATACCTCTATCTTATAATTGTTAATTTAACACAAAAACACGATTCATGACTCTCTAGCCCTAGATAGGTTGATAATACAATGCGCTGCTTGCACAGGTAAATGTGCAATACACATACAAATACAGTTCAAGTGTTGAACATATGTATTATATACAATATACAACCCAATAGTAATTACAAGGAAAGAGTGGCAACAACAGACATAGGAGTTGATATTAGAAGTTGTGAAGAGGGTTGGAGGCGACACTTATGCCTTATATGGCCGTTAGGGCACTAGTTAGGATTAATGTTCTGGGTCGTCTCAACTTCGCCCCAACTTCGCCAACTTCAAGGAAACTTCCACAACTTCGGAGAAGTTGAGACGAAAATACACACAAAAAATTCAACTTCGGCAAAAACAGGGAAACTCCGTCCTGAAGTTTGGACGAGGTCGAAGTATTGGGGATTCGACTTCACCCATGGTCGAAGTTCGAAGTTTTGGCGAAACTTTGCCCAACTTCGCCGAAGTTTAAAAAAATGATCAAGACACATAAACAGGATTCGCATTTGAAATGTAGTTGAAATTTTGACAGATCTAGTTGCAAACACTTGGAAGTAAACACTTACAGATATTCCATATACACAAGATCCTAGAAGTTAGGTCTAACATGACAAAATTAAAACCTAAGAACAGAATAGCAAATGCATTGTTAGAATCCGAATGAGAGATGCATGTGGGCCAAGCTTTTACATAGGTTTTACATGCATATAACTGGACTCTATCAATTAAGAAATATGTATCTGAGAGAAATATAATAAAAAGAAAATGGAATATAACTATTATGGCATAGTTATATGAATTGTAATCCTATCAAGATTTTGACACGGATCAACAGATTACGGTCTTGTCATGCATGAAACACTTAAATTCAGCTAACAAGAATAAGGAAAAAAAGACTGGCCTTATATTTTCATGAAAAAAAGAGCCAAAAAACCTAGACCCAAAACTCTGCAAGTATTTTTGATCAAGTATAAGGAGATGTGTACCATCCTGTAGACTCTTAAAAAAGGACCAACCCCCAAAAAGAGCTTCAAATGAACAAACATGCCATAACAGTACAATAATTTTCCTTTTTTTTTTTGGGAAAAAGATACAATAATTTTTGTTTGCAAGGAAGTGGTGCCATGAAAGAAAGCACTTGAGGTAATATATGGAAGATTTATGGATATAACAATATAGTTAAAACCTATAGATGTTTTCATATATGAGTGTTTCTCAAATGAGTGGCTCGGCTAGAATAAACTCCAGGTTCATAAGAAAACTTATTTCATATTGATGAAGCAGATATTCTGATACTTACCGCTTTCTTCAGGTCATCCACATAGACCTTTTCACGTGCCTCTATGGCAGCTAAACATTTTGCTACCCTGGCAGCATATAGCTCAGCTCTGTGGCCCTACAATTCATATTTACTTGTCAAATTATATACAGTGTGATTATTAAATACAAATTAGATGGAATTAGACATCCTGAATTTAACAACTAAAAATAGAGGATTAGAGTGAACTGAAGACCAAATAATACCATGGAAAACAGGAAGTGCTTAGTATGATACTCTCAAATATATAGGAAGACATTACTCCATCATGAGAGATGATTTATGTTGAAGGAATTAATTATCTAATAAAAATGCTAAAGGCACAAGAAGCATATGAATGGAATTTACAAAAAAATTTAAAAATACACCATTAGCTTGTAGATGAACTGGGATCAATCGGTTACATACCATTTATATAGTGATCAATAAGTGAACTGTAAATAATCACCTGACAGCCACCACGTAAAGCCTCCATGACAAGGTACTTCAATTGTTCCCTACTGATTTGGACTTCTTTCAAGTACTCCCTAGCCAAAATGATCTGCAACAAAGTTTGTTACAAGGATAAAATGCAGGATCACAAAAAGAATGATATACATAATGTTCTACGAGAATTTTTGATATGTGGTAATATAAAATAAAATCTCCAGAATGTCATTTTCGTGATTTCTCCTTAAAAGGTAATTCTTGGGACAAAGTATTGGTTTGACTATTATTCTGGTAGTTAACCTTGATGCCTTGCGGTATTATTACAGGTAGAAAAACATTACCTTTATCCGGAGAGAAACAGGACTGGCCTGCATCTGGACTAGACTGTCAGGAAGTGGGGCATCTGAAGGCCAAAAGACTGGATGATACAATGGCATACCAAAACACCTGAATATTTAACCATGGCCGAACTGACTATGTACTTTAGTGATAGTTTGTGCTTTTGTGTTATTAGTGCTTCAGTTTTTGGAAATTTTTGCCTGAAGAAGATAACTCTTAATATTGTGCTCAGAAACCCAGCTCCCGCCTTGTAGATTGTGTTGCATCCACAGCACTAGTTGATGCATCAAACAGAGGTGTTGTGTCACGTTCTCCTACCACGGCATTAATGTTGACACAGTGTTGTTTGACGTACTACCCTGCAGCCTATCGCAAATCATCTCAGGTCAACCATGGCAGTATGACCGTACAGCAAAGTATGACGGCTAGACCAACAACTTCCGTCCAGATTTCTAACGGTCTCTTCAATTGCATGCACAGACACTCAATGCTCCATAAGCTCCCTACGCTATATGCCCCTTGCGACAACCTGGACTTCCTTTCATGAGTTACCATGTGACTTGCCAGAGGCTTGCCTTTCTCAATCAGGGGGGAGGTGATGTCGGAAAGCCTGCGGATCCAACCCGTCAGCAGGCACGGCTGCCATGCCATCATGAGGGCCTAAGTCAGATGATCAGCTTAGGTTGGGTTTTTTCTCCGAAATTAGTTGATTTTTTTTTATTTTAGGGACTTATTTGCAAATCTAAGTTTAGCTTAGTTTAGTTTATTCCGATTGTTAATTAAGTGATTAGTCATTATTGTCAATGCATCCAGGCACTTTTGTTATAGTTACCAATCTTTGGGTGTGTCATGTGTGTCTAGGCAAGCGATTTATTACTAAATTTGTCTATGAGGGAATTGGTTCCCCATCAATAAGGTAGATATTTTGAGTTTTAGTACACTGAAAGACTAGTGATTCAAAGTAGTAATTTATCATTGTCAGAGTATATGAGTATTCTAGTTAATTATGTATATGGGCTCAAGTCCATTTGGCCCATTGGTGTTTTGGACTCTTTAGTCAATTAGGGTTTGTCTAGCATCTTGTACTTGTCTTTTCTCCATGTAAGAAAGGGGTTTCACATCTAACCACAGCAATATACGAGAATTTTCCTATTATCTTGTTTTCTAACATGGTATTAAAGCAATGATCCTACTCTGACCCTATGTGTGTGTGTGTGTGTGTGTGTGAGAGAGAGAGAGAGAGAAACTAGAGTCCCCCCTACAGGCGGTTGTCGCCCTTTGGCGGTGCTTGGTTACCCGCAAGGATGTCCCCCTGCTTCGAGTGTCTCCTTGGAGCTATCTCCATCTCAAAATCAATACTTTCTATGATGTTGCTTCTTATTGTTCCATGTATCTATGTTGATGACATGTTGGTGCCGTCGCCATCTCTATTGCCATCACCACCTCTTTAACTGCCGCCACGTTGTTTCACCGCTATCTACATTTTTGGCTTGCTTCCATCACCAATGTTGCCACCGTCGTCAATGTCTGATGTCGTTATTTCCTGTGGAAGCCAGTTTTGGTCTCTTTTACCAGGCAAAATCATGGCAAACGGTCTTCTTTTCTGCAGCGATTGAGGATAATCAATCTCTGCCTTGATAAGTTAGAGATTTGTAAGGGTTTTTTCACCCTATTGCTGCTTTTTTGGGGTCTCTGTTGCTGCTCCCCATGACACATGACGTCTGCCTAGGTGACACGGCGTGTGCACGGTGATTTTGCTTGTTCATTTCTGTTTACACAATTAAATATGTCATCAGATCACATTGTGCGTAATCAAAGTACATGATGTGTGAACTAGTTCATGCCACTGCTGGTGCCTCAACTTTGATATAGCATCTTGGCAACACAGCATATAATTCTTTTATACAGCGTGTAGCCATCTTGTTACTGATAGTTTTGCCCCGGTTTTTGCACGTGTGAAAAAAATTACACGTCGTGTATGCTGCTCCTTGCAAGTTTTTGCTCCCTTTTTTGAAAAGCCATGTGGGAGTGTTAAACAGTGTGTATCCTGCTTTCTGCCCCCTATCACACATGACATGAAGGAGTGTTACACACCATGTAGCTTGCTTACTGCGAGTTCTACATTGACTACTATTGATATATGTTCTTTATGATATGTATGCTTTAGTCTTGCTTTTGTGTCTCCTTTTCCCTTTATTCCATAACTCTTATTTATGTTTAATACCTCCTCTCATATCCTATAAAAAAGAGTATTTTGTTTGCTATAAACATATCAATTACATTTTACAATATTTACATGTTATCAAATGTTTACGACCCCCCCCCAAATCCCCGGAGCATCCTAACCCCCCTCCCACCCTAACCCTACTGCTGCCCGCTTCAACCCCTCCTTTGTTGTGCCACCACCACTTTCCTCCTCCCGCTGTCACCCTCCCTCCTTCCTCCCTTCCCGCCTCCCCACTCCTTGTCGTTGCCGCCCCTCCACCCCTTATCCTTCTATCGCCACAACCCCCCGGCCCTCACTCCCTATCTCCGCACCCCCCACCCCTCTCTCTCCCTTCCACCTCTCCCTCCCTCCCTACTACAGCCGCCAGCCACCACTCCACCAGCCAAAACCACTTCCACCTTGTTGTCCATGTATCTTCCAATTCATTTGTTTAGCCTGATTCAAGAATTTTTTTTGTTCATTGAGGTCTACACCTACTGACCTCACAACTCGGCATCTTCTTTGAGGTCATGGGGGCTTGACCCGCTTTCTTTCTGCCTATGTCATCAATTAATTATGTTATAGAGACTTAGGTTGCTGATTTTTGTTTGCTGTTGCCCGTGTGTGGGTGATTTGTCCCAATCTTCTACTATTGGTTGGTATGTGGTGTCACGCTATTCGTCTATTGTTGTTGTTTGTTACGCCACACATCTTATTGACCCCATGGTGTCTACTGAACCCCTAAGTTCGCTATACTTGTCTACTGTGAATCTGGATGGCTCCAACTATCATATATGGTTTATCCTTTTCGAACTCTATGTCAAAACCCAAGGATGATATTCTCATCTCACTTCTGATGCCCCAACACAACTTGCTGATACGGCTGATGATAAACCCAAACAAGCCAATGGTCTGTGACCAAAGAAGACTCCGGCGTGATGACTTGGGTGTTCAACAGCACGGAACCTAAAATCCATAAATCTCTCCTTGATCTCCAGACTGCTAAGGCAATGTGGAATCAACTCTTACATGTCTAGTCTCACCAACAGAAGCCCAAGAAAGTTTTCAAGATCTTCAAAAACCTAGATAAAAAAGAATACTCCAGTGATGGTTCCGTGGAGGATTACTCAACCAGTGTTCCGCTCTTTGGGATGAATGAGGTTTATCACTCTCTCTCTCTTGCCAAGGCAATGAACTTCAAGTAGTTCCTTCCTAGCTAGTGTGCCCAAATCTTTTTTGGGCGTAGTTGATCAGATATTATCCAGTGATCCCTTGCCTACTTTACAAGACGTTCTCAAGAGGTTCGAGTGGTTACCCTCAATGTCATCCCTACCCTCTGGATCTTCTGAAACTTTGCACTTGTTATTCATTCTCGTGACTCTGGACGAGGTTGTGACTGAGTCTGTGGTCATGGTCGTAGTCGTTCTCCTAGAGGTTGTGGACGTGGTCTGCCTCCTCCTGGCCCTGGAAGTGGACATCCTCGATTATGTAGCATTTATGGTTGTACCAACCACACTGAAGGTTGTTGTTGGGCTAAACATGACGAACCAACATGGGCAAACCAGGTCACTACCAACAATGCTGAGTCTATCTCATCTGCTCCCTCCAATTCTACACTCCCCACTGTTGAGTGGATCCTTTCTGAGTTTCAAAAACTTCTTCAAGCACGATTTCCATCTCAACCCACTACACATCAAGGCGGTGTTATTCTTGCTACTTGTGCTATGTTAGCACATTTCATCTATTGGTTTGTGCATTTGTACTATCTTCAGATGTGCATTTTTGCACATTGATACTCGACTTAGGAAGCACGGACACTTCCGGAGGTTGGCATGTTCGTGTCAAACACATGCCCAAATATGGACATACCATGGACACGCTTGGCATGCAATGGACATGCCTCCGGCTTCCACTTTTTTTTATTGTAGTGACGAACACGGCATGGATAGGTTGTGGACGTACCCCAACCCACTTAAGCTTAAGCGTATGACAAAACCCCCAAGCCTTCTCCGTACCCCTGCCTGTTGTCCTACACTGCTCGTTGCCCTACTAACATCAGGTGGTTAAGCTCCAGCAGCTACAATCAAGTCGTCGACACCCTTCTTTAGCAATAATAGCAACCATCTTTAGCGGTATCATCTCCGCCAACTGTTGTAACATTTATGGACTACCATATCAACCACAAGAAAGAAAGCAATTGGATTTACTACCTTCTCTTGCAATTCTATATAACTCTTCCTCCTTTGCTTCTCCCCACTTCTTCCTCCTCTTCCCGCTTCTTGTCCGCCTCCTCTTTTTCCTACTCTAAAGCTGCAATAGCTGCAAAATGTTCCTTCTCTTTTTCTCTCCTCTATGTTTGCTTCTCCGTGATCTACTCTTCCTTCTCTCCCTCCTATTCGACTTCTCATTCCTTCCCTCCTCTTTTTCCTATTTGAATGTGGCAATAGCTGTAACACTGCTCCCCATCCTCTCCTCTTATTTTGTGTTGGTCCTCGAAGTCTCCTTCTACCTTCTCTTGCCACTCCACCCCACTCTTATTTTTGCACCACCAGGAAAAAGTAGCAGAGTGTTGTCCTCCCTATACCTCCTCTTTGTCTTGCTTCTCTACATTTCCATCTCCCCTCCTCTTCTCTTGCCCCTCCATATTAAGTAGCTCTCTAATGTATTCCTCTTCCCTCTCAACCTCCAAGACACACCTTCATTTTTTATCTCCTCCATCACTAGCAACAACACATTTCCTCATCACCTCTCCTTCTTCCTCCAAATAGTACATGTTCACCATTACTTCCACCAACAATAAAAAGCTAATGTTCCCAAAATTTTACTGTTCGGAATTTTTCAACTCCATATATTTTTACTGCAGCAATTTTATAATCAAGCATCTTAATATATGTTATGATTTAATTCATATCATACCTTGTGGCTATATTGGCATATGTTGACTATTGGTTGGATTTAATGGTGATTCCCCTGTAAATCATCTATTTAAATCTTTGTGTGTTTATACATAAAGCATATTGTCTGTCATAAATATATATATATATATATGCAAATTATTTATTTAGTAAATCTATATATTTGTTTATATATTTTCCGTGTCCGGTGTCGCGTATGTGTCCTATAGTTTTGAAAATCGCCATGTCTCTTGTCTGTGTCTATATCTATGTTTGTGTCCATGTCTGTGCTTCCTAGCACTTGGTTTGTTCGTGCATTGCATACACAACGACTACCTACTGTATGCATGTGACCCAGCGCCCTCTAGACTATGGCGTCTGCGAGTACGATGGAGCTGAAGTGACGAGAGGAGAAGATGACAAAAGTTACTTAGGAGATTTACTTTAGTAGGTATTAAAAATATGTGATGGAGCTTCACTTCTTGTTGCTACTATGCACCTTGGATATTTGATGATGTTAACGACTGAAATGAAGACACTTGGGCCTACCTATTGTTGTTGACTACTACTGCAAATGGCCCTTCATTTTGAGAAGCTCACCCACTGCATGTGTTTGTGCCTGCTCAGAATTATCAGCTTAAGGGCGAGTGTTGAGTGCGGGAGTGTGCAGTGATGTCCTTTTATGAGTTGATTTTTATCTAGTTGTGTCTGTAGGGTTGTTTTTGCAGGCATGTCTCTGTTTTTTGTCTGTCTGCGAGTTGCGAATGTGATTTCCCCTGCTCCAACTTGAGGTAATTGTCAATTGTATATGAGTGTTTCAGTTAATTATGTATATAGGCATGAGTCTATTTGGCCCATTAGTGTTTGAACTCTTAGTCCACTACGGTTTGTCTAGTGTCTTGTCTCCTCTCTTGTATATAGGAGGTTTGCCCATCTAACAGTAACAATATACAGGGTTTCCAATTATCTCGTTTTCTGACAATTATTACCTGAGTTCTTGCACTATCTGTCTCTTCTGCAACCACTTTAAAAACATCTTGGCTAGATTCTTGAAATTGTGTTGCAATCCCAACAGCAGCAACACGGTCATCAAAACTCATAGGTATATCTGCACTGAATAATTTGTTTGAGGAGTAAGACAAAGAAAAAGAATAGGATAAGATCTTGAACCAAGAACAAATCCAAATAATGAGAGATTCAAAAGGCAATGAGTATCAGTACCTTAAATTGATGGCAATTCGATCTAGCAAATGTTCACGAACAGAGCCTTCTTCTGGATTGTAAGTAGCAATAAGAAGTGGCTTGCACGGATGGCGAAAGCTGATTCCTTCTCTTTCAACAACATTTACCCCTTCTGTTAGGACATTCAGAAGAAGATTGCTGATACCGTCATCCAAAAGGTTTATCTCATCTACATACAGAACACCTCGATGGGCCTCTGCAAGCAAGCCTGGTTGGAAAACAGTAGTTCCTGTCTTTATAGACTCCTCAACATCGACAGACCCAATAAGTCTATCTTCTGTAACACCAAGTGGGATCTGCAACTCATGATGGTTCCAACATTACTAACGATTTCAAAAGAGTAACCAAACTTATATTAGATACAATACCTGCACAAAGGGGGATTTTACTATTTTTGTCTTCACATTACCAGAAGCATCATACTCCACCTTGTCAGCCAAGCCATCTTCCCATCTTAAATAAAATAATGAAATGGAGACTAAGTGGGTAAAAAGTGAAATGAAGTGATGAAATGGCAAAACAGGGAGGTGAATGATTTATCTATTCCTACATTTTAAAACAGATACTTATCCAGTTTTCATGGCAAATTACTAAATGGTTCTTTATAGCACTTCAAAGTTCTAGATAAAACATCTAAATCTAGGTAGGCAGCATCAACAGGCCCATTAATTCGATTGTACAAAGTCAGGGTAAACAAGGCAATACTTGTTTAGCATCGAACACTAGATAAGCCATTGACTTCAGAAGCTGCTGCCATTTTCAACTCAGAAATTTATTTGTAAGGAAAATAGGTAATCCGGTTACTGTATTGTCATTTAAATATAACTTGACACAGTTTTAGATGTCACTGATTCAGTAGTTTGCTGAAATTCGAAAAGGCAAACGAAGGATACAGAGTGATGAAAGGGGCATTGTTCTCAGCCTTTCCGCAAAGTAAGTATCTCAGAAAATTAGTCCATTGTAAAATATCTGTGCCTAGTATGAATGTACCATGCAAAAAATCTCAAAATTTACAAAGTGCCAGAACTATGTCTAACGGCTAAATCTTTTGAAGACAAATGCCAAAAACCAGTTTGTAAAACAAAAACTAATCATGTCACGGTTAGATACATCTGGTGTGATGTAAAGGAATCATCTGCTGGCTAGTGGAGCACAAAATTTATCCAAGCAAGCATCTCTTATATGACTGTCAGTAACTGAAGTCAGTGGAGCTCTGGCAATAGTATAACATTAGGGGAAATGGAAGTGATTAGATATAGTTACTCTTCACGGCATGTTGGGTCAGCATTTGCAATCGAACCGACCACCACTTCAATCGGAGGCAGTATAGCATGCAATCCACGTGCCATCACGGTTTTCGCTGTACCTCGCTTGCCAGATATTGCAATTCCACCAATCTCACGATCAACTGCCCCTAACAACAAGGCAGTTTTAATAGCATCCTGCAAAGACGCAATTATCATAAGGGAAACTGCAAGTGCCGTATTCAAGTGTTTCGTGGAGCAAAGCTAATATGTCTGACAGGAATGCAATATATAGAGCATATTTTAAGTTGGAAGCATTACCGCTAAATGGAATAGGCAGAAAGGACGGCAAGGTTAGACCTTGGCCACAAACTGAAACGAATTTTACTAAAAAGATAATGATGGTCCATCACAAGCGTGTCCTATAAGCATACGTGGTCCTTCAAAGAAAAATTGGCTCATTTACAAGTCCGGATTCCCATTCTGCCTTATACCATTATCCGAATGCTACAAGTCAACAAGGAAGTGCATTTTCTCATATTGAACCACGCTAACCTGCCCAACGACGGCAGCCAAGGGAAAGTACTGCCGCCCATACGAGTCGGTATCCGGATTTTGATCATCAGAAGTGATCACGGCTCCATTGGCGGATTCTGCAATAGTCGTTGCTGCCGCTGCGAAAACTTTGAGGAACGGAAAGTGCTTCCGCGGCGGAAGGCAGCCAGGAAACCGCGTCTGTTTCCCCAAGGGGAGGGAAAGGCGGGTTCTCAGAGAAAACGGAGCAGATGGTCGGAGCGAAGCCAAGGACGCGGCCATTGGGGATACGCAGGTCGGAGACTCGGAGCAGGTGGGAGTGCTCCGGCGAGCTCCGGGCTGGGGAGGGAATGGGGGATCAGTTTATCCAAGACAGCTCCTTATCTCCTCTCCCCGCGCTCTTTTGCTGGTGGGGCATACTAACAGAAGGCCTATTAGAGCTCGACATGTCACCTGCGACGATCCACGGCGGCTATGGGTTTCTCGCATTGATCATGTCCTTTTTAACATTTATAAAAGGAAAAGAAGAACAATAAAGGATAATGTCCTAAGGTGCTTCCACATAGCTCTTCTAACCAAAGTTTCTTTTTTTTTTAAATCACATTTAATTTCTTACAAGTTCGAACTAGAGTTCTATCGAACTTTCTAGAATTTTGCTAGTGGTGTAAAGAAAAAAATATTAGTTCCCTGCTTGAATAAGAAAATGAGTCTTTGCTAACTTACCAACATCTCTAATAGTTTTTACTTTATGTCTTTTTAATAGTAATAAACTTCAAGTATTTGCTATCATCTTTGTGGCCGAAAAAATATATTGACTGGTCAAGGGTAGGAAATTTTGCATTCATATGTCGATCATTAGTTCATATTTGGGAAAATTTAGCCAAGAATTCTTTAAAAAGATTTTCTCACTTTCAACAAACTTGTGAGACTTTGACTGGAAAAAAAATATCAAAGCTCTAACAATTACTTTCTGGTGTATTTGGCATCATACTTACATACAAGTTACTTAAAGTTTCTCTTACGATTTGTTTTGTAGGAATAAAATTTACTTCTTCATTGAGACTTATATAGTAAACAATTTAAATATAAGGAAAATAATTATGCCAGTTTAGTCACTTTGAAATATATAGCTTACTGTAAGACCCATGCCCTAGCTTAGTGTTTGATTGTGTTTTCTTTGCTTAATAAGATACTTAAACCTTAATTTAATCATGTGATGCACCTTAATAACATGTGACAAGTTTGTATTTTCAGTTTGGTCATGTTTGGTTGATGTTTGAGCAAGTTATGCTTGTTTTAGACCAAGTTGCAATTTACCCATATTGAGGGTTAGTCTTGCAATTTGTCACATGTAGGTTGTGCCTTTTGTTCCTTAGAATCATGAGAGAGAGAGTGATGATTTAGGGTGCCTTGTTTTGAGCCTTAGTTCGTGATGTGACATCATGTGTGGTTTTAGGGTTTGCATGCTTTGTATTGGTTGCATGGATGGTGGTGTCGACCTTGTCGTGTTCGTTGAGTGTATCAACCATGTGTTTTGTTGCCTTGAGATGTGCTTCGACCGATACACCTTGCTTTGGTGGTGTTTGTAGCGATCTCGATACCCTAGCCTTAGTTTTGGTCGCTAGGGTTTGCTCACTGGAGATGTGTTGTGACCTATACCTAGGGTGGTTTGTGTTGCGGCTGATACCATGTATTTTGCTTCGACCTAAGAGAGGTGAGGACCTAAGTGGTCGCTACACAACATAGATTTTAACAATCCTCTTGTATGTGTATTTACATGGTCGTGGCTTTATGGGACAAGTGTCCTTTTGATGCTCTCATATCTTGACACCTCATGATCCTTACCTCTCTCCTACCCTTGAGTATATAAGCCCTCTCTTTCACATGCAAGTATCTCCTTTAGCTCTTTTCTTCCTCTCTTCTCCCTTGTATTAGGCCTTGAGCTTGGTGGTGCAAGTGGAGATGTTGATCTTGGAGAAGGTGGACGATCTCCTCTTGCATGCGGTGATCTTGAGCTTGATCGTCTCTCTTGTGGTGATCCTTGGTGATCTTTGATCTTGGTAAGTGGTTCTATCTCCTTGATCTCATTTTTCCTTTTGGAACCCTATATCTTTCTTTTCTCTTGTACGTAGATTATAGATCACCATGGTGGCTATCTTGAGGATCTTCTCTCCACAAAGGGTGAGACTATGGTTTGACCATGGTAGTACCTATGTGAGATGAAGTTTCCCCTCTTTCTTCTCTCTTGTTCAGCTTAGGGTTTGTGCTTTCTTCTTCTTGAGCTTTCCTTTGACCTTAATGTGTTCTTCTCTTCTTGAGGTGACATTGTTGGCCATGGAGTTGATCCTAGTTGGATCTTCCTTCTCTCTCTTGGAGCTCGTGGTTTTGGAGCTTGAACTTCATCTTAAGGCGGGTTATATAATTTTCACCTCTTCTGTTATTGCACCATATTCTTGCTTGCATGCTACTGTTTCATCCCTAAAACGTGATCATAATATGCTAGATGATTCTATCTTGTTTTAGGGTTTAAGATTTTGAAGTATTCTTGCATAAATTACCCTTTCTCCTAAACCCTAAATATTAAGCACCTGAATTCTTAGTGATGGTAGATGTTTATGTTTTTCACATGCATCTTGATTGTTAGTTTTGATACCATGTCTTGGTTTGGTTTTTACTTGATGTTGGAGGTTTTGATCTTTGGTTACATGAGTTGGACGCATGGTTTCCTCTCTCTCATCATGGTTTTCCATGTTTACCTAACATTTGTTTTAGGGCTTTGATGTCCATCTTTGCATGGAGATTTCCCCTTGATGATGCTTAGTTTTCTTTATGTTTGTCATCTATTTTGATCATGGTTCTACTCTATTTTTAGGTCAGTTATGTGTTGTTTGTAGTATCTTGACTCTAGTGGTCGTTGCATGCTTGTTGTTGTGTTGTGGTCGCAAGGGTGAGCTAACCCTAATAGTCGCTATACATAGAGGTGGTGATGGTCGCTACCTGATGCACGTAAACTACACGTCAAAAATGTAAATGCACAAATAAATGTAATATATGCCTCAAGAGGCCCGGATATCGAATACGGGGAAAACGTGTACCCGAAAATGACTATTAATAATGACTTAATCAGCTAGGCCTGAGAAAAATAGTGATTTGGTTGATTTAATGACTATATTGCAAGAATTGAAACTAAGATTATTGGTTGTGATCATGATTGGAAAGAATTCCGTAGGGTTGTGGTTACACCATGGTTCACATTGCAATTAACATCATTTCATCAATATCGATCTCTCCTAACCCTGGATAAAGAGACTTGTAGCAAGAATTACCCCCTCTCGTAATGTAATTCACTACCTAATCTAACACCAATCCCACTCTCCTAGCAATTGTGTTATTAGTCAGGTGCTTTACCGAATCTCTGGGTTGTTCTCTTCACACTTGTAGGCCCTCTCTCGAGGTGTGGTATAAAATGTGTAAATCTATGAGTTTTCCAACCCTTAATCTCTCTCTCAAAGTAATTAATGGTCTAAATAACTACCTATGGTGATCAAGCACATATAAGACCATGAGGCTGAAGGACATATGTCCTTGGGCGATCTAGAATGGTGACACATCACAAACTGCTTTATCTCTCCCCCTTGGGGTATATATCCCTTTCTCTTCATGTGTGAGAGAATTTTTGACTTCCTCTTCTTCCTCCCTTGAACGTGAATCAACCTTGGAGCTTCAGGAGCAAGAAGGAGTAGATCTTGAAGCTAAGGTGGTTGATCCATCTTGCATGTGGTGGATTTGGTGCTAGATCATCTTCTTGGTGGTGGTTTCTTGGAGAATCTCTTTTCTTGGTAAGTGATTTGAACCTTGGATCTAGTTTCCCCTTTTTTCTTCATCTTCTTATTCCTCCATCTTGACCATGAGGATTGTGGATGGTCCATGGTGATACCTCTTTGGGATTTCTTCTTCTCTTGGGATGAAATCATGCTTTAACCAGGGTTTCTTCATCTTCTACCTTGGTTGAAATAAGGGTTTGGGTTTTCTTTTCCTAGACTTTTCCTTAACCATGGTAGTCCTCTCTTTTTGAAGGAGATCTGGTGGTCAAAGGTTTGGATCTAGTTATGCAACATAAATTTGATTATATGTTGTTAATATGTTGATGTTCTAGATCCTAAAATAGGTTTTTTTAGTAGATGAAACAATGATAGTTGAAGTTGAACTATGTTTTATCTCAAAAATGATGTATACTTCTCGTAAACCCTAAATCCTTGTATGCAATTTGAGAAATAGATGATGATCTTTGTTATTTGATTCATTAAATTGTGTTAGATTTGTTTGGTGTGTTCCTACTCACATAACATGGAGTTTTGAACCTGCTTAGATCTTTTGAAATCTCATTTTCCATCTCCTAATCATAACTCCAATGGTGATCTTGTATAATCATGATTTAGGGTTTGAAGAACACCATTGAATAGGTTCCTTTGATCTTGGATGACAGTTGATGTTCCATTTTTTATCCAGATGCTGCAACCTATTAGGTAGCAAGATAGACACACATAGATCGCGACATCTTATTGTATGAGGTCATAACACTTTGGATTGATGAGTGGTTAATCAAGTAGGGAAAGAGGTCGAAACACCTATGTGTTATGGAGGTTATGGCTACATGATATTGTTTTGGTCGTTACATTTATGTATAGGGTCAAAACACATGTGAAAATGATGGTTTTTAGACCATGAACTTTGTTACGGCTGATACACCATATGTGGTTGAGGTCGAAACACTATCACTTTGTGGGTTAAGACCATGAATGTTTAAGGTTGAAATACCTTGAAGTGTGGAGGTCGAAACACTTTGGTTTGGAGGTCGAGACACTTATGTCTCAAGAGGCTCACACACCTAGGTCACTACATCATAAGGTGTTAGGGTTGAAACATAGTGTTGTGGTTGTAACACTTTGAGGGTGTCTAGGTCGTAACAGTATGGTTGAGGGTCAATACATCTATACTTATATGTGTGTATACAGTCAATACATAGTATGATGATTTATATGAGATGATGTGACTATGAATGGTTAATCATTAACCATGATGCTTGACTCAAGAACTCTTAAATGATGTGGGATATGATGGAATTAGGGTTTAGAGGGTGAATGGTGATAAGAAACCCTAACTTATTACATATAAACCCTAATCCTACTATTGCTCATATGATGTATGTGGTTGCCTTACTTGGAGATTAATGTTCTATAAATAGAGTTTTCTCTCTCATGTGTATGAAACCCCAACTATAGTTGGTAGTGACTCATGATGGGTAGTGGTGGTAACACATGGTGCTATTGATGGTCGAAACACTTTGTTGATAGTAGGTCGAAACACCTTGTTGATGGTAGCTCGTGACATCGTGTTTGGTTTGAGGTCGAGACAGAGGATGATGTTGTTGTCAAAACACCTAGCCATGTTGCAGTCGAGACACCTTGCATGAAGGTGGTCAGGACACTTGTTTCATGAGTGGTCGAGACACCTATGTGATGGATAGTCGAGACACATACCTGAACATATAGTTAACACATGTGCATTAGTAAGCAAGTAATGATCCATATATAGTGTTGTGGGTATGATTGTTTGGTTAACCTTAATCATGATCCCTAACCCTAATATGCTCCATGAAAGCGGGAAGTGACTCAATTAGGGCTTAGTGCTATAATAATGATGTAAACTCTAATTGGCTATGTGAGTGAACCTGAACCCTAATTCTAGGGTATGTTATACTTATAGAAAGTGCATGGATGGATAGTATATGATGATACTTTTTCTCTCCCCTACTTGCATGGTTCTAACATACAAGGTGATTGAGTGTTATAGCTTGAGCATGCTATGAAGATGATTAAATGATAATAGATGATGACCACGAGCCTTGATGAGGTGCACTAGAGTTGTAAACATGGAATGTGCACACTTAATTATAATCTATTGTGCTTAACCCTAATACACTCCTAAATTTTGGAAGGTAATGGAATTAGAGACTGGTAAATAAATAAAGTCGTGGAACCCTACGTGGTTAATCATGAATCCCTAACTCTAAATTGAGGGGACTTATAATGCATTGCTTACATTGCCTGAAGTGTTTAAATATGAGATGACAATGAGTATTCTCTCTATATTTGTATAACATTGATTTTGCAGGTGAGATGATTATCATAGCTAATGATTGTTATGGTGTATATATGTGATGCAATACAAGTGATACTTATATGCCTGATGAAGCATGATGTGATGGTGATCATAGCTAATGATTTCTATAGAATATATGTGATGCATTACAGGCGATGCTTATATGCTTGATGAGGCATAATGAGATAATAATGAGTTACAAGAATGATGTGAATGGTCTATGATCTAGTAAAGGCTTGATGCCTAGTGTGAGGTTATATCCTCCAGTGATGTGGTAATGATGATTATCCTGATATGGTAGTGATAAAAATTGGCTATGTTGATGGCCTTGTTTAAGGTAGAAAACAGTGTTACCCTAAGATGATGTGACAAGTTCACACATTATATGTTTTATATCTTTTGAGGTTGTTTCATAGTTATGCTTGCTAGATTGAATTATGGTTTTGTATGTCCACTTGTATTATGGAGCTTTAATTCACCAAATTGGCATAACTAATAAAGTGAAACCTTGATCATGTAGTTGCCATGTACCATAGATCCATCATCAGCGTCAATATCTTGCTAGATGGTGAAATGAGTACTCCTACAGGAAACTCAGAGTGCATATTGTTGAATGTGCGGGGTACAAGTGGAGATATCCCAAAGTATCCTTAAATTGTGAAAATAGTGATATGATGTTTTATTATAGAACGGCCATGAGTGAGTCTATTCTCTAGCGTTGTGCCATGTACCAAGGAAGGCTAGTTGTTTTACATGACCATAGCTTGACTATGAGTTGTTGTCTTTACATGACTATAGATGCGGCTATATGTTGTTGTCTTTGTAGTCTGACTATATGTTAATGTGTTGCAGACTCGAGCTGACTGAGTAGTGTTGGTGATGATCATGGAGTCTGTCTCTTCCATTGATCTTGTATGGTACTAATTTTGACTTCGTAGTGGTCAGTTGGATTTGAGTGATATGCCTCAAATCCTCAGGGCATAATAATTAAAGATGTAACACCACCATGTAGTGTTATTGCTTAGGGTCACACTCGAATAACATTGGATGACCCCCTTGTTGTGCTTCTTATATTGTTTATTTTACAACAGTCATACGTGTTCTTCATATTCCTTCTTAAAGTATAAGATGATTTACTACTTAGTTGTAGATACTTGAACTACTTAAACAATGATAATTGCCTTGCTTGTATCATTTAGTTGAATCCGCTTATCTACTAATAGTATAAATTGTTGTTAGATTATCAATGCTTATAATAGATGTTGACATAGATTTATATCTCTCACAATGACTTTGGTCTCACTCCACGAGATCCACATTTTTCTAGGGTGGATGGATTGGCCGAAACAGAGATCGTGTGGTTGAAACTGACAATACAATGAGCTATAGCTAGTGGATCATGGATATGCAATTTGTGTCTAGTCATAGAGTCTTATGTGTCATCCTTGTACACTTAGATCCTTGGGAGATTTTTTTGAATGGTGTACGTTGGTTTGAGTTTTGGCTGTAAGCAATAGTGGTACAAACATAGTTTGTATATGTGAGCAGATGATTATATGTAACAGGTTGTGTCTAAATAGCCAGTGAGAAACTAAGTGTAATACCTTTTGTTATGAATGAAACACAATGGCAACAATTTGTGGCTCCAATTGTGTCTTGTTGATCTTGAGATCCCGACATGTAATCGGTTTTAATTTACCCTATTTTGTTGCAATATTGTTGTTGGTAATAATTCCATGCTTTGTTTTGAGTAATCTCACTTAGCATGGCGATGGTCGTCACATCCACCCTTAGATCAATGAACACTATCAGTAGAGTAGTTAATATCAAATTAAATCAGGCATTTGCTTGGTGCATCATGTGATTCCCCATCTACATTTCTCTTTCCTAACTACCAACTAATTGGAAGCAACTCTCCTTATAAGCATGAATGAGGATATTAATCATATTTGTGGCCTACCAATAAGAGAAATGGATGGAATGAAGTAGGTGCCTTATGAAGAATCACAAGTAACATCTGAATCATTTATGCAAAAATAAAACATGATGAACCTATATGGTGAAGGTGAGTAAATACATGAATCCTAATGCCTACTATTGTGGGTGGAATGATATATGCATTGAAAAAAATTATCTGACTGATGAAAATGAAATAAAGAATGCATCATGTACATGATTTCATCTTCTTTTGAAGAACATCCATAGCTAGGGTATCCCTCTTACCTCTTTATCAAAATTTTCTTTCTTCTCTTTCTCCTTTTTTCCTTATCTTTTTTCATTGGCCCATGTTTTAGCATGATTGAAGAGTATGATGTATGCTTGGGATTAATTATACTAATAAAAAAAATCAAAATATTTTACGAGGTACTTAAGCAAAAAAAAAATTACGAGGTAAGGATGTGTATCTCTACACTTTTAATTTCAGAAGAAAATGCATGAATACATGATGTACGAATGAATGATGTGAAAAGCATGCAACCTACATGGAATTTGTTTTGCAACTAGATGATATGCATAAAAGCTTTTCTCTTTTTCTTTTCAGCTTGTAACTAATGCAATAAATAAAACTAACTATCATGTCACCTATTATGCCATGCAATGCAATCAAAAAACAATCTGCATTACTTGATCATCTTAAAGTGATGGATCAAAATGGATGAAAAACGGTTGGAATCACATAATTAAGAGACAATGCCTTTCTTAATCTATGATATGTCCCTCTACTACTAACCTGTGTATAGGGTAACCTTAGGATTTCTTTCTAAAACTTCAATCTAAGGTCCCATTAATTGATTGATCAATTCAGGCTCAAAGCCCATCCTCATCCATGTTACATGAATAATTAAGATTTTCATTCATGCCAAATTTCCAAAAGTTGACTAACCCATACACTTCCTCTAGGTGGTGTCACTCAAGAAATTGCAACTAAGCCATTTTTCATTTCTAATTTTCAGTGCACTGACATAGAAGAACCGACTCTATGGTGACAAAGATAGAAATCATGCTTATACTGCTCCATAGTTACACTAGATATACATGGATCCTACAATTAATAATAATAAAGACTAAGAAACAAAAACAAAAAAACAAATAAAGGATAAAGTTGTTCTAACATCCCCCCAAGCTTGAACTTGAATATGTTCTCATAGTCAAGATACAGTCATAGAGGTGGAACTCTGGTACCAATCAAAATGGTGGTGGTGGTGGTTGTGGCATGGTCGGGTCAAGGGGATAGAAAGTACCATGGAAAGTCTGGGGTAATGGTGGCATCTCTAGAGGTTGTGAATAGCAACCAAAATTACCCTTGGCTCCAGTAGTTGCTAAAGAACGACTGCTGGTAGTTTTCCATCTGTTGCAAGCGCATATGGATGTTCTCTTATTTGGTCAGGAGAAGTCACTCATTCTTGAAGATGTCATGTTGGTTCTGGTATAGACGTTCTTGGACATCTTGGATGCCTACCAATGTTGTAGTCTGATGTTGTTGTCCCTGTTGTATCTCTTGTAACATCCCATACATACCTGCCATGGAGTATGGGTCATCATCATGAGCAGGTGGTGGAGCAGAAGAAATGGAGGCACCCTACTCTCTTAAGCACTTTTGGATGACTCTCCTCCTTGTGAATGGATGGTTGCTTCTTCCTCCTCTTTATCTTCTTCATCTTACTCTTATGCTTGTTCCTATTCAACATTGTCCTCTTCTTCTTCATCTCCCTCCATGTCATTAGCTTCCGGCCACCTCATGTGTCAGACCCCTTGCAAGTTGAAGATGGGGTCAGGGATTTCTCTCTCTCGGTACTTCTCCCTAAGAGTAAAACAAGCGTACACCTTCCCATGGCACTCGGTGATGAGTTTGGCTCTCTTGAAGTGCTTCAGATCCAACTTGGAGGATGTCTTCAAAGGCTTGGAGGTGGAGAGGTCTAAATTGAGATGCATGGAAATGGGAGTGATAAGCCCTCCAAAATGGATCAGGGGCCTCCTCTGCACCTGTCACTTTACCACTATAATGTATTGTATAAAGAAGGAGCCAAAGTCGAACATCTCCTCCACTAAGCCCAACAAAGACCAGAGGGCAAAAGGGTCCATTTGTTGCACCTTCCCCTATCCTTAGATGGACCTCGTGAATATGTTATTGGTGAGGTAGCGGTGAAGGATGTGAGCAAATGGGTGCTCGATGTTGGTGACTGAGTTCCTATGCTAGCTAATCGTGTAGACCTATGGTAGATCTGTCAGAAGCCTACATGCCCAAGCATATTCAAAGTCACTGGGTGTGTAGTGTACGTCCCCCATTGACCACCCATAAATGTCATTGAACTCCTTCAAAGTGAGATGGTGGGCGATGTTGAAGAGATAAAACTTCACCCATCCTTCTTCCCATCTGTTCATGTGCTTAGGAATGCAGCATGTCTCTAGAGATGCTATGAACTCGTAGGTGATTTCATGGTAAGTGGGCCAATCATCGAAGAAGGGGTGATCACCCACCATCTCTTGGACTTTGCATACCCGACAGAGATTGTCGGTGAATCCTATGGAAGCAAGAAAAGCACAATCTCCATACAATGTTGGGATGAACTCTCTTCTCATCATGTCTTCATACATCTTCCTCTAATCAGCACTGGCATGAGCAATTCATGTTGGCTTTGGTACAAACATGGTGTTTGCTGCCGTCGAGGAAGCTGGTCGCCTAGAAGCCATCAGCCCAGTACAAGAAAGGGATGGAGAAGAAAGATCTTAGTGAAGACTCTGAACGCCCAAGAGCACTTTCACTCTTTTGCTTGTGAAGGATGAGCTGTGGGTGTGATTTGAGCACAACCCACACTCTTCCTTTTATAGCTGATGAGTTGCTTCAGGCGTCGTTGTCGGTAGTAGTGACAATAGTGTCGGTAGTACCGACTTAACCCCCACAACCTGTGTGAATTGGTACCGACCATTCATATTGACATCCCTCGTCCGTTGATGTTGATGTGCACGGATCGTGCTGTCGACAGATGTTGGTAGTACCAAATTCTAAAAGTGAGTGTCAGATTGGTACTAATGACCATTGGATGGGGACAATTTTTTGATCGTTGATGACACACCCATGAATTCCAATTTTTAGGATGTCGGTACTACCTATTGGGTGTCGATAGTACCAAACTGATTTTATGCTCGACCCTGTTGAATGTTGTCAATACTACCGACCTGTGTGTCGGTAGTATCGAGCTAATTTTATGCTCGACCCTGTTGAATGTTGCTGGTACTACCGACCTGTGTCAGTAGTATCGAGTCTTTGAAAATCTCGATACTCTCAAAATTTCTCTCAGTATCTTGAACCTAGAGCGTGGCTAAGGCGTTGGTACTATCAAGTTGTTGTCAGAAGTACCGAGCCCTGTTCAGTTAACTCGACTTCTCTAAAAAAATTCAGTGGTACTATCCTTGACGTTGGTACTTCAAAGCAAAATTGTGGTCGTCCTTATTGCAAACTGTCGATACTGCCAACTTGTGTGTTGGTGATAACAAGTTTTTGTAAACTCGACCTTATCGTCCCTATGATTGCCTCAGTACTATCGACTGGCTGTCAGTACTATCGAGTTTTGCTCTGTCAGCACATCACACAAAATTGATCAAGGAGCCTTTTTTTTTACATTGAACTAATCAAATACAAACTAAATCTATGAAAACTACAAACTTGAATGTAAAGAACAAAATCTTAAAGCAGTAAAGATGGTTGGGTTGCCTCCCAACAAGCACCCTTGTTTTACGTCTTAGGCTCGATGATCAAATCAAACAATCAGTGAAGCTCAATGAGCTTCAACTCTTCTTCTTCCCGGACCACATCTCCCCCAAAATAGTGCTTTAGTCGCTGACCATTTACAAGGAATGGCTCAACCCCATTGCTTATCTCCACTGCCCATAGGGCAAAGCCTTAACCACTACAAACAGACCACTCCATCTAGACCTCAATTTTCTAGGGTATAATTTCAACTTAGAATTGAACAGAAGCACCTTCTGTTCTAGAGTGAAAACTCTGTGTAGGATGTGGCGTTCATGGATCTTCTCTGTTCTCTCTTTGTAGATCCTAGAGATTTCATAGGCATCCATCCTGAGCTCATCTAACTCATTGAGTTCCAACATTCTCTTCTTCCCTATACCATTTCCTCAGAGCCCATTTGGCTTTATGTTCTATCTCTATGTGTAAGTGACAAGCTCTCCCATAAAACAATCTAAAAGGAGTGGTTCCTAAAGGTGTTTTATAGGTTTTCCTATATGCCCACATATCGTCATTTAGAGGCATGCTCCAATTTGTCCTATTGGTTGAGTCTGTCTTCTCCAAGATCTTCTCAATCTCCCTATTAGACACCTCAACCTATCCCTGGGTTTGTGGGTGTTATGGAGTACCTACCTTGTGCCTCACTCCATATATGATCAATAAAGCACCAAACTTATTATTGGTGAAGTGAGATCCACCATCACTTATTATCACTCTTGGAACCCCAAACCTACAAAACAAATGGTCTTTCATGAATCTACATACCACTTGAGCGTCATTGGTGTGGGTTGGAACTGCTTCCACCCACTTAGATACATAATCAATGATAAGCAATATATAAGTATTAGAGTTATATGACACATAAGGACCCATGAAATCTATCCCCTACAAATAAAAATCTCAACTTATTGAAATACGTTTAAGGACATTTAATGTCTTTTTGATATATTACCTGCATGTTGGCATGCATCACAACAAACCAAAAAATTGTATGCATCCTTAAAGAGCATTGGACAATAAAACCCCCTTTCTAAGACCTTCACCACTGTCCTAGAGGTAACATTGTTATAACTTGATTTTTTACATGGATTCATATAATTGAAATGCAATTATTTTAGTAAAAGAGATTTGATTGGAAATTTTTATGTGTTGTTTATAAAGAATGGCTTTCTTTGCAAATTTACCTTAAATGAATGATTTCATGATTGCCACTGTTTTATTAATCCAGTGTTGGATAAAAGGGAAAAGAATAAAAGCAAATCCTATAATAAGCAAAAAAGAAAAAAGAAATAGATGATAATTGTGTGTATAAGAGATAATTATGTAGAATTCTCTAGAAAGTGACATGAATGGCCAATATTAATTAGTTTTCATTTTCATAAGGTTTCTAATAGAAATAATAGCCAAATAAAGAATATAGTAAAGGAAGATAGAGAAAAAGATGTATTTTAATGCATAATACATACCCTATGAGTGGATGACTTGGATGTTAAGAAAATGTATTTTACTTTTTGAATTTTGGCCTAATCTTTGCACATGTCTAGATAAAGTCATTTAAGATTTTCCTTCAAAATTTGGAATTAAAAAGTTAAACAGAGAGAGATATGATTTTTACAAGTTTTTCAAAGTGAGAGGATTTATAAGGCAATGTATTTAAATGTCACAATTAAATTTGGAAATAGACTCAACCTCTTAAGTACACGTGAGATTTATGGACCATCAAATTGGGGATATGACGAATCACATGTTGTCTCCCACCTTCGGTTAGAAAAGGAAACAAAGGAGCAAGAAATCCCCCTTCCTTTTGTGATTTTCCCTCCTCACGTTTCATATGCAAAGTTGGAGTCTTCCCCAAAGGATTTGGAAGGTGATCTCGAGTTCAATAACCCCCAATTTTATCCCCTTTGGAAGGGTGTTAAGGTTTTTCCTAAATCATAGACCATCAGATGACCAACCCCTCCTAGAAGAAAATATATAAAGGCCATTGATCCCCTCTTCACCAAGCAAGACCAAGGTACGACATCCCAGGGACTCACAGGAAGTCCTCCCTAATTTCAATTCCCCCTCCAGACCATGGTCCTCTCCCCCCATTGCCTTCTCACAATTGCCAGTAAGTGTGCTTTCCGTCCTTGCATCTTGAATCACCTTTAGAGAAATTAAGGACACCGGTAGATTCTGTGAGGTCGGGCCTAGGCACCCATACCTTCACTCGACTCCCTGATGCTTGGATAGTCAAAGTCAACCACCGGGTTGACTCATCCCAGAGTCTGGTTCGTGAGTAGCTGAAATAGGGAGGTTGAATATGAGAAAGGAGAAAATACCCTCCTGCCCCTGCTGGCGCAGGGATCAAAACGCAAGGTCCCGAGGGCAAAGATGACTTTCTGCCTTGACCCAAGGCCCTTCTTGCATGGAGTGAGCCGCTACATGGCTGAATCCTATTCATGAAAGCTTGGTCTGTGTGGAAAAGGAAAAAGGAACTAAAATGCTAACATGACAGTACGTCATTGGTCCAAAGGTAAATAATTTGGAATAATTGCAACTACTTATTGGCAACTCAGATGAAGACAAATTATATATGAAAATTGATGAGGAGAATGCAAGGAAACCAATAAAAGTATAATTAGGACCTAGATTTTGTTCTAGTTCAAAAAGTACCAAAAGATAGCATCTGTACTATGGTTAGTGTATAAGAACCCTAAGTTTTAGGTTTTGATGATACAAATGTGTCCAATTGATATTGATAACAAAATATTGATCCTTTAGGGATAAAAATAGCAACTTGGATTTTTTTGAAAACTTAGCAACCCATGTTTTGGATAATTAGGTTTTCATTGAGATAAAGGGTGTAATTAATGATAAATTAGGGTTTGTAAACCCAAAGGTCATGAAAAGTGGTAATTAGGGTTTGGAGAGACAAAACCCTAATGAAACCCTAAAGTTGACCTTGAAACCCTTACTTGAGACCCAAGTTAGTCTTAATGGTGATTTGCATAAAATAATGATACATGGATGTTATGCTTTAACTTTCAGGATATATTGTTTGGTTGCTTGTCTGACTTTTCTAATTGATCTTGCTTGGACTTCAAGTAATTGTTGAAATAGGTATGTGGTTATGCCTAAGACTAATCTCTTTAGTTTCCTATCATTTTCCGAGGTTTTACCAGATTTCTTGAAATTAAATGCTTGGATGATATTTATTTCCTGCAATCTATAAAGTCATTATGTCTATCACAATATTATGCTTATCACTTGCTCGAACTGGCGTACCAACTCTAGAAATTGAGAATGGAAAGAAATATAAAGCCACAACGATGACTAAAGACCAAGCCTTAGATTGGGAAGGGAAGACCAAGCCCCAGATCGGGAAGGTCATAAGAGGTCATGCCCCATATTGGGAAGACCTACATGGCACCTAGCTCCAGATTGAGAGGTGGCCAATAATGTACCTAGCTCTAGATTGAGAGGTAGTCTAAAGTCTTCTATAGGAACAAAACCCTAAGAGAATGTATACCAGAGTGTGAGTAAAAATGGTTGAGAATTATGAATAAAATGATAAATTTTGTTTATGTAACAATAATTGCTTAGTTATGTTGTTACAAATAGATGTGAACATTTTAGTTCCCCCACATACCAATATATCTTGTTATACAGATCATGCTTTTGTTTCACGTGGTTTTAGGATAATCTAATGATATTATGTAATTATGATGGAAATATACATTCAAGAAAGGAGACACCAACAAGAAAAGACATTAATGTAATCTTTGGAGGATTTAGTTAGTTTCCTTTTCATGTTTCCCATTTAGAAAACCTTATTATGTAATTCCTTTGTGGAAATTTAATCTTGTACAATCTAATTCCAATCTAGTAAATTTATTATTATTTTTTTGTTATTTGCTAAACCTTTGGTCCCATATTAGAGTAATGGCCCTTGCCCTCTCAGTCCACCTGTATAGGGGATAACCGGGGGATGGGGTCATGAAATGGTTTACCATTTAACCTCTAATAATAATTAAATTCTAAGGGTTCTGTAGAGCCCAAAGGGAATTATTAGGGTATATTACAAAGTCAATGGTATCTAGAAAGGACCACGACCTGGGGGCTGGCAAGAATTTCTTCCGCACCACTAGACGATTTACTAGGACTCCCGGGCATGTGCATCTGACCTCGCCAAAGTTAGAGGACTTTACTCAAAATAGCATACCTCTAGGATTTCTCATCTAATTTCATCACTTCTCTACCCCTCTTCACTCCCTAAACCCTAGGTACATGTATCTATTCTCTTATCCCTTCTGAGTACTAGGGTTATGGACATTAGGGATTAAGGCATCCTCCGTTAAATAATAAAAGTGGACATAATGATCAAGATAAAATGTTGGATGGGTTTCTCCCTTATAAAGGTAAACCCTAGATGGACTAGGGTTGGTTAACCTAAGTGGGTCAAGGGAATCACAAAACCTAAGGTACAAGTTGTAAACCCTAACTGCAACCCAAAAACCTTAATCCTGGGGTATGAGCAGAATAGAAGGAAAATAATAGAGCCACCCTAACAATCAATAAGCAATGGATAGAGAAAGAGAGAATCCAATAAGTTGGATGCCTTAGTTTGTCCATGCATGCAAGAATGTAGAATAAGGTATGCATAATACATGTGAAGGACTTGCTTTTACATGTGAAACATAGACAATTAGTGGATGCATAATCCTTAGCGTGACTTTTAGTTTTGGTGTCCCGAACTGGGTGGGTCGACCCTAGAGAAGAAAAGATCAAGAGAGAGATAAAACCCTAAGGTCAGGTTATGACTAGAAGGTCTAAACTCCCCGAGGTAGGAACCCTAACAAAAGTGTGTTCCCACTCAGATATGAGTAGGAGGTAGGCATGTACCTTCATGGAAGTGAGTGACATCAAGGCTGGAAAAGGGATTAGTCCTAAGCTAGAGGGGTGATGCTTGTTGGATTGTGAGATAGGCATACTTGATAGAAGTTACAAGGAGTTTAGTATCACATAATGGGATGATATGGTTTATGATGACCTCAGTCAGATTTGAGAATTTGCCTTTAGTTTTGAAGTTGGGCATGGGATGTGATAATGCAACTGTATGTGTGCTTGTCTAATAAAATAAGATAGGTGAGGATAAGATGTGAATCAACGGGAGCCTCAAACTCTTCTATAAAAGGGGACCCCTAGTGTTAGTACTAGTTATAAGGTTAACTCCAAGGGGAGTGTGACCTAGAGGGAGTCAGGAACCTAGACTCCAATGCATGAGGAATTACAATAAGTATTTGTATGATATAAACTACCTTGAGTGGATGAGTTGAGTTGCTACATGCATGATCACTAGAGACTTGTTGTACCTTAGATGTCCCTAGAAGGGCCAAACCCTATAGATGGAGAAATGGGTTGCTTGCATATATGTGTATATGATATATATACCTGTCATCTAGGTGAGGGAAAGAGAGTCCCGAGATCCTGGAGAGGTATGAAATGGTAATATATTGTGAAGCATCGTACTTAGATTGGTAGTTCCTTGTGTAGGACTCTAAGAGTTGTTTATGTGAAAGAGAAAATTGGGAAGAAAATGCCATATCATGTTTTGGTTTGGTATGTGCTTGAGCAACTAAGTCATGCAGTTTAGATTACTAATGCAAAGGAGGTAACCTGAGATACCTAGACCAAAGAGGGGAAGTAGCGATATCTAGTGCATATAATACTCACAGGGTTGAGTGAGTTCATAGGGATTAAGCACGGTACCACCCTCACATTTTGGGTTAAGGAAACCCCACTTGGACTATGACATAGTATGATGAACCAATCACACCAGTTGGTCTAGCACTACCATGATACCATGTGTATGTATAAAACTGGTCCACCCTTGAGAAATGATTAATGGATACGACATAACGGAAAACTTAGAAATGGTTTAATAAGTTGTCTACCTACTAGCCACATGCATTAGTGGAATAATAGGATATATGCCTACATGTAATGGTATAAACTTTGGATTCAAGTTTTTCTTGTGAACCTTGGTACTGCCAAGTATTAGTTTTATCTTATCCTAGGTAAGGACCCTTCCTAAAAGAGTGAGTTATAAAATTAGTTTAAGAATTGAGGTAACATTAAAAGCCACTTAAAACCTGATATATTAAGTGCATGAAGCACAAAAGCACATAGATGGAGTGTGATTCTTTAGAACCCAAATATGACCATCTCTAAGGAACGTGAAGAAAAGTCACTGTGGAAGTGACCAGTAGAATGGGGTCAGGCCCAGATGGATAGGTCGCCATGATCCCCATAAGGGGACCTAAAGGAATTTGGGTATGCCCTAAGAGATGAAGAAAATTCGGGTAAGAGAATCATGAAGGTTGCAATGTGCTTATTAGAGGAATCATAGAGGTGTGATACAATAAAGTTATGACATATAAATAGGACCCTAAGTCAATCCTAAGGTCAAATAGGATTAGACTGATGGAAGTAGGAGTGATAGTTCCCTAAATGCACAAGACCATAGGGTCGGGAAGTAACAAATATATTTGCCTGAGGACCATGACTGAGTAGATTGGCCACCTTCATGAGTTCATGGGACCTAAGGGGTAAATGTGAGAGGAACTCCCTAGATGCATAAGGGTGAGATCACCCCCAAAAGTACCGACACCCTAGAAACCTTGAGGGAATGATTGAGGATCATAAAGAGGAGTTATGATAAGACTCAAAGGTTATGGGAGAAGTTTTTCCTATATGTATACATGGAATCAAGGGAATGGGGGTATTCATGGTTTGGAGTCATGTGGAGAATGATTAAACCTAGATTTGAAAACAAAATGGTAATGTGTGATGCACCATCTCTACTCTTGGAATAGGATGAGCTTTGTATTTGGACCGCAGCCAAATGCTTATTTCATCTTGTTATGAGTGGGAGAGATGAGATAGACACATGCCATATTAGAAATAGAAAGGATATGAGGAATAAAAACTCAAGTTAAAACCCTTTTTAGATAACTAAGAATTTGAGGTATTACCACACCCCATGAGAGGATATTGAATGAATGGCTTGGAAACCTGGATGAGAAAGGTCATCATTAAAAAAAAATCCAAATGAGGACCAAGTGGAATTTGAATACTATAGTTATAAGATTGAATCTAGTAATAAAAAATGATGGATGCAAGAGTTTAAGTACCAAATAAAGGTAAATCAAGTCTGACTTGTTGACTGAGCTTGTAACAACCCAGTTATATGACCCATAGTTAGTCGAGATGAATGATTTTATGGAGAATCCTTAGATACATCCGGTAATGGTGAATGGTGGAATCTAATATGAAAGTCATATTTGAATTCCTGAGGATTCACCCTTAAGGAATTGGAAGTTCATTAGTCTAAGTTTACCATATACCCTAGTATCATGAAGATGTTTAAAGACTTACAGTGATATTTCTGGTAGCCTGGAGTGAATACATACATAACATCATATGTATGTAGTTGCCTTACATGCCAGATGGTGAAGGTTAGACACCAACAACTAGTTGGATTATGACAACCAATTGAGATTCCAGAGTGGAAATGGGACTAGGTCACTATGAACTTTGGGATGGGTCTCCCTAAGAAAAAGAAAGGTATTAATGCAAAATGGGTTGAGATGGACTGCCTTATAAGTCAGCATGTTTTCTCACCTTAAAAGATTACTGCCAAGGTGTCAGACCTATATGAACTATATGTTAGAGAAATAGTTCTTCTTTATGGTATTCCGAGTTCGATTATTTGTTATGGTGATCCTAAGTTCACTACGAAGTTATGAAACAAGTACAAGAAGAACTCAATATGATATTGAAACTCAGTACAACCTATCACCCTAGACTAATGGATAGCCAAAAGAACGATCTAGACCTTAGAAGTCTTGTTGAGAGAATGTGTGCTCGATTGGGGTGGATCATGGGAGAAATACTTGCCCCTAGCTGAGTTTGCTTATAATAATAGTTACCAAGTCAATATCAAGATGCATCTATATGAAGATCTTTATGGGAGGTCATGTCAGTCACCGCTTCACTCAGATGATGTCGGTGAAAAGACCTTACTGAGGTCAGAAGAACTACAGTTGTATGCTGATAAAGTTACTTTGATCAAGCAAAGGCTAAAGAGAGCCCAGGATTGACATGAGTCGTATGATGATCCAAAGCAGAGTGACCTACACTTTATTGTGGGTGAACATGTGTTTGTGAAAACCCGACCCCTCTGAGTCATAGCTAAAAATAGAGAAAAGTTGAGTCCCTGATATGTGGGTCCGTTTGCAATGCTAGAATGGATTGGTGAAGCTTTATCCTTTAGCCTTACCCCCCTCAATATAGTATGATGCATGATGTGTTCCATGTGTCCAATCTAAAGCTCTATGTGAAGGATCTGAGCCATGTACTGAGCATTGAACCTATTGAACTCCAAGGGAGACTGACATACCCTGAGTCACCTGTGAGGGTACTGGATACCAAGGTGAGAGAGATCAGGAACAAAAGATAGAGATGGTAAGGTTCTTTGGATGCACCATGGAGAGGATGAAGCCACATGGGAGATAAAGACAAATATGGAAAAGTCCCATTCTGATTTGTTTGTATGATTAGTCGAATTTTGAGGACAAAATCCCTATAAGAGGGGAAGGATGTTATAACCTAGTTTTTCACATGAATTGATATACTTGAAATGCTATTATTTTAGTAAAAGAGACTTGATTGGAAATTTGTATGTCTTGCTTATAAAGAATGATTTTCTTTACAAATTTCCCTTGAATGGATGATTTTGTGATTGCCACTGTTTTATTAATCCAATGAAGGATAAAAGAAAATCCTACAATAAGCAAAAAGAAAAAAGAAATAGATGATAATTGTGTGTACATAAGAGAATTGTGTAGAATTCTCTAGAAAGTGACATGAATGGTCACTATTAATTAGTTTTCATTTGCACATGGTTTCTAATAGAAAGAATAGCCAAAATAAAGAACATAGAAAAGGAAGAAAGAGAAAAAGATGTATTTTAATGCAAAATACATGCCCTATAAGTGGATGGCTTGGATGTTAAGAAAAGGTATTTTACTCTTTGAATTTTGGTCCCATTCTTTGCACATGTCTAGATAAAGTCATTTAAGACTTTCATTTGAATATAGAATTAAAAAGATAAATAGAGAGAGATATGATTTTTACAAGTTTTTCCTAAAGTGAGAGGATTTATAAGGCAATGTATTTAAATTTTAGAATTATATTTGGAAATAAACTCAACTTATTAAGTATGTGTGAGATTTGTGGACCATCGTATCAGGGATCTGATGACTCACATGTCGTCTCCCACCTTTGATTATAAAAGGAAACAAAGCAACAGGAAACCCCCCTTACTTTTTGTGATTTTCTCTCTCACTATTTCATATGCAAAGTTGGAGTCTTCCCTAAAGGATTCACAAGGTGATCTTCAGTTTAATGACCCCCAATTTTATCTCCTTTGGAAGGGTGATAAGGTTTTACCTAAATCATAGATCGTCAGATGGACAACCCCTCCTAGAAGAAACTATATAAAGGTCCTTGATCCCCTATTCGTGAGGAAAGACCGAGGTACGACATCCCAGGGACTCACGAGAATCCTCCCTACTGCAAATTTACTTGCTAGACCACAATCCTCTCCCTCATTGCCTTCTCATAGACACTGATAAGCATGCTTTCCATCCTTACATCTTGAATTAACTCTGGTGAAATCAAGGACACCGGTGGATTTGGTGAGGTCTGGAGGAGGCACCCATACCTTTGCTCGAATCCCCAATGCTTGGATGCTCAAAGTCAACCATCAGATTGATTCATCCCAGAGCCTAGTTCACGAGCAGCCAAAGAAGGGAGGTTGAAGATGAGAAAGGAGAAAAGGACCCTCATGCTCCTGCTGGCGCATCGCTCCACACGTAAGGTCATGAGGGCAAAGGTGATTTTCCTCCTTGACCCAACATCCTGCTCACATGGAGCGAGACACTACATGGCTAAATCCTATTCGCCAAAGCCTGGTCTGCATGGAAAAGGAAAAAGGAACGAAACATCGACCTAGTAGTACGTCATTCGTCCAAAGGAAAATAATTTGGAATAATTGCAACCAATTATTGGTAACTTAGATGAAGACAGATTATATATGAAAATTGATTAGGAGAATGCAGAGAATCCAATAAAAATATAATCAGGACCTAGATTTGCTTTTAATTTGAAAAGTACCAAAAGATAGCATCTTTAATATAATTAATGTATAAGAACCCTAAGTTTTAGGTTTCAATGACCCTAATGTGTCCAATTGATACTGATAATGAAAGATTGATCCTTTAGGGATAAAAAGAGAAACATGGAAATTATGTAAACTTAGTAACCCATGTTTTGGATAATTAGGTTTTCCTTGAGAAAAAGGGTGTAATTTATGATAAATTTGGGTTTGTAAACCCAAAGGACATGAAAAGTGGTAATTAGGGTTTGGAAAGACAAAATGCTAGTGAAACTCTAAAGTTGACATAAAACCCTAACTTGAGACCCAAGTCAGTCCTAATGGTGATTTGGATAAAATAATGATACATGGATGTCATGCTTTAACTTTCAGGATATATTGGTTGGTTGCTTGTCTGACTTTTCATATTGATCTTTCTTGGACTTCAAGTAACTGTTGAAACAAGTATGTGGTTATGCCTAAGACTAATCAATTTAGTTTCCAAGTGTTTTTGAGGTTTATCGGATTGCTTGAAATGAAATTCTTGGATGATATTTATTTCATGCAATCTATAATGTCACTATGGCTATCACAATATTATTCTATAACTTGCTCGAACCCACATACGAACTCTGGAAATTGAGAATGGGAAGAAATGTAAAGTCATTGTGTTGACTAAAGACTAGGCTCTATATTTGGAAGGTTAGACCAGACATCCGTATGAGAAGGTCATAAGAGGTCATGCCCCAGATTGCGAAGACCTTCATGGCACCTAGCTCCATATTGAGTGGTAGCCAATAAGGTACCTAACTTCAGATTGAGAGATAGCCTAAAGTCTGCTACAGGGACAACCCTAGGAGATGGTATACCAGAGGTTTCGTAAAAATGGTTGAGAATTTATGAAGAAAATGATAAATTTTGTCTTTGTAACAATAATTTCTTGGTTACGTTGTTACAAATAGATGCAAACATTTTGGTTCCCCCACATACCAATATAACTCGTTATACTAATCATGCTTTTATTTCACATGGTTTTAGGATACTCTGCTGGTATTATGCAATTATGATGGAAACGGTCATTCAAGAAAGGAGACACCAAGAAGAAAAGACAGTAATGTAATCTTTGGAGGATTTAGTTAGTTTTCTTTTCATGTTACCAGTTTAGAAAACCCTATTATGTAATTCATTTATGGAAATTTAATCTTGTACAAACTCATTACAATTTAGTGGAATTTATTAATTATTTATGGTTATTTGCTAAACCTCCAGTCCAATATTAGAGTAATGGCCCTTGCCCTCTTGGTCTGCATGTATAGGGGATCAGGGGAGGAGAGGTTCGTTACAAGCATGGTGTCCCCCAGTAGGTAGGGAGTGATAGTGTGCTAAGATACTCTACATCTAACATTTTGACACACACCTCCTCAAAATCCCATCCCTACACTGTTTGAGCAAAATGGGATCATCCCACACGTAGAACCTGAAGGAATGGAAGAACTTATTTTTTTCCTGATATCCCCAATCTTCTAGAAGCTCACCACACACCAAGTAGTTCAATGTGCTTGTTAGAGGAACCATAGAGGTGTGATACAATAAATTTATGACATCTCAATAGGATCCTAAGTCAATCCTAAGGTTAAGTAGGGATTATACCAATGGAAGTAGGAGTGATAGCTCCCTGAATGCACAAGACCATAGGATCCATAGGTAATAAATATATTTTCCTGAGGACCATGAGTGACTAGATTGCCCCCCTTCATGAGTTCATGGGACCCAAGGGGTAAATGTGAGAGGCACTCCCTAGATGCATAAGGGTGAGATCACCCCCAAAAGTACCGACACCCTAGAGACCTTGAGGGAATGACTGAGGATCATAAATATGAGTTATGATAAGACTCAAATGTTGTGAGAATTTCTTTTACTATATGTATACATGGAATTAAGGGAATGGGGGTATTCATGGTTTGGAGTCAAGTGGAGAATGATTAAACCTAGGTTTGAAAACAAAACGGTAATATGTGATGCACTATCTCTACTCTTGGAGTAGGATGACCTTTGTATTTGGATTGCAACCAAATGCTTATTTCATCTTGTTATGAGTGGGAGAGATGAGACAGACACATGCCATATTAGAAAGAAAAAGGATATGAGGAATTAAAACTCAAGTTGAAACCCTTTTCGGATAACTAAGAATTTGAGGTATTACCACACCCCATGAGAGGATATTGAATGAATGGCTTGGAAACCTGGATGAGCAAGGTCATCATTAATTTTTTTTCCAAATGAGGATCAAGTGGAATTTGAATACTATAGTTATAAGATTGAATCTAGTAATCAAAATGATGGATGCAAGAGTTTAAGTACCAAATAAAGGTAAATCAAGTCTGACTTGTTGGCTGAGCTTGTAAAAACCCAATTATATGACCCATAGTTAGTCGAGATGAAGGGTTTGATTGAGAATCCTTAGACACATCCAGTAACGGTGAATGGTGGAATCCGATATGAAATTCATATTTGAAATCTTGAGGATTCACCCTTAAGGAATTGGAAGTTCATTAGTCTAAGTTTACCATGTACCTTGGTATCATGAAGATGTTTAAAAACTTACAGTGATATTTGTGGTAGCTTGGAATGAATAGATACATAATATCATATGTATGCAGTTGCCTCGCGTGTCAGATGGTGAAGCTTAGACACCAACAACCAGTTGGGTTATGACAACCAATTGAGATTCCAAAGTGGAAATGGGACTAGGTCGCTATGGACTTTGTGATGCATCTCCCTAAGAAAAAGAAAGGGCATGATGTAATATGGTTTGAGATGGACCGCCTGATTAAGTCAGCATGTTTTCTCATCTTAAAAGATTACTGCCAAGGTGTTAGACCTAGTTGAACTATATGTTAGAGAAATAGTTCTTCTGTATGGTATTCTGAGTTCAATTATTTGTTATCGTGATCCTAAGTTCACTAGGAAGTTATGAAACAAGCCAAAGAAGAACTCGGTATGAGATTGAAACTCAATACAACCTATCACCCTCAGACTAATGGACAGTCAGAAAGAATAATCCATACCTTAAAAGACATGTTGAGAGCATTTGTGCTTGATTGGGGTGGATCATGGGAGAAGTACTTGCCCCTAGCTGAGTTTGCTTATAATAATAGTTACCAAGCCAGTATTAGGATGCCTCTATATGAATCTCTTTATGGGAGGTTGTGTCGGTCATCATTTCACTAGAATGATTTCGGTGAAAGGACCTTGCTGAGGTCAGAAGAACTACACTTGTATGATGATAAAGTCGCTTTGATCAAGCAAAGGCTAAAGTGAGCCCAGTATCAACATGAGTCGTATGCTGATGCGAAGCAGACTAACTTTGCACTTCATTGTGGGTGAACATGCGCTTCTGAAAACCCAACCCCTCCGAGCTATAGCTAAAAATAGAGGAAATCTGAGTCCTCAATACGTGGGTCCATTTGGAATCCTAGAACGGATTGGTGAAGATTTATCATTTAGCCTTACCCCCATCAATATAGTATGATGCATGTTGTGTTTCATGTGTCCAATCTACAACTCTATGTGAATCATCTGAGCCATGTGATGAGCATTGAACCTATTGAACTCCAAGGAAGGTTGACATACCTTAAGTCACATGTGAGGGTACTGGATACCAAAGTGAGAGATCTCAGGAACAAAAGATAGAGATGGTAAAGGTTCTTTGGATGCACCATGGAGAGGATGAAGCCACATGGGAGCTACAGACGAACATGAAAAAGTCCCATTCTAATTTGTTTGTATGATTAGTCAAATTTTGGGGACAAAATTCCTATGAGAGGGGAAGGATGTTATAACCTGGTTTTTCACATGGATTCATATAATTGAAATGCAATTATTTTAGTAAAAGGGACTTGATTGGAAATTTGTATGTCTTGCTTATAAAGAATGGTTTTCTTTGTAAATTTCCCTTACATGAATGATTTCATGATTGCCACTATTTTATTAATCCAATGAGAGATAAAAAAAATCCTATAATAAGCAAAAAGAAAAAAGAAATAGATGATAATTGTGTGTACATGAGAGAATTGTGTAGAGTTCTCTAAAAAGTGGCATGAATGGCCACTATTAATTAGTTTTTCATTTGCACATGGTTTCCAATAGAAAGAATAGCCAAAATAAAGAATATAGAAAAGGAAGAAAGAGAAAAGGATGTATTTTAATGCATAATACATGCCCTATAAGTGGATGACTTGGATGTGAAGAAAATGTATTTTACTATTTGAATTTTGGTCCCATTATTTGCACATGTCTAGATAAAGTCATTTAAGACTTTCCTTCGAAATAGGGAATCAAAAAGATAAACAAAGAGATATATGATTTTTACAAGTCTTTACTAAAGTGAGAGGATTTAAAAGGCAATGTATTTAAATATCATAATTATATTTGGAAATAGACTCAACCTCTTAAATATGCACGAAATTTGTGGGCCATCGGACTGGGGATCTGATGACTCACAGGTCGTCTCCCACCTTCATTTAGAAAAGGAAACAAAGGAACAAGAAATCCCCCTTTATTTCCTGATTTTCTCTCTCAACATTTTCATATGCAAAGTTGGAGTCTTCCCCAAAGGATTTGGAAGACAATCATGAGTTCAATGACCCCTAGTTTTATCCCCTTTGGAAGGGTGTTAAGGTTTTACCTAAATCACAGATTGTTAGATAACCAACCCCTCCTAGATGAAGCTATATAAAGGCCCTTGATCCCCTCTTTATGAGACAAGACCGAGGTATGAAATCCTAGGGACTCGTGGGAATCCTCCCTACTACCTCTCCCCCATTGCCTTCTCACAGTTGTCGATAAGCGTGCTTTCCGTCCTTGCAGCTTGAGTCACCTCTAGAAAAATCAAGGACACTGGTGGATTCAGTGAGGTCTAGAGGAGGCACCCATACCCTCACTTGACTCCCCTATGCTTAAATGCTTGAAGTCAACCACCGAGTTGACTCATCCTAGAGCCTAGTTTGCGAGTAGCCAAAAAGGGAGGTTGAAGATGAGAAAGGAGAAAAGTACCCTCCTACCCCTGCTGGCGTAGGGCTCCAAACACAAGGTCATGGGAAAAGGTGACTTTCTACCTCGACCCAGCGCCCTACTTGCATGGAGCATCATCACACATAAAAGATTCCAGAATTTTCTTTTTTGTATCTTTTTGACAGATTGAATTAAGTGTCTGGATAATTCACTAATCCACTACTCAGTCTAAGGATTCAAAAAATAAAAATAAATGCCGCTACATGGCTGAATCCTATACACCAAAGCATGGTCCGTGCGGAAAAGAAAAAAGGAATTGAAACACTATCGTGGCAGTAAGTCATTGCTCCGAAGGTAAATAATTTAGAATAATTGCAATTAATTATTAGTAACTCAGACGAAGATAAATTATATATGAAAATTGATCAGGAGAATGCAAGGAATCCAATAAAAATATAATCAAGACCTAGATTTGCTTCTGGTTTGGAAAGTACCAAAAGATATCATCTTTAGTATGGTTAATGTAGAAGAACCCTAAGTTTTAGGTTTTGATGATCCTAATGTGTCCAATTGATATTGATAGTGAAATATTGATCCTTTATGGATAAAAAGAGCAATGTGGAAATTATGTGAACTTAGCAACCCATGTTTTGGATAATTAGGTTTTCCTTGAGGTAAAGGGTGTAATTAATGATAAATTAGGATTTGTAAACCTAAAGGATAGGAAAAGAGGTAATTAGGGTTTTGAAATCCAAAACCCTACTGAAACCCTAAAGTTGACCTTGAAACCCTAACTTGAGACCCAAGTAAGTCTGAATGGTGATTTGGATAAAATAATGATGCATGGATGTTATGCTTTAACTTTCATAATATATTGGTTGGTTACTTGTCTGGATTTTCCGATTGATCTTGCTTGGACTTCAAGTAACTGTTGAAACATGTATGTAGTTACACCTAAGACTAACCACTTTAGTTTCTCAACATTTTTTGAGGTTTTACCAGATTTCTTAAAATTAAATGCTTGGATGATATTTATTTCTTGCAATTTATAAAGTCATTATGGCTATCACAATATTATTATTATAACTTGCCCAAACCCACATACAAACTCTAGAAATTCAGAATGGAAAGAAATGTGAAGTCATGATGATGCCTAAAGACCAGGCCCCAGATTGGGAAGGTTAGACCATGCCCAGATCATGAAGGTCATAAGAGGTCATGCCTTAGATTAGGAAGACCTACATGGCACCTAGCTCCAAACTGAAAGGTGGACAATAAGGTACCTAGATCCAGATTGAGGTAGCCTAAAGTCTGCTACAGGGACAAAACCCTAAGAGAGGGTATACCAGAGGTTGAGTAAAAATGGTTGAGAAGTTATGAAGAAAATAATAAATTTTGTTTCTGTAACAATGATTTCTTGGTTATGTTGTTACAAATAGATGCAAGAATTTTGGTTCTCTCACATACCATTATAACTCTTTATACTGATCATGCTTTTATTTTACATGGTTTAAGGATAATCTATTGGTATTCTGCAATTATGATGGAAACAGACATTCAAGAAAGGAGACACTAACAAGAAAAGACAGTAGTGTAATCTTTGGAGGATTTAGTTAGTTTTTTACATGTTGCCAGTTTAGAAAAGCCTATTATGGAATTCCTTTGTGGAAATTTAATCTGGTACAAACTCATTCCTATTTAGTGAACTTTATTAATTATTTATCGTTATTTTCTAAACCTTTGGTCATATATTATAGTAATGGCTCTTGCCCTCTCGGTCTTCCTATATAGGGGATAATTGGGGGAGGGGGTCTTATAAGTGTGGTGTCCCCCCAGTAGGTAGGGAGTGACAGTGTGCTAAGATACTCTACATCTCACATTTTGGCACACGCCTCCTCAAAATCCCACCCCTACATTGTTTGAGCAAAATGGGATCATCCCATACGTAGAACCTCAAAGAATGGAGGAACTTCTTTTTTTCCTGATATCCCCAGTCTTCTAGCAGCTCACCACACGCCAAGTAGTTCAATGTGCTTATTAGAGGACCATATAGGCGTGATACAATAAAGTTATGACATCTCAATCCTCTAAGTCAATCCTAAGGTCAAGTAGGGATTAGACCGACGAAAGTAGGAGTGATAGTTCCATGAATGCACAAGACCATAGGGTCAGGAGGTAACAACTATATTTGTCTGAGGGCCATGAGTGACTAGATTGGACACCTTCATGAGTTCATGGGACCCAAGGGGTAAATGTGAGAGGCACTCCCTAGACGCATAAGGGTGAGATCACCCCCAAAAATACTGACATCCTAGAGACCTTGAGGAAATGACTAAGTATCATAAATAGGAGTTATGATAAAGACTCAAAGGTTATAGAAAAGTTTTTCCTATATGTATACATGGAACTAAGGGAATGGGGTATTCATGGTTTGTGAGTCATGTGGAGAATGATTCAACCTAGATTTAAAAATAAAATGGTAATGTGTGATGCACTATCTCTACTCTTGGAACAAGATGAGATTTGTATTTGGACTGCATCTAAATGCTTATTTCATCTTGATATGAGTGCGAGGGATGAGACAAACACATTCCATATTAGAAACGAAAATGATATGAGGAATAAAAACTCATGTTGAAACCCTTTTCGGATAACTAAGAATTTGAGGTATTACCACACCCCATGAGAAGACATTGAATGGATGTCTTAGAAACCTAGATGAGCAAGGTTATCATTTAAAAAAAATTCCAAGTGAGGATCAAGTGCAATTTGAATACTATAGTTATAATATGAATCTAGTAATCAAAATGATGGATGCAATAGTTTAAGTACCAAATAAAGGTAAATAAAGTATGACTTGTTGGCTGAGCTTGTAACAACCGACTTATATGACCCACAGTTAGTCGAGATGAAGGGTTTGATGGAGAAGCCTTAGACACATTCGGTAAAGGTGAATGGTGGAATCTGATATGAAAGTCATATTTGAAATCCTAAGGATTCACCTTTAAGGAATTGGAAGTTCATTAGTCTAAGTTTACCGTGTACCATGGTATCATGAAGATGTTTAAAGACTTACACTGATATTTCTGATAGCTTGGAATGAATAGATACATAACAACATATGTATGCAGTTGCCTCGCGTGCTAGATGGTGAAGGTTATATGCCAAAAACTAGTTGGGTTACGACAACCCATTGAGATTACATAGTGGAAATGGGACTAGGTCACTGTGGACTTTGTGGTGGGTCTTCACAAAAAAAGAAAGGTCATGATGCAATATGGGTTGAGATGGACCGCCTTATTAAGTCGACAAATTACTGTCGAGGTGTCAGACCTAGCTGAACTATATGTTAGAGAAATAGTTCTTCTATATGGTATTCTGAGTTCGATTATTTGTTATGGTGATCCTAAATTCACTATGAAATTATGAAACAAGTACAAGAAGGACTCAGTATGAGATTGAAACTCAGTACAATCTATCAACCCCAGACTAATGGACTGTCAGAAAAAATGATCTAGACCTTAAAAGACATGTTGAGAGCATGTGTGCTCGATTGGGGTGGATCATGGGAGCAGTACTTGCCCCTAACTGGGTTTTCTTATAATAATAGTTAGCGGTCCAGTATTGGGATGCCTCTATATGAAGCTCTTTATGGGAGGCCGTATCGGTCACTGCTTCACTGGAATGATGTTGGTGAAAGGGTCTCGCTGAGGTCACAAGAACTACAGTTGTATGCTGATAAAGTCTCTTTGATCAAGAAAAGGTTAAAGAGAGCCCATGATCGACATGAGTTGTATGTTGATGCGAAGCAGACTGACCTACACTTTACTATGGTTGAACATGTGTTTCTAAAAACCCGACCCCTCCAAGCTATATCTAAAAATGGAGGAAAGCTGAGTCCCCAATACATGGGTTTGTTTGGAATCCTAGAACGGATTATTGAAGATTTATCATTTAGCCTTACCCCCCTCAATATAGTATGATGCATGATGTGTTCCATGTGTCCAATCTAAAGCTCTATGTGAATGATTCGAGCCAGAGCATTGAGCCTATTGAACTCCAAGGGAGGATGACATACCCTGAGTCACCTGTTAGGGTACTAGATACCAAAGTGAGAGAGCTCAAGAACAAAAGATAGAGATGGTAAAGGTTCTTTGAATGCACCATAGAGAGGATGAAGCCACATGGGATCTAAAGACGAACATGGAAAAGTTCCATTCTAATTTGTTTGTAGGTCCCACATGGGAGAGAGACTAGGATCAACATGAGTTGTATGCTGATGTGAAGCAGACTGACCTACACTTCACTGTGGTTGAACATATGTTTCTAAAAACCCGACCCCTCCAAGCTATAGCTAAAAGTGGAGGAAAGTCGAGTCCCTGATACATGGGTCTATTTGGAATCCTAGAATAGATTGTTTAAGATTTATCATTTAGCCTTACCCACATCAATATAGTATGATGCATGTTGTGTTCCATGTGTCCAATTAAAGCTCTATGTGAAGGATCTGAGCCATGTGCTGAGCATTGAACCTATTGAACTCTAAGGGAGGCTGACATACCCTGAGTCACCTGTGAGGGTACTGGATACCAAAGTGAGAGATCTCAGGAACAAAATATAGAGATGGTAAAGGTTCTTTGGATGCACCATGGAGAGGATGAAGCCACATGGGAGCTACAGACGAACATGGAAAAGTCCCATTATGATTTGTTTGTATGATTAGTCAAATTTTGGGGACAAAATTCCTATAAGAGGGGAACGATGTTATAACATGTTTTTTCACATGGATTCATATAATTGAAATGCAATTATTTTAGTAAAAGAGACTTGATTGGAAATTTGTATGTGGTGCTTATAAAGAATGATTTTGTTTGCAAATTTATTTTGAATGAATGATTTCGTGATTGCCACTATTTTATTAATCTAATGATGGATAAAAGGAAATCCTATAATAAGAAAAAAGAAAAAAGAAATAGATAATGATTGTGTGTGTAGGAGAGCTTTGTGTAGAATTATCTAGAAAGTGGCATGAATGCCCACTATTAATTAGTTTTCATTTGCACATGGTTTGTAATAGAAAGAATGGCCAAAATAAAGAATATAGAAAAGGAAGAAAGAGAAAAAGATGTATTTTAGTACATAATACATGACCTATAAATGGATGACTTGGATGTTAAAAGAAGGTATTTTCATCTCTAGATAAAGTCATTTAAGACTTTCCTTCAAAATTTTGAATTAAAAAGATAAACAGAGAGAAATATGATTTGTACAAGTTTTTCTAAAAGTGAGAGGATTTATAAGTCAATGTATTTAAATGTCACAATTATATTTGGATATAGACTCAACCTCTTCAGCATGCATGAGATTTATGGACCATCACATTGGGGATCTGATGACTCACATGTTGTCTCCCACCTTCCTTTAGAAAATGAAATAAAGGAACAAGAAATCCCCCTTCCTTTCATGATTTTCTCTCTCACCATTTCATATGCAAAGCTGGAGTCTTCCCTAAAGGATTTGGAAGGCGATCCTGAGTTCATTGACCCCTAGTTTTATCCCCTTTGGAAGGGTGTTAAGGTTTTACCTAAATCACAGATCATCGTATGGCCAACCCCTCCTAGACAAAATTATATAAAGGCCCTTGACCCCATCTTCACGAGGCAAGACCGAGGTACGACATCCCAGGGACTCACAAGAATCCTCCCTACTGTCAATTTCCTTGATATACCACAATCTCTCCCCCATTGCCTTCTCTCTGTCACCGGTAAGCGTGCTTTCCGTCCTTGCATCTTGAATCGCCTTCGGCGAAATCAAGGACACTGGTGGATTCTGTGAGGTTTGGAGGAGGCACCCATACCTCCACTTGACTCGCCTATGCTTGGATGCTTGAAGTCAAACACCAGGTTGACTCATCCTAGAGCCTGGTTCATAAGTAGCTGAAAAAGGGAGGTTGAATATGAGAATGGAGAAAAGTACCCTCCCACCCCTACTGGCATAGGGCTCCAAACACAAGGTCATGAGGGCAAAGGTAACTTTCTACCTTGACCTAGTGTCTTGATCACATGGAGCGAGTCGGTACATGGCTGAATCCTATTCGCCAAAGCCTGGTCCACACGAAAAAGGAAAAAGGAACCGAAATACTGGTGTGGCAATACGTCATTTGTCCAAAGGTAAATAATTTGGAATAATTGCAACTAATTATTGGTAACTCAGATGAAGACAAATTATATATGAAAATTGATTAAGAGAACACAAGGAATCAAATAAAATTATAATCAGGACCTAGATTTTCTTCTAGTTCGAAAGTACCAAAAGATAGCATCTTTAATACAATTAATGTATAAGAACCCTAAGTTTTAGGTTTTGATGATCCTAATGCCTCCAATTGATACTGATAATGAAAGACTGATCCTTTAGGGATAAAAAAAGAAACATGGAAATTATGTAAACTTAGAAATCCATGTTTTGGATAATTAGGTTGGGCGTAATTAATGATAAATTGGGGTTTGTAAACCCATAGGATAGGAAAAGTGATAATTAGGGTTTGGAAATCCAAAACCCTACTGAAACCCTAAATTTGACCTTGAAGCCCTAACTTAAGACCCAAGTCAGTCTCAATGGTGATTTGGATAAAATAATGATACATGGATGTTATGCTTTAACTTTTAGGATATATTGGTTAGTTGCTTATCTGACTTTTTTGATTGATCTTGCTTGGACTTCAAGTAACTATTGAAATAGGTATGTGGTTACACCTAAGACTAATCACTTTAGTTTCCTAGTGTTTTTTATGCTTTACCAGATTGCTTGAAATTAAATGCTTGGATGATATTTATTTCCTGCAATCAATAAAGTCACTATGGCTATCACAATATTGTTCTTATAACTTGCTCGAACCCACATATAAACTCTGGAAATTCAAAATGGAAAGAAATGTGAAGTCATGGTGATGACTAAAGACCAGGCCCCAAATTGGGAAGGTCAGACTAGGCCCCAAATCAGAAAAGTCATGAGAGGTCATGCCCCAGATTGGGAATACCTACATGGAACCAAGCTCCAAAATTAGAGGTGGCCAATAAGGTACCTAGATCTAGATTGAGAGGTAGCCTAAAGGCCACTATAGGGAAAAAGTCCTTGTTGGCTAAATTGGACATTCGTATAATCCCTTTTGTTTTGATGATGACAAACATTTCATTCTTGTCGATCTAACGTGCTACTTGAGTGTTGCAGGAATAAGGTGGATGACAAATATCATGGAAGATCTATATGCTAAATTGCTTTAATTTCATGAATGTAATCAATTGTAAAACTTGTACAAATATATAATGTACAAGTACTTAGACATCATGTAAATCAAGCATTAGATCTTTCCTAACTAATCACTACAGTTAGATAGGTCATCCCCTTCAATAGTGTCACACATGCACACTCACATACACACTTATTACTTTAATTGAAACATTGAAACAGGGTCAATCTCGGTCGACAAAATCCTCGACCGAGACACTCTCGGTCGACAAGCTTCTCGACCGAGAAAGACCCAGGTAGCCGTTAGACACAGCTGACAAGGTAGTTGGCAGTTGGAGATGAACGTTGTAAACACTTGATCCAGAGAGCCTGTCGGTCGAGAAAACTTCGACCGAGTAGGTATCTCGGTCGACAATTTCTCGACCGAGATGGACTCTAACAACAACTGCAGAATTAATTAACTAGCCGTTGCTAATGCAACTAACTTATACCTAACGGCTAGTTAAGCACTTAGAAACCCCTAGAAAGTGTCTAGAACGTCCTTAAGCACTTGTAGATCATTCCTATAAATAGGACATGCCTTAGGACACCTAAACTCACTTATTCTACACTTGAGCAATCTTTGAGCATACACTTGCATTTGCAACCTGTTTTTGAGCAATTGAGCAATACTTGCAATTGGCTACTCTTCAACTTGCTCTAAATTCGTGTCCTATAGACTAGTATCTCCTATCCACAGCAACCACACTTCCATATACATTGGTTAGGAGATCTACACGCTTGATATAGGCAAATCAAGCCTTGTGCTTCAAAGGATAAGTTGTAATTTCCATTTTCCTTTCTTGTTCACTTTCATTGCTTGTACTCTCCTTGCTACTCCTAGGTTGGAGGCTGCGGATTGGAGAGGGTCGTGATCTTCTTGGTGAAGAAGGAGACTTTGAAATACTTCAAGAAGGCTGGTGCAACGGGAGGTTACTTCAAAGAGGAAGGTTACTTCAAGGGGGAGCTTGGAGTTACTTCAAGAAGGCTACCTCAAGTTGGTGCATCTACTTCAAAGTGAAGGTTGTTCAAAGGGGTGTAAGAAAGTATTGTATTTTGTGTAATTCCTTGTGAAGGTAATAAAATTAATAATTTCAAAATCCTGGTTGGGTAAGCAACCGGGTAGTGGACTGACTGCCTTAGTATTTGCTAAGGTAGGAACCACTCTAAATCCCTTGTCTCCTTCTTACTTTTTCATTTGTGGTTGTTTGAGTTAAATAATTGTTAAATTAACTTTAAAACCCTATTCACCCCCCCTCTAGTGGTTTTTCAATTAGTATCAGAGCAGGCTTCAAGGAACCCTAACCAAGTCTTGAAGAATGGGTGACGGGTTGCTCAACAACCTCAACCTTGAAGGGACACTTGTGGCTAGACCTCCGACATTCGATGGAACTAATTACACCTACTGGAAAAGAAGAATTCAATTTTATTTCCAAGGGATTAGTTGGGATCTATGGAGGATGGTGTCAACCCCCTATGAGCTTCCTCAAGTGGAATATGCAGCTTGGGACACCAATACAGTAAAGTCGGCTCAAACAAATGCAAAGGCTGTAAGTATTCTCTATTTTCAATTTCTATAGGAGAATTTAATTGGATATCAAATTGTGAAACAGCCTATGAAATTTGGCATAGACTTTCCATAACTTATGAAGGGACTGTTCAAGTTAAGAATTCTAAAATTGGAATGCTTAAACAAAAGTTTGAAAAGTTCTGTATGGATCTGAATGAATCTATTAGTGATATGTATGCAAAATTCTCTTCTATTGTAAATGGTTTGAATGCTTTAGGTAAAGTTATTAGTGAGGAAGATCAGGTGTCAAAGATCCTTAGATCACTTCCTCCCAAATACAAGCCCAAGGAGACGGCCATTGAAGAAGAAAATGACCTCACCTGACTGAGGATGGAACAACTCATTGGCAACCTAGAAGCTCATGAAGCAACCCTAGAAGAAGAAGAAAGAAGAGAACGTGAACTACAACAAGGGAAAAAGAAGAATGTGGCTCTAAAAGCTTCAAAAATCATTACATCGGAAAGTGATGAGTCAAGTGAAGAAGAAGGAGAAGAAGCCTTGATTGTCAATGGTAAGAAATATAAAAGATTTAGATCTCACAAAATTTCTAGTTCTTCTTCATCTCCTCCTAGGTGTTTTGAGTGTGGAAAGAAAGGACATCTAAAAAATGAATGCCCTAAAGCAAAGAAAGGAAAGAAAAGTTCACACAAAAAGAAGGGAGAAAAAGCTTATAAAGCTGCATGGGACGAGTCAAGTGAGAGTGAAAGTGGAGAAGAAAAGGTGGAATGTCTAATGGCAAGAGAAGATGATGAAGACTCTCAAGAGGATTGGGTGGTCGACAGTGGATGTTCCAAACACATGACCGGAAACAAGGATGCGTTTGAAACTTTTGAAGAAAAGAAGAGTGGAACAGTCACCTTTGGAGATAATGGTAAAGGTAAAATTGTTGGGATAGGTAACATTGGTACAAACCTCGAAATAAAGAATGTTTTACTCGTTGATGGTTTGCACCATAATTTAATAAGTGTTAGTCAATTATGCGATAGTGGATATGATGTTTTATTTAACAAAAATTGCTGCAAGTTATTAATAGAAAACACTACAAATGTTGTTTATGAAGGAAAACGAGTTGGAAACCTTTATCTTCTTAGACCTAACTCTATGAAATCTGTAGTAGGAAAATGCTTACTTGCAAATGAAAATACTTTCCAACTATGGCATAAAAAGTTAGGTCATGCTAGTTCACATGTTATCAAAAAGTTAGTTAAATATGATCTTGTTCGTGGTTTGCCTAATTTATCTTTTGATCAAGTTGAAAATTGTGAACCATGTACCTTGGGTAAGCAAACAAAAACCTCTTTTAAACCCAAACATGTACTTAGCACCTGTAGATCCTTAGAATTGATTCATATGGATTTATTTGGACCTATGAGGACACAATCTATTGGTGGCAAAAGATATTGTTTTTTTATTGTTGATGATTATAGTAGATATACATGGTTACATTTTCTTGCAACCAAAGATGACACTATACATGTCTTTATAAAATTTTGTTCCAAGGTTGAAAATCTATTACAAAACAAAATATGTACCATCAGAAGTGATCATGGTGGAGAATTTGAGAATCATTTATTTGAAGAATTTTGCACATCTCAAGGATACACTCACAACTTTTCTGCTCCACGCACTCCACAACAAAATGGTATAGTTGAAAGGAAAAATCGATCACTACAGGAAATGGCTAGGACTATGATGCTCGAACATAACACACCTAAAACTTTTTGGGCTGAAGCTGTAAACACCACATGCTATGTGTTAAATAGAGTAACTGTTCACTCCTATTTGAAGAAAACACCATATGAAATAATACATACTAAGAAACCTAGAGTTGACTATTTTCATACCTTTGGATCCACATGCTATATCTTAAACACTAAAGAGGATAGAGATAAGTTTGATTCTAAATCACATAAAGCATTCTTTTTGGGATATTCTACCTCTAGCAAAGCATTTAGAGTCTACAACACTATTTTTAGAAAAGTTGAGGAATCCATTCATATTTCTTTTCATGAAGAGCCAAAATCAGAAAATCCTGAAATAGTTGATCTCACTCATCAATTCGAAAACTTATCCATACCCAATGATAGTGAGAAAAATACTACAAGCAATGAAAAAGCTGAAACACAACCTATACCTAGACTCATTAAGGATCATCCTCAAGAATTAATTATTGGAAATCCCAACGATAAAGTCAAAACTCGTTCTTCTTTTAAGGATGTTGCAAACATGGCCTTTGTTTCTATTATTGAACCCAAGAAGGTATCTGAAGCTCTTAAAGATGACTATTGGATAATAGCAATGCAAGAAGAATTAAATCAATTCACCAAAAATGATGTATGGGATTTAGTTCCTAAACCACAAGATAAAACTATCATTGGAACTAAATGGGTTTTTAGGAATAAGCTAAATGAGGCAGGGGAAGTAATAAGGAATAAAGCTAGGTTAGTAGCACAAGGATATAATCAACAAGAGGGAATAGACTTTGATGAAACGTATGCACCAGTAGCAAGACTTGAAGCTATTAGAATGTTACTAGCTATTGCTGCACATAAAAACATCAAACTCTACCAAATGGATGTAAAAAGTGCATTTCTAAACGGAATCATTCAAGAAGAAGTGTATGTTACCCAACCACCTGGTTTTGAAATACCGGAAAAAGGTGACTATGTTTATAAACTTAAGAAAGCACTTTATGGTTTAAAACAAGAACCTAGGAACTGGTATGAAAGGCTCAAGACATATCTTTTTGATAATGGTTTTTCTATTGGAAATTCAGATTCTACTTTATTTTTCAAAACATATACATCTGATTTTCTAGTTGTTCAAATATATGTTGATGATATTATTTTTGGAGCTTCAAATGAATCATTGTGCACACAATTCAGTGACATTATGCAAAAAGAATTTGAAATGAGCCTCATGGGTGAACTAACTTTCTTTCTTGGTTTCCAAATTAAACAAACACCTGCCGGGATTTTTATAAGCCAAGAAAAGTATACTAAAGAACTCTTAAAACGTTTTGGAATGGATCAGTGCAAACATGCTACTACTCTTATGGCTACCTCTATTAAAATTGATAAGGATGAAAATGGGGAACCTATTGATGATTCCTTATATAGAGCCATGATTGGTAGTTTGCTTTACTTCACCGCTTCTAGACCAGACATCATGTTTTCCGTTGGTCTTTGTGCTCGATTTCAATCACAACCCATGCACTCTCATTTTCAAGCAGTTAAACGGATTCTTTGATACTTAGCCGACACCACATGTTTTGGCTTATGGTACCTAAAAGGACAATCCTTGGATTTTAAAGCTTATACTGATGTTGATTATGCTGGTTGTCGACTTGACCGCAAGAGCACTAGTGGTGGTTGTTTCTTATTAGGAAGAGCTTTAGTATCTTGGTTTAGCAAGAAACAAAACACGGTTGCCCTCTCTACAACTGAAGCCGAATATATGGCAGCCGGATCTTGTTGTGCTCAAGTGCTTTATATGCAACAAGTGTTAAACGATTATGGTTTTACTCTTTCATCTACGCCTATCTTTTGTGACAACACAAGAGCTATAAACTTAGCACACAATCCTATTTTACACAGCCGAGCTAAACATATTGAAATCTGTCATCATTTTTTAAGGGATCATATCTCTAAGAATCATGTTTCCCTTCATCATGTTGATACAGAAGATCAATTGGCTGATATTTTTACAAAACCGCTTCCACTAGACCAATTCAACAAAATAAGGAAGCAACTGCTTATCACTCCTTTAGAAGATGTTTTCTTTGATATTTGTGCTTCTTAAAAATGTTATTATTTGCATCATTTTTGGTTTTTCAATGGACATTTTTTTCATTGGTTTAATGGGACATCTAATTAAGGGGGAGTTTTCTTGTTTTTAACGGATATCTTTTTGAAATGACAAAGGGGGAGAAATAAAAATAAATCTTAAAACTTAGTAATTGTGCAAAACTCAATCAATGAGTTTCATAAACTCTTGGCTTTACATTGAAAGTTGCTATATTCCCTAAAGAATTGGATTTCATGTTCTATAATTCATGGGGAATAATAAGCACACATTTTATAAACAAGAGAAGAAATTCACAAAGGTAATCTTCAGGTATGAAACTCACATGTTTTATATTTCCTTAATTTATATTTTGGAAATGTTTGTCATCTTCAAAAAGGGGGAGATTGTTGGCTAAATTGGACATTCGTATAATCCCTTTTGTTTTGATGATGACAAACATTTCATTCTTGTCGATCTAACGTGCTACTTGAGTGTTGCAGGAATAAGGTGGATGACAAATATCATAGAAGATCTATATGCTAAATTGCTTTAATTTCATGAATGTAATCAATTGTAAAACTTGTACAAATATATAATGTACAAGTACTTAGACATCATGTAAATCAAGCATTAGATCTTTCCTAACTAATCACTATAGTTAGATAGGTCATCCCCTTCAATAGTGTCACACATGCACACTCACATACACACTTAGTACTTTAATTGAAACATTGAAACAGGGTCAATCTCGGTCGACAAAATCCTCGACCGAGACACTCTCGGTCGACAAGCTTCTCGACCGAGAAAGACCCAGGTAGCCGTTAGACACAGCTGACAAGGTAGTTGGCATTTGGAGATGAACGTTGTAAACACTTGATCTAGAGAGCCTGTCGGTCGAGAAAACTTCGACCGAGTAGGTATCTCGGTCGACAATTTCTCGACCGAGATGGACTCTAACAGCAACTGCAGAATTAATTAACTAGCCGTTGCTAATGCAACTAACTTATACCTAACGGCTAGTTAAGCACTTAGAAACCCCTAGAAAGTGTCTAGAACGTCCTTAAGCACTTGTAGATCATTCCTATAAATAGGACATGCCTTAGGACACCTAAACTCACTTATTCTACACTTGAGCAATCTTTGAGCATACACTTGCATTTGCAACCTGTTTTTGAGCAATTGAGCAATACTTGCAATTGGCTACTCTTCACCTTGCTCTAAATTCGTGTCCTATAGACTAGTATCTCCTATCCACAACAACCACACTTCCATATACATTGGTTAGGATATCTACACGCTTGATATAGGCAAATCAAGCCTTGTGCTTCAAAGGATAAGTTGTAATTTCCATTTTCCTTTCTTGTTCACTTTCATTGCTTGTACTCTCCTTGCTACTCCTAGGTTGGAGGCTGCGGATTGGAGAGGGTCATGATCTTCTTGGTGAAGAAGGAGACTTTGAACTACTTCAAGAAGGCTGGTGCAACGGGAGGTTACTTCAAAGAGGAAGGCTACTTCAAGGGGGAGCTTGGAGTTACTTCAAGAAGGCTACCTCAAGTTGGTGCATCTACTTCAAAGTGAAGGCTGTTCAAAGGGGTGTAAGAAAGTATTGTATTTTTTGTAATTCCTTGTGAAGGTAATAAAATTAATACTTTCAAAATCCCAGTTGGGTAAGCAACCGGGTAGTGGACTGACTGCCTTAGTATTTGCTAAGGTAGGAACCACTCTAAATCCCTTGTCTCCTTCTTACTTTTTCATTTGTGGTTGTTTGAGTTAAATAATTGTTAAATTAACTTTAAAACCCTATTCACCCCCCCTCTAGTGGTTTTTCAATCCTAAGAGAGGGTATACCAGAGGTTGAGTAAAAATAGTTGAGAAGTTATGAAGAAAATAATAAATTTTGTTTCTGCAACAATAATTGCCTGATTATGTTGTTACAAATAGATGCAAACATTTTGGTTACAAATAGATGCAAACATTTTGGTTCCCCCACATAACATTATAACTTGTTATACTAATCATGCTTTTATTTGACACAGTTTTAGGATAATCTACTGGTATTCTACAATTATGATGGAAACGAACATTCAAGAAAGGAGACACCAACAAGAAAAAACATTAATGTAATCTTTGGAGGATTTAGTTAGTTTTCTTTCATGTTGCCATTTTGAAAAACCCTATTATGTAATTCCTTTGTGGAAATTCAATCTGGTACAAACTCATTCCTATTTAGTGAAATTTATTAATTATTTATCATTATTTGTTAAACCTTTGGGCCCCAAATACTACTCTAATAGACCCCATATCTTGGTGAGGGTTATGATGCCTAGTTCAAATAGACCCCATAACTACTCAAATGATGACTATCATGTATGGATGTGACTCAAAATGACTAGTATGGCAATGATGATGCTTATATTGTTCATCTTTCTTGAATAGTATGTCACTCCATCTAAGATCATGAAACCCCAATCGTGTTATCCCTAATCTTAGCTTTAATACATCACTCTAGTCTTAGATGAATCCAAGGGGTATGATGTAGCATGATAATGATAATATATGACCTAGTTTGAGATATTGAAATCAATGATGAATTATTTGATACCTAAATCTAGGTGACACATCCAACCCCAAAGAAATAATTAATGAGACCAAATCTTTTTGATGTTAACCTAGTTATACTTATCTACTATCAAAGAAATAATTGCCAAGATCTAGTAAAAGTTGCTAAATATTGTTTTCGAATCAATTGTTAATCTTGTTATGTACTCAAGGTATTGTTGGGTTTTGTGGAGAAAATATGCACGACGGAAGCAACAAAATCCACACAACCCTAAACAAGATCTCGTTGACAACAACGCATTTGGAAGGTTGCGGGATATACCTTATCGCAGAGCAAGTCCGGCGATGTCCCGCTGCACAAAGGTGTGCAACGACACTGGCCTACACTGACGAAACTTCTCTCCTGTTCGTTGTCGCAGGAAGATCCGGCGGTGATCCTTTCGTATGGTGACGTACGCTGCTCGTAATGCACACAGATGGTCTTTGATGTCTTCCGAACATAGGCATCTCAGCATCTGTGTCTCTACTTCATACGTATGGACTGGAACTCCACATTGCGCTTCCTAAGCTGATGGGAAGGAGTTGTGTCTGTGCGGCGACGTGCTAGCAGCACGTTGCTCTCCTAAGGACGGTGACAGCTAGGGTTTACATACGTGAGCATAAACTGAAAAGCCTCTCTCGATTTCTTATATAGATATCGGCCGTCAACCTCCTTTAAATAGGAGACGAAGGGAAGTAGGGTTTCCTAAACCCATTAGTAAACAAAAACACTGCGTAAATTAAAACGCTCATGGATTAATTAGAATTTTCTCGAATTCATTTATTAACCAAATAATCACATTAATTGATTAATTAATATCTGACTCCATGCAATCGCTTGGGATGGCTCTATGGGCATATATATACCAACAAGTATGTTTATCCTCCTATTGGGCAAACTAGTGGTATTGAACCTGCTTGTATGTATGTATGATGAAATTACTCAGATTTATATTGTTTGGGTTATTTGTTCCCTTTGATTAGCATGTTCATTTTTCTTGAAATATGTTGCAAAAACTATGAACATAATTGGACTTGTCCATTATACAAACCTTGTGTACCTATCTGAATTTTTAGGCTAAGGGTACAAGGCATGTTGAAATAGGATTAGCTCATTGATTGTGGTCTTGAGGTCCCTCACATAGAAACCAGGTGACAATTTAGGCTTTGAGCCTTAAATGCCTCTCATGGACCCTTCCTTTGGCAAGCATGTCAAATGGCAATAAAATGTTGTCTAATATAATGAAAATGCATCTAAAACATGCTTGTTTGTTGATAAGAAAGTCTTTATTATTGTTTATTTCATTCTTGATATGATATTAAGTTTTGCCAAGCATATATGTTCTCTTAAACCTATGAGTTTATGTATTTTATAGCATACTCAACATAATTGTGCTGATGTGTACCCATTTTATGATTTTAGGTAACACGTACAGTATGACTCTTACTATGATTGTTCCTCCTGCTCTAATATTATAATATGCTACTCTTACTCTGGTGATATCTAATGGAATGTAAACGGTACTCACACGGGTTGATATATGGGTTTAAGATCTTATGTCAGATATTTTTTTTCCTTTTCTACCATATTGTCTCTTACCTTGTTCTTGTTTGTAGTTTTATTCATGCAATATATGTGATCCATTCTATGAAAAGACACCTAGGTTCCCCCCACCTTTGGTTGTGTAGCCATTACAAGTGTGGATTTAGGGTAATAAATAGTTCTGTGACAAATGGCATCTGAGCAATCACATATGCTCTATGCATGCTTAATAACCCAATTTCACATATCATAGAGAGTCTTCTAGCATCTAATCTCTTCTTTGAGGACTACCCTAAGCCGCCCATTAGATGATGATAAGTTAGTTTCTCTTTTCCTCATGTGATTCCTCTCATGACAGTTAATTACATGATTTCTCAATTATGGGTAGCTTATGTATGGGGAAAACTAAAATTTGAATGAATTTGTAAAATTTGAGTAAGATGATGATGATGCCATGATCTGACCTTAAATTGAAACTCTATTATGATTGATGAGAAGTACTCTTGAAGCTAAGAACTCATGTATGGGCCCCTAGATCATGTAAACTCAACTTTACCAAATCTAGAATATATTATTTTTATGTTTGAGGTAAAATTATAATAGTCTTGATATGATGAGATAAGGTTGATTTGTACATTATATCTCATCGTTGATGAGGTCCCTAGTCCATGTTGTCCTATTTTTTTACCAAACCTCAAATGTGAATAAGAAAAATGTTTCCCCTATTTGATATGTACCATGATTTTGCATTGGAATGATCGTGGCTTTGGACTCTCAAAATCATAATGAAAGACTTTGATACAAGTGGCATCTTTCCTATTGATTTCCATGCCTTTTGATAATCTCAATTTTGAATGTGATGGACATGGATATCACTCTTGCCCTATTATTCTCTAACTATTGGAGTGCCCAATTTGACTTCTTGATTTCTAAAATATACCCTTACCTTGACCATGAAAGGAAGGGAACGCAATTATGACCTTGATCTTAAAAAATCTTAAAATATGGTTACCCTATTATGATCTTGATTTTTGATGTCATGACCCAGTGAAGTATGATTTGATAATTGATACTCTCCCTATTTTGATACCCTTGATGGTTCATGACCATGAGGATTGATGTTCTCAATTAGGTGGTAGTTGACTTATGACTCCCCTAATCTAGTTCATATCCCTGTTATAAGTGCCTCTAAATTTTCATCTTGTTTATTATTTAGAGTTTTGGAAGGTAACCCTTCCATCCAATTTTTATTTCTTGACCTAAGTCCCTAATAGATGAAGTATATGATGATATTAACACTCAATCTTTAATATCAATTTGACGATGATCTTGAAATTTGATGATGTCGACTATAGCTTGGGTTTGACTTCCTATAAAGACCTAGGTCTAGATAATTTATCAAACATGTATTTCATGATAATGAACTCGATATAATATCTCAAAATATTGCTCAAAAGTTGCTCAATTATTGCTCGAGTGTTGCTTGATTGTTGTATATGGATGAATGATCATCCCTAAGGTCTAAATCAAAATCTAAACCCTAGCTTTGAAATGTATGTGTCACAACCTTCTTCTAGATTTGATGGTAATTATACAGATTTAAGATAACCTTAATGCTTGTTATGATTGTGAAAAATGTATTTACCTTGTGATTTATCTTAACCTTGGTTATCTTAAATATTTGTTTGGATAACTCATAATCATGATTTAAGCATACCACAAGATCTGAGTATTTGTTGATATAGGATTAGCCCATACATGTATGTGGGAGGAGAATTAATGATACTTGAGGAAATAATAAAAAAATAAATTTTGGTTTGAGAATATTATCAACCTAATACTATGTGATTGTAGATAATTCAATTATGAATCCAACACAAAAATAACAAACCAAATCAGAGTTAAAATGAGAGAGTTATGATCTTTCATAACTGAGTTTTAGTCTAGTTTTTCAGTGACCACCGAGATGGGCCTTCGGTGATTGCTGAAATGGGCTTCCATTAACCGTTGAGACGGGCCTGTTGACCTCCAAAAGTTCGTCGATCGATGAGTATAGCCTCCCAGGATAGCCATCATCAAATGACCATAACTTTTTCTATACGTATCCTTTTTCAACAAAACAAAGTGTGTTAGAACCATAATTAGATCCTCTACACTTCCAGACCCTTAGAATTACAAAAAGACAATCTATAAGGTGATTTAAAGGGTGATTTGTGGGGGAAATGAGAAGAACGATGATAGATTGATGAACTAGCTACAAATTCTTCATGGTAAGTAGTTCTAGACCATAGATACATTCTCTTTTGCCTCTTTTCTTTGTTGAGGATCTTATATTAGACTCTATAGAGGTTGTATTCCTCCTTCTTTCTTCCTCTTCTACCTTCACCTGAGCATTTTAAGTCCATTTTTCCTACTGACGATCAATTTAGAATGAGACCTTGAGACATGTAGTTTGATTTAGAATTGTGTGAGCTAAGATCCAAGCTTAGTTTGTGAAAAGGTTAAGACTGGTAATCTTGGAAGAGATCAATGACTAGAAAATCACCTTCTAACCCTGATTTACAACATAAAAATTTCTATAATGGCCTTCTAGTATTAAAATCTTGCTCTATGATAAATGTGATGAATTTGAGCAATGATTTTTAGTAGTAAATTGCTTATTTTCATGATGTAATATCATATTAAAAGTTGCTATGTGAGTTTCTATAAAACAACATGTGATGAAATGGTGTAAATAGAGGCATTAGAGAAGTTGTGTTTCCTTAATTCAGAAGTAAATAGTCGAACTATGGGTTATGAGAACTGTGAAAGTTATCAGATGATTTTTGTGCTCAATATGAGATGCTTAATTGATGAAAATAGGACAACCATTAGTTACAATGATGAATCTTGTTAAATCAATTAAATATCATTAGATGATAGATGCCCTGGACACTATAGAATCTTCACAGGAAGAGGCATGTTCTGTGAGGAGGAAACATTTTCTCGAATGGAGGTAGCCCAAATCAAGGTAAGTTGGATCGTACCGGTATGGTGTGGGGGTCTTGACCGATAGGGAAGACTCCTTACAAATTGTGCGGTACCCAACACCAACCTGGGGATGTCAGTGGTACCTGTGTTACAAGTTGTAGTGATCTGTGGCCAGTATGTCCACTAATGCACAATAACCCAAAGTGCTTTGACTCTCTGCCTGAGTACCCATGTTAGAATAGGAGTCCATCTATCTGGCCACTCCCATCATCCGTTGAGAGCCATACATGGCTATGACAGCTACAAACATGGTATTGAGACTATAAACTTAGGATCTTGGGCATGCTTCTAAGTCTTGTAGAGTGAGATCGTAGCTTGCTATGATGCTTTCACATATTATGGTACACCTCATGTGGGTCTAATGCCATAATAAATGAATTAAAAATAAAGTGAATGGATTTGGGTTATCTTTTTTGTATTTAATATATGTTAAACTACCTTGCTGAGTGATTTATAGTTTTTGAAACTACCATGCTTACATGCTCTTGTATTAGGTTCTTTTGATATAAATATCAAAAATATCTTTGTTATTTGTTGATTTTCTCCTCACTGAACTAGTATCTCATACAGAACCATTTTTCATGCAAAGGACTAGCTCTTCCTGAGGAGACTAAAGCCATTTTTATCAAGATTAGAACAAAGGTCCTGAAAATGGAGTAGTTAGAAGAGACAGACAACCTCTTATCCTTCCTCTAGATCCTAGGAATGAATGAGTGAGAAAAGAGAGCAATTTGTAATGGAATGCACATGATGTATATCAAATGGGAAACTCTTTCTTCTATGTAATAGTCAAAATCTATTGTATTCTTTATTATTATGTTTAAATGACACATTATCATTTAGTTAAGTGATATTACTATATATCTGAGAAAAAAAGTTATGGCTGATTTTCTGTAAGTGATTAAAGCTGATGGTTAGGTTAATCATCTTGGCGGGCCCTAACCCTAGATTGATGGGTTCGGGTGTCATCAACTTTTTTTGATATAAAAGCATAGTCTGGACCTAAAATGAGTTTAGCTTTAGGACAGGGGCGATAAGAGACCAATAGGACTAGGGTGCTTTCCTCTTTGAATTGCAATTTTCTAACAGATGTGTTCTGTTATGGATATACATATGATAGGAAGAGGATATGGAATTGATGAGGAACAAGTTGAGAGCCACTATGACCCTAATTCTCATACAATGACTCAAGGTAGATAAGATAATGTAGTGATAAAAATATACCATATTTTTCTAGAGATGAAAGAAAAATATAAGATGGACAACAAGTCTTCATCTTCTAGTAAAGATCTCATGAAATCCTATGAGCTGGTGAAGAAGCTTGGTGGGACTGAATTTTCTGGAACAACAAATCCAGTTGTGGAAGATGTGTGGCTTCGACAGTTGGAAAAGGTCTTTAACCTAATGGATTTATCAAAGGATAAGAAAATCAATCATGCGGTCTATCTACTTAAAGGATATGTTAATTTGTGGTGGCTTGGAGTGGAAGATAGGAGGAGGAATATAATGATGACATGGAGGGACTTTGTGGGTGAGTTTCACCTTAAGTGTTTTCCTCCTACCTTCCTAAGTGATAAGATAAAACAACTGGAGAATATCTAACAAGGCGGTATGAAAATTGGAGAATGTGAGGCACATTTCACAAGATTGGCTAATTTCTACCCTCAGCTTATAGCAGATGACATAGAGAAGTGCAAGAGATTTCAACAAGGATTAACATAAGAAATTAGACATAGTGTATCAACAATTGGTCGAAGGGACAAAGAAAACTTTGGAGAATTTGTGGAAGCAACAAGATGTATAGAAGAGTCAATTAATGCTAATAAGCAGTCTAAGAGCAAGAAAAGATCTAGAGATTTCAGTAGAGGAGGATAGAGCAGTTTTAGTTGTAGGAAGTATGGCCATAGAATAAGCAGCAGAAACAAAAAAATTTACTACCACATTCCCCATAAACTAGTAGACCGCTTCAATAACTATAAGATGGGAAGGATAGTTTCAAGGATATACCTGGTCCTGGAGCAAGTCTAGGGACATCTCCTCGTCGTCGTAGTTGTGCAACTATCTTCTAGTTACATTGGGACTCATCTATCTGCTGCACCTCCTAGTCTGTACCACAGACTCCAAGTTGATGTTGTCCTCCTAGAAGCAGACAATAACCTCCACACCTCTATAGAAGACCACACAGACCGCTGAGAACTCCTGTCATTCTACTAGAACATACATGAAGGAGTTTTTGCTCCCATTGGTGTACTAGTCACCAACTTACTCTCCCATAATTATTTCTCCCTTTCTATCCCTCCCTTTAGCGGGTAGGACTTGCTTGGGATCTCTTTTAGTTATCACAACCAGAGAGGACAACAATTGTCAAAAGCAATTGAGTTATATTTTGGGAAGCCCCCAATACCCCTATATTTATAGGAGGGGGTTAGGGTTTGGGTTCCCAATCTGTGTGGGAGTGGAAAGTACTGGAAGATCTTAAATTCTAACATGTGAGCCGATAGTTCACATAGAAAATAGGCCATTTCATGATTTTCCAATCACATATGAATTTGACAAATTATTTCCAATAAATTCTAAAAATTAATTCCTTGCACCAATCGAATTGAGCAAGTGAAACGATCAACTTTTCTCATGAATTTGGGAAGTCACTAGATCCTCCAGTTGGCACAAACGATATGCTCAGTTCACCAGGTGAATTGGTCATCTCGCTCAACCCGAGCCAATCGGTTCACCCAACGAGACAATCTGTTGGTGCCTGATTCATGTAGAACTCAGCTAATTCAATATCCAATCAACCTGACACTCCAACCAACCATTTCATCACATGAGCCGATCAGTTGGGAGTCTAGTCAGTTGATTTGTTGAGTGAATTGAATACCTAAATACTTTAGTAAATAATTCAATCATCATTCAAGATTAAACTCCTCTTCTAGGTCATGACCTATGTGTGTGACCCTATAGGTCCCATATTACATTGGTAGTGAATGTCTATAACAACTTATGACATCACAAGCAATGAGTGGTTCCTAGTCGCATATTAATGCTATCTAAGTAAATGGAAAGTTGGAGAACAACTTTGACCTACAATATGTGTATGGTGTTATAGTGTTTGTATAGTTCCTTTGTCACTGATATCAAGAATGAACTTGAGGCATTGAGTAGTCATCATATTCAACATTCAATCTTGTTCCTTGAATCATAGCAGACTGTCTGAGATATATGTAAGCTTGATATCACATACTGACTCACATGTACATGACCATGCATTTCTCAGTATCTCTAATCAAGAGGACTAGGATATCATGCTCTTGTAGGAGGGACTGTTGGGAAATAAGGGCACAAATTATAGCAGTGGAAATTTTTTTTATCTATATGTATTCCCATAATAGAAAGATCGTGTCAACTACTATGAAATAGGAAGGATGATTTAGCGAGTTATACTCGGTCCTAGATTAATTCCATCAATAATAACTCACTTGAATGCAACTATCAACTAGTTGCTCATAGACGGAGCCTGTGCAACTCCTAGTCTTCACCACAAACAGTGAACACAAACAATTTTTGCAGTGCTCCTGTGGTCTCGCCACGGATGACATACTGAATTTTATCTCCTAGTAGCACCCAAAGGATTCCTGTCTCTAGTGTAGTCCACACATACCAACTAAAACTCATGTCATCCTTCTAGGATAGATAGGAAGGAGTTATCCCTCCCATTGGCGTACTAGTCACCAACTTGCTCTCCTACAATGACAACTCTTAGTTGTTCTCTCCCATAGCTATCCCTCCCTAGTCAGGTAGGACTTACTTGGGCTCTCTCGGTTATCACAACTAGAGAGGACAACCATTTCTAGAGGAACTGATTCTCAGTTGTCCATGTTATGTTTTGGGAATCCCCCAATACCCCTCTATTTATAGTAGAGGTGAGGGTTAGGGTTCCCAGTCTGTATGGGATTGTGCAGGATTGGAAGGGACCAGAAGATCTTGAATTTTCACAACCTACGACAACCGAAAAGACCATTTGGTAGTCCACACAGTCATCTTGTATTTCCAGATGACAGTCTCGTAGTTTCCCAATCACACATGAATTTGGCAATTTCAATTCCAATTAATATCTCATTAATTACTTGCGCCCCAAGTTTGTGAAATCAAAACTATTTGGGAAACATCCAGAATATTTATTTTCCCAACCGAACCATCTGACACAAGTGAGACATCCATCTCACTCACCCAGATGGCTGTCTAGTGAGTTTGAGATGAGCCTGTCAGTTCAATCATATTGAACCAATTTGTTAAAGGGATGAACTCAGCAAATTCAAACTTTGATCAACCTAACAACCCAAACGGCCATCTCAACACTTGATACGCCTGTCTAGCATGCCCAAACGGGCATCTCACTAAGTGACATTGTCGTTTGGAAGACCATTCAGCCAATCAGTCGATCTGCTATGTGAATTGAATACCTAAACTGTAACGACCGCCACTAAACTGACAACCAAATCGTTACTAATTAAAGCAGAATAATCATAAATAGCGGATTAACAAAAATCACTAAAATTTAAAACCATTTGCAAGTAGATTCTCTTCCATGAAACTCTTACTGAAAGATCCAAAACATATACATATCATGATTCACATTGTACAAACACTATTTCTTCTCATCTTGAGGACAACATATAACAGATGCTCTATAAACACATATACTGAAGCAACTTAAAACCTCAAGGCCTTCAAGACAAAATCCTCAAATTGTTCATGAAACCATTACGAACTGACTCCAAGGACCTGAGAGTACAGAGACGACACATAGGACTTCTATCTACAAGACACGATAGATAGTACACTCAACCTGAGATGTTATTGTTGCCCCAGCTGTTGTTCCTCCTCTGCAAAAAGGTCTTTGCCGCCTCGTGCACGTCCACCTAAAAATTGTGGATCCCACAGGGTGAGACAATTGTCCCAGTGAGAGATATAACTCTCCTCCAACCATATTATTATCACAGATAAGCATTATAAAACTGAGCATAAATTCTTTTATATTAACAGGCAGAATTAATCACTGTATGAACAGGACAAAGTAATCCCTTTACTTAAGGAAAATGATGCATCTATCCATGGTAGAATAATAAACCATCTATCTACTTTACAAGGAATGTAAAGGAACATAAACAACATCTATCAAGCTAAGATATATAACTGAATTACGCATCAAAAAATGTTTTCCGTCTTTGATCCTTAAGAAAATATGCTACACAACTGAACATATTTTACAATCACACTTATGCACTGAGGAGATGAAGTATACCCCGTTCATCTCCAACTGACCACAAACTTCTCACTAGTCGGTACCATACAAGGTCAATGGGAGAGCCGGTTGCCATGACCTCAGCTGTCTCGGTCAGTACAAGACCACACAGATTCAGCAGGACATCTCGTGTCATCTACTGGCTGGACATCTCGTGTCACTGCAAAAAGAGCTTTCTAGTGTACTAGGAATCTTTGCTCAGAGTTACTGGGTCAACATGTACTCTCTTAGGGGAACATCTACTAACAACCATCCCCATTTTTTAAATTACTTAGTCATGGTGTATAGCCATACTCTGAGCCACGGGCTAGTTCACCATGCTCAACATAGAGTCTATGATCGAAGTCCCACTCAAGCCAAGATATGGTTTCACACAGCCAAATCCCCACTTATTTCAAGTTCATAAGGGGATCGGCTCACACATGGCCGTCCAAGCTTACACCCCCCTCATATTCAAAAATATGCATTTTGGGTTATGCCGTGGGGAACCCGTTTCACCATTCAGCAAATTCTGATGCTGATGGATCTATGGTCAGGGCAACATTTTATGGTTTCTAGTGATATATTAAGTTCATTACAATATTCTTTTAGCATCAAACAAGTTATAAGAATCAATCATAATCAAATGCTACAAAGAAAGCTGTAATACATTTATCGAATACTTTTCAAATCTTAGGAACACATTTAGATGCATAACACTTGGGATCTCAGTCCCTTATCACATTACTGGGAATTCTCATCCTTTCACATCATCATCATCATGATTACTGGATCTGGGTATTCAAATCCTTAGATCACCACACATCATTGTTACCTCTATAACAAGTAACCATTACCTCTAGGTCCTCATATGAAGGTATTCATTTCACTTGTTGTACAAGTATTCCACATAGTTCACATGGTTTGATTAAGTATCTTGTCACCTCTCACTAGGCAACAACTATACACATGGCTCACAAGGCCCATTTAAAGATCTTGTCACCTCTCACTAGGCAACAACTATTTTACATGGCTCACAAGGCCATTGAACATCTTGTCACCTCTCACTAGGCAAAAACTATTTTTCATGGCTCACAAGGCCATTGAACAACTTGTCACCTGTCACTAGGCAACAACTATTTTACATGGCTCACAAGGCCATTAAACATCTTTTCACCTCTCACTAGGCAACAACTATACACATGGCTCACAAGGCCATTATTAGGGTTAGGGTTTCCCTTTATAGCCGAATAGGGTTTCAAGTTCATATTATTAATCCAAACCCTAATTCATTGCTCCACACATCTAGGAGCATACATTGAAATCATAAGTATTTAATCATACTTATTTATTCTCGTCATTTATCATTAAATGATTATCAACAAAAAGTATGAGTTTCTCTCTCATCCTCACTAGGTTGTTGATTACATCATACTTTATTAACTTGGCTTAACCCTTTCTCAAGGTATATTAACCTACACTTATCAAAGTGCATTACACTCATTACATCTTAATGTAACAATTGAAATGACACACTTCATGTGTTACTCATCCAAAAATATCAAGGTATATCATCCTTGAGGTGCTGGATGTGATATTTATCATGCCTAGGTGTATCACTTCCCTCATAACTTTTAACTTCCTTAAGTTCATCAACTTATCTTGTATTAGGGTATTTCCCATCTTAATAATTTATGCACTAACTCATCACATTTATCATGTATTTGAATAATCCAACTATCATCAAGTGATATGGACTCATCTCGAGTTAAGGCATTATTGATATAGGGTTGACCATTATCAACCACTTTAGATGTTTCACCTATCAAAGTATTAACTACACCCTTACTTGGTGTTACACTCATCACTAAGAGTGTTTTACCCTCACCTTTACAAGGTGTATTAGGTTGAATCATTTATGTCAAGTTGAACACATTTATTGGGTTAGGTGTATATTGGGATAGACATCATCATATCCCTCATACCCTTACCCATAACGGTATCAACCTTACCAATCATATGGTGTATCACCTTCACCATACATGAGTGTAACGTTCTCACCTCTCTTGAAGATATTGGCCACACCATACTTCAGTGTATTGTCCATCACATGTTCTAGGGCATTAGCCACCTTAACACTTTTGTCATCTAGTGTATTGGGTTACCCACCATATTATTTTAGAGATGTGTGCTCAACACCATATTGTCCAAGAGGTGTATGCTTAACCCAATATCGGTTTAGAGGTGTATGCTTGCTACCCATATCACTTTAGAGGTGTATGTGTGCTTACCATATCGGGCAAGAGGTGTATGCTTGCTTACCATATCACTTTAGAGGTGTATGTGTGCTTACCATATTGAGCACGAGGTATATGCTTGCTTACCATATCACTTTAGAGGTGTATGTGTGCTTCACACCATATTGGGCAAAGAGGTGTGTGTTCTTCACACCATATCGGGCAAAGAGATGTGTGTGTGCTTCACACCATATCAGACAAAGAGGTGTCTATTTGCTTCACACCATATCGGGCAAAGAGGTGTGTGTGTGTTTCACACCATATCGGGCAAAGAGGTGTGTGTGTGCTTCACACCATATTGGGTGTGTGTGCTTCACACCATATTGGGAAAAGAGGTGTGTGTGTGCTTCACACCATATTGGGCAAAGAGATGTGTGTGTTCTTCACACCATATCGGGAAAAGAGGTGTGTGTGTGCTTCACACCATATCGGGCAAAGAGGTGTGTGTGATTCACACCATATCGGGCAAAGAGGTGTGTGTTTCAACCCGATATCACTTTACCCTTGATGATGTCATCACCATCAACCTATAGACTCTTGTTCTTACTATTCTAAGTCATGGACACCAATCCCATGAAGCTTTTAGAACTCAAGGGATCATCAATTATTCAGGAGAAATTGAACTTGCAAGTAGTTCAACAAGTATGACAAAATTGAAAGTGCATAATAATATAATTGGGTTCAAGCTATATAACCTGCCTCAAGAACAACTTCAAAGCTCCAAGCTCCAAGCTCCAAGCTCCAAAGCTTCACGTTCCTAAGGTTGAAGATGACTTATCAAAAGTCCAAGGCTTGTTCACAACTCCTTCATATACAAGGAATCACCATAGTTCAGAACTTGAGCTCCTTATTGATCCTTAGCACCTTGCATGATACCTCACTACTCATGCACGATATTCCATCACTTGTGGCTGATATCCCCGTCACTTGTGGCCAATATCACTTCATTTGGCCGATATCAACTTGCTATGGCTGATATCAACATGCTATGGCCAATATCACTTGCTATGGCCGATACCCAAGGCCTATGCACGATACCACTTCACCTAATCACGATAATAAGACTATGTGCACGATATCTAATAGAATGGAGGTGGTAGGATTCGAAAAATTTCACTAAGGGGTGAAAAGAAGGGTATATATACTTGAGGTTCATGGGAGAGAGTGTAAGAGGTGTCATCACCTTACTACTAGTAGGTGCCACATGGCCATGCATGGATTGACACATGTACTTACATGCATTCCATATTTATCTTTCCATGAAAAATAAAAACTTGAGGATAATTCAAGGGATAAGGGTAGGCCCCCTTTGGTTATCTTCTAGGACAAGCCACTTCCACACATTATTATATTCACAATGCAATGCAACCTTTCGCAAGGAAAGTTGCAAGCCGATATCCATTGCTTTATTGAGGTGCTTAGCTCGTTTTTGCAAAGGAAAAGAGTTAACAACACGATATGGGGGTCTCCTCTTTGGCTCCTTGGCCGATAGGGACTCCTATTTAACAACAACCCGATACACTCAATACATGCTCCAATTAGGGTTTCCATTCAACCCCTTTTCTTGGTCTTTTCATCACCAAGAATACTACCACTCATAAATGATTCAAACATGATGTCTCATTCATTATATATCCTCTAAATGATACATAGAGGAAGTAGGAACACTCTAGAGGTGGTAATTTGCATGTCAACCCTACATTTTCGGTAAATTACAATTTGTACCAAAATTGGTGCACAAGGTACTAACATTATTCAAACAAGTTCAAACTTGGTATTTAGGCTTTCCGCAAGCCACCATTTAGCATCATTCTCTTTATTATGATGCTAAAACACTTAAGGCACGTTCAACATGTGACATATTGCAATATAACCCCTCATCTTGGGTAAATTGCACTTTGGTCCAAAATAAAGGAACATTGCTCAAACAACATTCAATCAGGACCAAACTTGGAACATAAGTGTGTCACATGATAAAAAAACACATTAGGGGATTATATTAAAGTTCTAAGAAACTTACTTAGCCAAAAAAATAGGGTTAACTCATAACCCAGGTCAGGGTCATTACATAAACACTTTAGTAATCAATCCATTCATCATTCAAGATAAACTCCTCTTCTAGATGAGTTCCTATGTGTGTGACCCTATAGGTTCCATATCACATTGGGAGTGAATGTCCATAACCAGTTTATGACTTCACAGGCAAGGAGTGATGCCTAGTCACACATCAGTGCTACCCAAGTGAATGGAAAGTTGGAGAGCAACTTCAACCTACAATCTGTGTAAGGTGTTGTAATGATTGTATAATTCCTTTATCACTGATATCCAAAGTGAAGTCAAGGCATGTACTTGTCACCCTTTCAACATTCATCTCATATTTCTTGAACCAAGAGCAGACTGTTTGAAATAATATGACCTGAATATCATAGATTGATTCACATGTGCATGCACATTCGTTTCTCAGTCTCGCTTATCAAGTAGCCATGATACCATACTCCAGTAGGAGGAACAAATCCCATATCTATCACTCATAGTCTATCCTCACATGTCAAAGTCACCTAATCATCATCGTTATAACAAACCATGTTTCAAGATTGCGTTTGATGATGTTAAAGTGTACCCAATGACATGTGACGAGTGTAGTGATTTTAGGTCTAAGAATCACAATCACCACCTTCACTATGAGAGATGACTATGACCACCAATAATGGTTTCCAGGTGTCATTCTCAAGGTGGATCTGTCCGGTACACTATTCCCTAACATGAATCTATGTGCTTGGTTTGATATCATCATATCATGACTAATGAGATTTTGTCATTAACCAACCCACACTCTAATATTTGGCGTTACTGGTATCTATCTACCTTCGACAGTAACAACCAGCTAGGGACATAATAAGAATGTACACACTCTTAGCATTCATATGATATCATCCTCAAAGTCACATACTTGAAGACATATGTTATTAAGCATTGTCATTCTTTAGACGTTCATAATACTTCCTCATTATCTCATAACTCAATGAAACAGAATGAATTGGAAGCTTGCCTTGTGAGTGTTAATCAAATCCTTTATGGTATATGCCATGTTAATCATCACATGATTTTCTCTATGGGAATACCTTACCAAAAGACTCCCACTTGCACTTAGAGCCAATCACCCACAAATCTCATTCTTAGTGATCCAAACATGTTCAACATGCTTTTGCTGCACAAGTGCTTATCTCATGGGGTTAGCAACACTTTGCTATTAGTCGGTATATTGCATGCTTCTTTATATCTTTGCTCTGAGATGAAACAATCATAATATGGTATCTAATATTCCATACCTAACATTTAGCTCCATTGTTGTCATAATATTACTTGAGTCATCAATGGTTGGAACATTTATAAGTTCATTATATGAACTTCTAGATCCATATAATATCACTCTGTGTTCACTAAATAGATATACTCAACTTCTATTATAAAATAGAATTAATGGCCATTAGTTCGGAACCCTTCCAACTAACAACATTTCTCCTTTTCAACAGAAAATGTTAATTTTGCGATCACTTTGTCAATATGTAAGCTTGCATTGATGTAACTCTTTACATCCAACTCTTCCTTTTATGGCTATCATCATTGACTAGCAATCTTATCCTTAAGTACTTCATAAGTACTAATGGAAAACTTTTCATGACTCTTCAATAACCCTTATTGAAGTTTGACTCATCTTGTCATGTCAAATACATACAAGATTATATGGGAGAAGAAAATTTACTATTTTCATGATAAATTCACTATTGAGATGGCCCATGGAATCTTATTCATGATATTTCCATTCTTCACAATAATCGGAACATGAGATTCATGAGAGACTAATCCATATTCTCTCTCATTGAATCCTTATGTGTTGAACTCTTTCAACACATGGATACTGTGTATGCTCAAACTTCTATTGTGAAACATTAAAGAACTTTCTTTATAGATCTTTATCCTTATCTCATAAGATGTTTCATCTAATCCTTCATTGTCGAAGGGATTTTATGCCAATTTTCAATATTCATAATATTGAGATGTCATTCCTCATCATATGTGGAATATTTATATATGCTCCGAATAAATCTTTTGTAATCACAGATTTCATCTTTTATCTTGATTCAAGTCAAACTCTTTGACTATCTTGTCAAGTCAAAAGATCCCATCTCTGTGATGCTTATTTCAATCCCAGATTGAACCTTGTAGTTTATAGACTTTATTTGCATTCCTTGAAGTCATGAAACCTTTTAGGTTGTGTCACGTACACATCCTCTAATGTATTCCTTTTAAGGAATCTAGTTTCCATCTTCATATGTCAAATCTCACAGTCTATTCTAACTACAACAACAAGCATGACAATTGGTATAGGAATTTCTATCATGTTCAACAACTTGAACTGATTTAAAAACTTTTCAACCACTTTGTCCTTTTATGTTATACATGTAGGTCTTTACCAAAAGACCCTATTGCATCCTTTAGGTATTACCCCTTTTGGTGGCACTACCAAGGTCCTACCTTGTTATCTTACATGGATCCCATATTATTTAGAAATAGCTTCTACTTGATTAGTTAGCCTATTCTCATGACCAACCTGTCTGATATGTTGGATTCATAAGCCTCCAATCTCATACATGTTCTACTAGAACTATTTTGTTCTGTGTTATATACGAACTTGAGATTCCACAACAACTTGTGGTTCTCTTTATTCACATTGTACCTCTTTATTGATCCTGAACATTTTGAGTTCTACTTTTACTCCCACTAATTCTTTAGGATTCAGTTATCCAACTAACAAACAATTTGCTATTGGATTGGGATTAATAATATCATTCAAAAATTGTGGTTTGTGGATAAAACTTTTCAATAAACTACTTTCTTAATGTTGGTTTCAAATCTTTAGACATTTTGGGACACTCTAAAATCATATCATATATGATATCTCATAAACCATTCAGACAGTGCATTATTTAGTGATATGTATATATTCATGAGGATGTAAGAAGACTAGATTAATTGATTAATGATATCATGACTCATCACGATAGAATTCCTCCAATCTGACACATCATCATGTTCAGATGGATTTGAATTGTGATACACTATCACAGTTCATTCCTGAAGGTACTCAAGGTATTGATGTAAACTATTTCAACATTTAATCTCATCAGAGTTTCTTAATACTTTCATTAAAGTCATACTTCATTTATAATCTCTTTGAAAATTTCAAGAGATTTCTATTTTACTGAGTACATGTCATCATATTACCAGTAAATGGATATGCGGTATAAGTAATCATCTATTGCATTCTTTCATAAGATCTTTATGCATGAGGTCTAATGAAAGCTTCATCCTCCAACTACATTTAGTGAAGGATGTCATGTCATATTTGTGTGTAAATAAGATTCACATGTTTCCTTAGATTCAATAACCAAGGGAATCTAGATGAACATTCACATGTTTCCTTAGATTCAATAACCAAGGGAATCTAGATCAACATCTATATGCACTTCTCATATTCGTATAAGATGACTAATGCTAATGATATTTTTAAGTTATCAATTATAATCCTTTGGTATAAACATTACAAACATTCATCTTTGGATCATTTTGCATAAATATCACAAGATGTTTTCAGGGCCAATGCCATGCAAGATCATATCTTTGAAATAGAAACTCTAAAAATTCTTTAATGATAATCATCCTTGAACATACAATATGCATAAAGAAAATGTTTCTATTCCAATGGCATAATAAAATAGCAATTCTAAGAACTCTATATTGACATGCTTCCAGTAAGCATCCACTTGTGCCCTAGGAGCATCAGGAGCAGGTATTTTTGGCACTGGTTCATTAAGGATGTAGAGCTTGCACTCTTCATTAAGAACCCTTTTCAAAGTCCAAAACCAGTCATGAAAATTTGTTCTATCAAGTTTGTCCTTCCTAAAGACTGATCACAATATGGATTTGTTCGTCATTTGATTCTACAAGAGAAAATTTGCATTTTTCAAAAACCCTTTTTGATTTAAAAGTTGACGATATCAGTTAGGTCTTTAATTAATTATTGCTCCCACTATTTTATTCAAATTGATAGCCCCCACATATCAATTTAGAATATTGCAGCATACAATATTCTAATGGGCCATGATCTAAGATAATTCAACTATTACCCGAACAACACCAGTGTCCATAGTCAATTATCAAGGTAGGCAACTTATGTCAATTGCATCATATGCAACTCTTGGATAGATGATATGAACGACTCCTTGCCATAATCATTTGTATGTCTTTGGAGCTTAATTACATTAAGAATCACTAGTTAAGTCTGACCCAAAATATGACACGATAATAATGCACCCCTCTAGGGCAGAACCTATATTACTACCATCACACTTGCATGAGATAGACGACACACCACACTAGGGTGTAACCTACACTTGGTCAATCAAGCTTTTCATGTGTGCCACTTTTGGGAAGCATTTAAAACTTAATATTTTATTTGAGGGAGTTAGTATTTATAAATACATATACTTTATCCAATCACCACATATATAGCACTTATCATATACATTCTATATCCCACAATGAAAATATTTATTAAATAAAAAGTCATAGTTATGGCCAGCCTAATATAATTCCTTAGAGCCAAAAGGGATTACCACAACCTAGGGTCCACATCACATGCAGAAACCTATTGTTGATGAAGATCTGTGCTTGCCAATTCAGGTTGATTGGTTCAACCCTTGAATTGATTGACTCACCACCTAGTTGGTCAGTTGGTCATCTCACCGATTGTCTTGTCTTGTTGTCCAGCATCTGCTGGATCCTCCAGATGATCAGTTGGCTCCCCCAGTCAATCAATTTGTCTCTTCCATCTGGTCCTCCTCAGTCCTTCAACTGGTCAGCTTGCCTCTGAGACTGTCATCTAGCCTCATCAGAACATCTTTCTTCTTCATCATAATAAGAAAGTAAACTATCCTACTATTACATGACTATAGAGAAACCCTGAGTTACATTTGAGGGGAGAAAAGGTAGGAGAGAATTAACTTTTACATTAGGAAGATAAGATAGAGGATCGATATGCAAATCAAGATAAAACATGATTAATAAGCCACACAACCATGCATAGATAATAGGGGTTATTGGCCATAACCATGCCACACATCCACCATCAAAACTTGTTTTTAGGGTAAAACATGTAAATTGCATATATATATCATATATATTAGTTTGGGATTATGTATGGTATTTGATTGGACAAAATTATTCGCATCACATGCAATAATCAAATGATAAAAGCAAAAATACAATCATATTGATTATCCTAAAATATAGTAGATTGACGTGGCTCTGATACCACTGTAAGAAAATATAGCTACAGAATAGGTAGTGGAAACAAAAAAATGTACTACCATATTACAAACTAGCAGACTGCATTAATCACTATAACATGGGAAGGATGGTTTCAAGGATATACCTGGTCCTAGATCAATTCTAGCAACATCTCCTCATCGTTGTAGACGTGCAACTATCTTCTAGTTGCACTGAGAATCGTCTGACTATTGCGCCTCTTGGTCTGTACCACATACTGTAGGTTGACGTTGTCCTCCTATTGGAAGAAAATAGCCTCTACGCCTCTATGGAAGTCCACACGAACCGTTTAGAACTCCTATCATCCTACTAGAATAGACAGGAAGGAGTTGTCCCTTCCATTGGTGTACTAGTCACCAACTTGCTCTCCCACAATTGTTTCTCCCTTGCTATCCCTCCCTTTAGCGGGTAGGACTTGCTTGGGCTCTCTATTGGTTACTACAACCAGAGAAGACAATAATTGTTATGGAAACCCTTATTTCTAGATTATGTTTGATGATGTCAAAGCATACTGAACGACATGTGATGAGTGTAGTGACTTTAGTTCTAAGAACCAAAATCACCACCATCATTATGAGAGATGACTATGACAACCATGGTAATGTCTTCCATGTGTCAGTCTCAAGGTGGGTCTGTCTGATACACTGTTACCTAACATGTATATGTGTGCTTGGTTTGATATTGCCATATCATCACTAATGAGATTCTATAATCAACCGACTCACACTCTGATCTTATGTGTTACTATTGTCTCTCTACCTTCCACAATCACAACCTCGAAGGGACCTAATGAGAATGTATATATATACTCTTAACATTCGTATGATCTCATTGTTCTAGTCACATACTTGATAACATACATCATTGACTAATATCATTCTCTAGACATTTATAATGTTACATCATTATCTCATAACTGAATTAAACAGAACAATTTGGAAGCTTGCCTTTATTTATTAATCAAATCATTTACATAGCATACCATTAAAATCATCATATGATTGGCTCTCTAGGCATACATACCAACAATAGATACAAAGGAGGTGGTGGCTTCTTTTCTAAGATAGGATGAGGACTTGGTTGATTTCAGATACAATGATCTAGTTCTTCAACCAAGTGGAGGAAGGCCCAGTTCCAGTAGATGGAATACACAGCCCAGGTGGACATCTCCAACTAGGTCTTCAAGATCATCAATGTCAGTGACACGCCTATAGATATAGGATGCAACCATGTGTGGCATTTGCATCAGGATACATTCTGGTCAGTGTTGGGGAGATAATGCTCCAATATGTTTTTGTTGGATAAATGGACATCTATAAATCCCTTTGTTTTGATTATGACAAACATTTCATTCTTATTGATCTAACGGGCTACTTGAGTGTGCAGGATTAAGGTGGATGACAAAGCAACTAGGGAAATCCATATGCTTACATGTTTATGTTTTCATGAAATGTAATCGCCTTGTAAAAACTTGTACAAATATATAATGTACAAGTATTTAGATTTCATGTAAATCAAGCGTTAGATTCCTAGCTAAACACCACATTTAGATAAGTCATTCCCTTCAAATAGGATCACATTTGCACACTCATACATATAATTAGTGCCTAAATTGAAACATTGAAATAGGATCAATCTCGGTCGACCAACTCCTCGACCGAGACACTCTCGGTCGACAATCTTCTCGACCGAGAAAGATCCAAAGTAGCCGTTAGACACAACTGACAAGGTAGTTGGCAGTTGGAGATAGACGTTGCAAATCACTTGATCCAGAGAGCCTGTCGGTCGACAAAACTTCGACCGAGTAGGTATCTCGGTCGACCATTCCTCGACCGAGATGAACTCTGACAGCAACTGCAGAGTAAATTAGTTAGCCATTGCTAAAGCAACAAACTTGTACCTAACGGCTAGTTAAGCACTTAGAAACCCCTAGAAGTTGTCTAGAACGTCCTTAAGCATCCTTAGACCATTCCTATGAATAGGACAAGCCATAGGACACTCAAATACACTTGTTACACTTGAGAAATCCTTGAGCATACTTTGAGCAATCTGTTTGTGAGTAATTTGAGCATTGTGACAATTGGATACTTCCTTCCTTAGCTCAAAATTCGTGTCCTATAGGCTAGCATCTCCTACCCACTGCAATCACAAGTTCATACACTTGGTTAGGAGATCTATACGCTTGATCTAGGCAAATCAAGCCTTGGGCTACAAAGGATAAGTTGTAATTTCCTTTTTCCTTTCTTGTTCTCTATTACTGTTTGTACTCTCCTTGCTACTCCTAGGTTGGAAGCTGTGGATTGGAGAGGGTGGAGATCTTCTTGGTGAAGAAGGCGACCTTGAGCTACTTCAGAAGGCTGGTGCAACGGGAGGTTACTTCTAGGGAGGAAGGCTACTTCAAGGGGGAGCTTGGAGTTACTTCAAGAAGGCTACCTCAAGTTGGTGCACCTACTTCAAGTGAAGGTTGTTCAAGGGGTGTAAAGGAAAGTATTGTATTTTGTATAAATCCTTGAGAAGGTAATAAAATAAATACTTTCAAAATCCCGGTTGGGTAAGCAACCGGGTAGTGGACTGACAACTTTAGTATTTGCTAAAGTTGGAACCACTCTAAACACCTGTCTCCTTCTTCCAATTTCAATTGTGGTTGTTTGAGTTCAATAAATTGTTAAAATTATTTTAAAACTATATTCACCCCCCCTCTAGTGTTTTTCAATTGGTATCAGAGCAGGATTCAAGGAACCCTAACCAGGTCTTGAAGAATGGAGGGTAATGGTGATTACAATCACAACAAAAGGTGCTGCTTGGACAAAACTACAACATGTTGCAATTGGTGCTTAGGAACAAGCCACACAACAACTAGATGCCCATGGAGATCAAAGAAGGAAGATGAGCACAAAGATTGTCTTATTGCTACAACTAGTGAAGAAGAAGAGTTAAGTCTTTTTGATTTATCTAAAGAAGAACTAGTTGCTAGTCTTGAAGAAACACATATTAAATATGTTGAGTGCAAGAAAAAATTAAAGAAATCTATTAAAGAAAATGATGAATTACATGCTAAGCTTCTTGCTATGACTTCCGAAAATGAAGATCTTAAAAAGATCATTGAAGATCATGATAGTAAGATAAAATCTATAGAGGCAAATTGCAATCTACTTTCTTTAGAGAAGATCAATTTGCAAAATCAAGTGAACGATCTTCAAAAACAACCCATATTGTGCACTCATATAGATTATGACACTATTGTCAAAGAACGAAACTCATTGTCATCTAATCTAGACCAAGCAAAACTAGATATCAAGAAGAGAATGGATGAGATTGCCAAGTTACAACAAAAAGTTAGTAGTTTAAATAATAATGGCATTCTTGATCAAATCTTAGATAATTCCTATCATCAAATTGGGAGAAGAGGACTAGGTTACAAGCCTAAAGGGAAATCCTATCAACAACCTAGTTGGGGAAAGTCACAAATTCATCAAACTATATATGTACCTAAAGGAACATCTTCACCCAAGGACAACACAGAACATAACCATAGAAAAAGATATGAGGTTGACTCGATATGTTGTCATTATTGTTTGTGCCTTGGTCACTATTCTTTTTCATGCCCTTACAAGAGAAAAGATGTCGAGTTAGTTTGGGTTCCAAAACCTCCAAACTAAATGAACAGAATCAAGTTGAGATATGACCAAGGACCTTAGTTGCATATTTCTATGTCTATCTCAACTCAACACAATGGGATAACAAATAAATTTAATTATCTAAATATTTAACTTGCATAATTATGCTTCATTTGGAAGAAATTAACATTTCCAGAAATGTTATCGGTCGAAAGACTGTCGACCGAGAGACCATCGGTCGAGAAATTGTCGACCGAGCATGTCACTGATCTCCAGTCTGCTACAAAATTGCTGAATTCTTTTAAATTTGATGAAATTGCTATCTATTTGTGATTGATGACTGGATATATTTTGAAAATCATCCCTGCAAATTTAAATGAGATTAATATTAGTTTATTCCCTAAATGATTTAAGTTTAAACTAAAATTATTCTTAGTTCTAAGAAAAGAAAATTTCTATTTTCACATGATTTTTCCTAAAGTATTTTCTGGTCTATTCATATACAAATCATGTGATGGAATTATCATTATATGCTGTTATCATTACATCATGGATATGCTTTCACTATTTGGTACGCATAGAAAATGATAATTATATGCATGGATACGTGATGATATATTCGGAAAGCAAAATGATTTGTCAGTTATATGCTATTGCTTGCAACACTTAAGACAAAATCTCTAAATTAGTATCTTTGAAGACTTGAGATATTAATTGTGCCTTCATTTAAGAATCATATTAAGTAGTATGCTTCAACTTGTTACTTAATCAAATTTTATGCAGATATTATACTCGATATATTCAATTTGAAAATCTGCAAATTTGCCTCTTGGTTAAAATGAAATTTGACCAAGGGGCACTATGGTCGTAGTCAAATTTGACCTAAAATAAGTTTGACATAATAACTAATTGAATATCATTTTATTGTGATTAAAAGCAAAATTAATTTATGATCACAAAATTGTCCCAATATTGTCAATAATAAAACAAAATATTACTCCCTTAGAAAATATATATATGCTCTACAAATTTAGTCCATCATTTTCATTAAAGATTCATACCCAGTAAGTCTGTCGGTCGATGACTTCTTCGACCGAAAACCTCTCGGTCAGCCCACCTCTCTCGACCGACAGAATCTAGACAGACCTAACATCGGACATACTTCTGGTCGACAATTGTTCGACCGAGGCAGTGTCGGTCGGCAATTGCTTGACCGAGAATGAGCCGTTGGGATATGACCGTTGCAATCCGACCGTTACCGTTGACGGCCGACCGTTGCAAGTCGACCGTTGGACGACCGAGTGGCGCGTCTGGAATATGAACGTTGCGGACACTCGGTCGACAAATTGTCGACCGACCCGGTCAATGGATTGCTATAAAAGGGACAAAAAACGAGTCACTTCTTCACACTTTCATATTCTTGCTTCCATAGGTTCTCTCTAGTGCATTCTTGTGCAAATCTTTAGCATCCTCATCCCCAAGACTTCCTTGCTTCTTCTCCACCATCAAGCATCGCAATGGCCTCATCATCTGCTCGTGGGAAGAAGAAGGTCGCAGGCAGGAAAGGAAGGGAAGCTACTCCACCATTGACGATCATCAACGACATTGCCTTCGTCGACGGAGATGCTGGTGATCGCTATCTATGGCTCTCCTCCAAATCTCCTCTCCCACGACGACCAGTTGAAGTTATGGACTTCCTCAACATCGTCGACTTGGAGGACCTTTTTGAAGTGCAAAAGTTGAAAGAATTCATCAACCCTTCTTTCCCTTCCTATTCCACCAAGGTAGTGAATGAATTCTATGCTAACCTCATCTCCCACTCTGAAAGAGAAACCATCTTCTTCTATACTATGGTCAATGGGCATAGCTTTAGATTTACTGAAGGAGATATTCTTGACATGCTAAATATTGACCTAGATGAATATCAAGACACCCTTGACCTTACCACTGGAAACCCACTTAATCAATTTTCCCAAGATGACCATACAGTTAGTCTTAGTGACATCAAAAGAACCATTTTTCAATCAAATACAACCTGTCACAAAGATAGGGGCACATACTACACTATCAATCTCAAACCGGCAGCTAGGATTGTAAACCTTATTGTTTCAACAAACATACATCCTAGAGCAAATAAGTCTGAAGTTCCTATTTTTTGCATGTGTCTAATCTATGCCATTATACAACATATTCCCACAAATTTTATCCGCATTATTCTTAAAAACATGCTTGAGTTTTCTGGAAATCCTCCATATGCTGATCTTGTATGCCAAATTACTCAACATTTTCTTAAGACACAAATTGAGGATATGGGCTATACATGGGAGCGTAGACCACAAAAAATAAGTAAGAATACCGTAGAAAAAATGGGAATTGATTTCAGTCATAAAAGGGCTAGGGTAGAAGGAGAGACATCTAGTCAAGACATACCACCACCTCCTCCTCCTACTAACCCATCCTATGATCCCATTCAAAACACCCTTACTTATATTGCAGGTTCCCAATATCATCTTAGTAGACAACTAGATTATAACCATCATGCCATGACTTATATAAACCAAAGAATGCAAACCCTTTCCCCAAACCAACCTGACGAATATCCATATTCTTCAAATCCTGGCATGCTCAATCCATATAATTCTTCTTACAACTATTATCAAACTCCACCTCCACCATCTATGGATCTTACGCACACTCAGTTTTCATCCATACAATTGCAAGATATTGCTGCTCACTTCCGATTTGATTGAGTTCCTACCTTCTTGGAAGCGTATGCTTTAACCAAGACAGGTGCTCTGGATTGGCAAACTTTGGTTCGATATTATGGAGCTGAGCTGTTTCTTGGGAAAGACCCTGATATTGATGTAATTCTTAAGTCTTTCCAGTAAGTTTTGGAGTTGTATTAGTTGTAATGACATCTTTGAATGATTGTAATAAATGGGTCATCTCTATATGATTTGATTATCTTTCCATGCTTGTAATACATTCCATGTTTTTAATGAAATTGGTTATCTTCACTTGTTACAATGGATATTCTTCTAAAAGCATACGAGACATATTCTAAATATGGATTATAAGACTATCATTGTAGAGCATCCAAAATAAGGGGAGTAATAAATAAAAATAAATAAAAAAGAATGCAATCTTTAAAATTGTGACTAAATTGGCTATCTATTACAAAGAATTCAAACTTCTATTTGGGATATCTATCTAAGGGGGAGTACAGTATAAAATTACGGGGGAGAAATACTATAAATTATTCAAATTGGATATCTTTTTGAAATGACAAAGGGGGAGAAAAGAATATAAAATCAAAAATATAAATGAGTTTCATAACATCTTGGCCATCACTTACTTGCAAAAATAAAAATGGCTACAAAAGGAAATCTTCAGGTATGAAACTCATATGTTTTATATTTCCTTCATTTATATTTTGGAAATGTTTGTCATCTTCAAAAAGGGGGAGATTGTTGGCTAAATGGACATCTATAAATCCCTTTGTTTTGATTATGACAAACATTTCATTCTTATTGATCTAAAGAGCTACTTGAGTGTGCAGGATTAAGGTGGATTACAAAGCAACTAGGGAAATCCATATGCTTACATGTTTATGTTTTCATGAAATGTAATCGCCTTGTGAAAACTTGTACAAATATATAATGTACAAGTATTTAGATTTCATGTAAATCAAGCGTTAGATTCCTAGCTAAACACCACATTTAGATAAGTCATTCCCTTCAAATAGGATCACATTTGCACACTCATACATATAATTAGTGCCTAAATTGAAACATTGAAACAGGATCAATCTCGGTCGACCAACTCCTCGACGGAGACACTCTCGGTCGACAATCTTCTCGACCGAGAAAGATCCAAAGTAGCCGTTAGACACAACTGACAAGGTAGTTGGCAGTTGGAGATAGACATTGCAAATCACTTGATCCAGAGAGCCTGTCGGTCGACAAAACTTCGACCGAGTAGGTATCTCGGTCGACCATTCCTCGACCGAGATGAACTCTGACAGAAACTGCAGAGTAAATTAATTAGCCATTGCTAAAGCAACAAACTTGTACCTAACGTCTAGTTAAGCACTTAGAAACCCCTAGAAGTTGTCTAGAACGTCCTTAAGCATCCTTAGACCATTCCTATAAATAGGACAAGCCATAGGACACTCAAATACACTTGTTACACTTGAGAAATCCTTGAGCATACTTTGAGCAATCTGTTTGTGAGTAATTTGATCATTGTGACAATTGGATACTTCCTTCCTTAGCTCAAAATTCATGTCCTATAGGCTAGCATCTCCTACCCACTGCAATCACAAGTTCATACACTTGGTTAGGAGATCTATACGCTTGATCTAGGCAAATCAAGCCTTGGGCTACAAAGGATAAGTTGTAATTTCCTTTTTCCTTTCTTGTTCTCTATTACTATTTGTACTCTCCTTGCTACTCCTAGGTTGGAGGCTGCGGATTGGAGAGGGTGGAGATCTTCTTGGTGAAGAAGGCGACCTTGAGCTACTTCAGAAGGCTGGTGCAACGGGAGGTTACTTCTAGGGAGGAAGGCTACTTCAAGGGGGAGCTTGGAGTTACTTCAAGAAGGCTACCTCAAGTTGGTGCACCTACTTCAAGTGAAGGCTGTTCAAGGGGGGTAAAGGAAAGTATTGTATTTTGTATAAATCCTTGAGAAGGTAATAAAATAAATACTTTCAAAATCCCAGTTGGGTAAGCAACCGGGTAGTGGACTGACAACTTTAGTATTTGCTAAAGTTGGAACCACTCTAAACACCTGTCTCCTTCTTCCCATTTCAATTGTGGTTGTTTGAGTTCAATAAATTGTTAAAATTATTTTAAAACTCTATTCACCCCCCCTCTAGTGTTTTTCAGTTTTCACTGTGGATAGATGGGACATATAAAAAGTATCTTCCCAAAGCTTTAGTATATTTTAGAGCAAGGTTCACAACTATAGTTTCAGTCTCCATAGAGACAAACTCCAGTTAGAGGGGCAAGTTCTTTTGTGGCCTCAGGTTCTAGAGGGGGATCACCTAGTACTAATAGTGGACAATGGGGATAACATTGAAGAGGGAGAGATACACAATGCTTCTTCTCAATGAAACCATCTAAAGTTGTAGTCTCTCCCAAAGTTGTGACAGGTGAGATGCTTCTCTTTAACAACATTTCTGTTACAATATTGATAAATCCTGGTGTGATACATTCTTTCATTCAAAAATTGATAGTCAGTGGATTAGATCTTTTAACCTAGGATTCATCTTATGAGTTATTGTTAAGAGTTCCATTAGGTGAATCCTCAATTTTGATAGAAGTATGTCCTAGATGTCTGTTGAGTTTTAATGGGTACACAGTAGTAGTTAATCTCATACCCTTGGATATTAATTCTTTTCAATCATTTTGGGTATGGACTACCTCGAAACATATCATATCCAGTTAGATTGTTGGAAGAAAGAAGCTATTTTTCATCAAGGTGGCTTTTCATGTTTCTTTATTGGATATAGGAAATTCTTAACCACATGTATAATATCAGTTTCTATAATTGATAAGATAATGAGAAAAGGGTGTGATGCCTTTCTAGTGCGTGTGGTAGATGCAGGGTAGAGAAAAGAACAATCACTATAGCGGATGTTCCAATAGTATGTGAGTTCTAGATGTCTATCCTGATAATTTATCAAGTTTACCACCAGAAAGATATATAGACTTTGAGATACAAATTTTACATGGTAGTCACTAAATAACATTACCCTCCTATAGAATGGCAATTAAAAGATTAGTTATATGAGTTAGTGGATAAGAGATTTATTCAACCTAGTACATCATCTCGGGGAGCTCCACTACCATTCATGAAAAATAAGGATGGAACAATGTGGCTATTCCTAAACTCCAGGCAATTGAATAAAATAACCACTAAGAATATATATCCTCTGCCTAGAATTGATGACTTGTTTGATCAACTATGTGAAGAAACAATCTTTTCAAAGATAGATCTCATATCATGATATCAACAATTACGAATAAATGCATCTAATGTATCAATGTCAGCATTTAGAACAATATACGCACATTATGAGTTTGTGGTTATATCTTTTGGATTGACACATGCCCTTGCAACTTTTATGGACATAATGAATAGAGTTTTCAAACCGTATCTAGATCAGTTCATAGTAGTATTTATAAAGGATATTCTTATATATTCTACAAATGCAGAACAACATTTGCAACATCTGAGGATAGACCTGTAGTTATTAAGGCAACATCAACTCAATGCTAAGTGCAGCAAATGTGAGTTATGGTTAGCTGAAGTATCTTTTCTTGGACATATCATATCAAGAGAAGGAGTCAGTATTGATGTTAATAAGGTGGAATCAATTCTTTAGTGGGAGAAACCTATGACCCCTACTGAGATCAGAAGTTTTTTGTGGTCAGCTAGATATTATAAGAGGTTTATAAGAAACTTCACTTCTTTTGCAACACCTCTTACATGCTTAACAAGGAAGAATGTACCTTTTGTTTGGTATGAATCATGTGCTAAAAGTTTTTAAACCTTAAAGAAGAAGTTAAGTGCAACAAAAATTTTGATTTTGCCAGAGACATATAAAGGATATTTGGTGTTATGTTATGCATCCAGAAGAGGATTAGGATGCGTTCTTATGCAAGAAGGAAAGGTGGTAGATTATGACTCTAGACAACTTAAGAATAATGAAGAAAACTATCCTACTGTAACATACCGAATCTTGGACCCTACCCTAGTAGTTTGACCTTTTGGGTTTGACCAAACAAAGTTGAGTTTAGGATGATCCTAACAATCTAATGCATGAATAATGTAAGCTAATATGCCACATAATTTGTTTGGTGATAATAAGATGATAAAGAACTTAATTGAATAAGTAAATAAGTTAATGGGCCACTAATGGGCCATATGACATATCTCATAAAAAGAAATCCCAAAAGTGAAATCTAAGTTTAAAATCATGTTTCTTTGGGTCCCAATTACCTTGGGAGTCAAGTTTCACTTTATTCACATAATAATAATTCATTTAATTCAAATTGGAAAAGAAGATGTGTGTTTTACCCAAAATATCAAATAAAATAATAAATGACTTCAAAAGAGGAAAATAATCTTAGATTCATAATCTACACATCAAAATAAGTTTACATGTCAATTTTCATCTAATTTGGACTACCTTGATATAACATGGTATGTTAGGAGAGAGAAAACTGCCTAAAAAGTGTAACTAATAAGTAAATATAATTCTTGGCACCAAAAGTTGGAAATAAAGGCAAATTCATATTCAATACACTTAAGATAACTTATGGATGAAGTTTCACCTAATTTGGATAATCGATGTGTCATTAATGTATCAAGAAAGAGAAACAAAGAATACATTAAATAACCTATCTTATCTTGTCAACAGTAAAATCCAATTGAAGATTCAGAATCTAAACATTTAACTTAACTTGTGTGCTAAGTTTGGTTTAATTTGGATACGTTTTGGACCCTTAAATGAGGAAAGAGAAAATACATGTATTAATTTGGATTTCACTTTGTTTAATTTGATTTATTTGCCTATTTTTCGTCTTTGGTCAAGATGTCACGCGCTTCACTTATGCGCTGATCAATCATGATCGTCGGATCGGTTCTGGATGACATTCGATCGTCTCCTACCTTGGGGAGGAGACCGACTTGGATATGAACTGTACCAGTAATCATGTTTTTGATCGTTCTCCCTCCCCTTTGCCTCCATTTTCTTCGATTTTTGTCCCATGTGATCGAGAGATCTTGGCAAACAAGTTAATCCTAACTTTCCTATACTTTTGCTTTCTCAATCGAAATCCCCAAAAAACTTTCCATCGACCCTAGTTTCTCATCACTTCTCCACCCTTACTCCTCTATATATAGGAACCCCCAGAGCATCCTCACCCCCAACCAAGGCCTTCCCTCGCTCCAATTGAACTGTTTGTTTCATGTTGGCGTCGAACCTGCTCCACCTTGATTTCTATCGACCTACTCCTCTCTGCCGCCGTGGGTACAATTGATTAGTGAGTAAGCTTCCTGATCTCTCATGGTAGAGTTCCCTTTATTTTTTTGTTCTTTCCGCATTGTCGTTCACCCAGACCTATAGTCTGGATGAAGCTGCTTCTCTTGAATTTGTTCGGGGTGTCTGGGTGGACCTTTGACCCTTGTTTTTGCCTCCCAAAAATCGTGGTCCCTCGAGGGTCATCGTTTGGGTTTCAGTTTTCCATCATGTTGTGATTTGTGTGTTTTTCTCATTTTGCTTTGGATTTTCTCACAACAGGTCCAGTCATGGCGTTTTCTCAGTCTTCTGTGGATCTTTTTGGTTCCCTGCCTTCGTGAGCTTTAGCGAAGCTCCTGATTTTGAGAGCATGACCTCTCAGGTGCTCCTTCTCTCTGTGGCTTTGTGCCTGGAGTGGCCCATCACCATGGCACGAGGTTGCGGGTGGCCAAGATGGCCATTTGTGATCTTCCTCTCTTACCCTCGTTCTTTTTTCTTCTATTTTGTTTCACGACAAAGGGTAATATCATCTTTTTGCATGTTTCTTTTTCTTCTGTTTAGTGCCTCATTTTGCTAAGTTGGATGAGTGCCCTGCTGACATGGATGGTTGTGATTGGCCGGCCCTGTTTGCATGGGCCTCTCCCTCTCTCTCTTCTCTCTCGCCTTTAATTTACCGACATGTAATTTTGTGATTTTCCGAAGTTTAAAAATTGATAACTAATTATCTGTTAATCAGAAAAATATGGGTAAATTCTTACTAGAATCAAAAAAATAATCCCCATCTAATGATATCAGTTTTGATGGCTAAATCCAACGCCTAATGACATGTGTTTTCATAAATCTAATAAAATATGAATTAACTTGCAAAATTCATAACTAATTATCTATAAGTCAGGAAAATATAATAAAATATGTTTTGGAATCCTAATAACCAAATCTAAAATATGGCATGGTTTTATAAACCTAATTCATATAATAATATAAAGGTATTTTTATGGGTTTGAATAATTAATGGAAACCTAACCCTAATCCCACATATATGCTATTAGGTTCTTTGGATGCCTAGGCTTGGACCTAGAGGTGACTTTGGATTGTTTGAATCTGAAGTGAGGTAAGTTGTATCCCCTGTTACTCAATGTTGAGCAATTCACCTATCTTTTCATTCTCTTGAATTTGGCCTACACAATATGTCTTATCTCTTGATATCATGGTTGATGTGAACTACCCTACTTATTATGGTCTTGGATATTCTCTTGGAATCTTATCTTGTTGTCTTGGTGCAATTAGGACTTTTGATATTATATGCCCACTATGATGTGGATTTTTACTTGTTGATATGTGCCCAATTTGAAGTGGATGTTTATATGTTTGTGTTGTCCATTGTGTGGTGCCAACATGGTATAAATCTGACTATACTCCTTACTTACCTCTACATTTTACATGCTATGTGATTCAGTAGCACTAGAGTAGTATAAATTGCAATGGTTTTGTTTATAGCAGATGTGATATTTCCTACTCTTTTTGGGACGAAAAGGAACCTCGTACCCTATGCAAGATGTGTGTCTTGACCCGTTTATATATATTTGGGAGATTGACAATATTCCTTTCTCTATCAGGTTTCAACTTTATGAGGGTTGGCCGCCAATTGTGTTTATATTGTTCTAGGGCTATGTTTATCTCACATGCATGCAGGTTTGATGATGTTTGTGGGGTGTGTCCCCTACTTGTGCTCTATTTCCGACCATGGTAGTGGATGTATTTATGGCACAATCCTTTTTATGTTGATTTATGGCAAGTATCCCTCTTGTTAAGATATTTTCTCTTGATACCCATTTGGGTGGTACTTATCTTTTCTATGGGAATGCTTACTTTATTTGTTGTCCTTTATTTCATAATGTTGCTCAATTTCCTTTTTAGTATGCACATACCATCCTTTGCTGATGTCTCCTACTGTTTCTCTTTTGCTGGGGTATGCTTCCAACCCTAGGTGGAGGACTTGGTAGACAAGGCTTGATGACCTATACTTATATTGTGAAGTTAAAGCTTGGAGACAATGTTGAGGTTATTTAGATTTCCTCTACATGGATCCTTGTGATGTAAGTTTGTAACCCTTTGTTTTATAATTGAATATAGTCATGTTTTTATTCCACTGCTATACTTTGGTCTTTTGATTACCATTATATAAAGATTTGAAAATTTTACACCCACTCCATCATACCTACTGAGTGTGTTTGGACCGGAAGTTTGATATTTCAATTTTTTTTGTAAGGAGGTGATTTCACTTCTTTACAGCATGGTATCAAAGCCCATGGTAGTCGGAATCTGACTATTTTAATTTTGTCTCTCTAGTTGAACCCTTGACTTAGATAGTTGCCTCTAGGTGAGATGTTCACCCTAGTTTGAGCAATGATGATCTTTTTATATGCAATAAGGTTTGGTTTGAGGATGAGATTAGGTTATGAGGAAGAATTCATATGGAAATATTGTGACTTGGTTCCCACAATTGGTTTTGGATCCACATTTTGTTTATCTCAAAAAGTTTTCATCGCCAATTTTTTTTTCAATTATACTACTATATGTACAAAAGTTTTCTTTGATTTAGCATTGTTTTCTTAAACTAAGTCACAATGAAGAGAAACTCTAGTTTGAGTAGAATCTAACCCTAGTTTGTGACTAGGATTGATATAAAGGTATACTTGACCTACCCTATGACTTTTAGATGTTCATGTAGGGTTGATAGGTTAGAGACACAAGGACCTAAAACTCAACCCTAGATGGTGACTTTTAGTTGGATACCTAAAAAAAAATAAAAATCTCTAAAACCTTCACAACTAAAATATGTGGGTAGCTTTAAAAAGTTGTTTAGTTTGACTTGTTAGGTTGAATCTTTTTAAGGGGTGGAGTATAGTTGATAGTTGATTTTTGGATCTATAGATTTCGAGGAAGAAATCCTTTTAAGGGGTGGAGTGTTGTAACATACTGAATCTTGGACCCTACCCTAGTAGTTTGACCTTTTGGGTTTGACCAAACAAGGTTGAGGTTAGGATGATCCTAACAATCTAATGCATGAATAATGTAAGCTAATATTCTACACAATTCGTTTGGTGATAATAAGATGATAAAGAACTTAATTGAATAAGTAAATAAGTTAATGGGCCACTAATGGGCCATATGACATATCTCATAAAAAGAAATCCCAAAAGTGAAATCTAAGTTTAAAATCATGTTCCTTAGGTCCCAATTACCTTGGGAGTCAAGTTTCACTTTATTCACATAATAATAATTCATGTAATTCAAATGGGAAAAGAAGATGTATGTTTTCCCCAAAATATCAAATAAAATAATAAATGACTTCAAAAGAGGAAAATAATCTTAGATTCGTAATCTACACATCAAATTAAGTTTACATGTCAATTTTCATCTAATTTGGACCACATTGATATAACATGGTATGTTTGGAGAGAGAAAACTACATTAAAGGTGTAACTAATAAGTAAATATAATTCTTGGCACCAAAAGTTGGAAATAAAGGCAAATTTGTATTCAATACACTTAAGATAACTTATGGATGAAGTTTCACCTAATTTGGATAATCGATGTGTCATTAATGCATCAAGAAAGAGAAACAAAGAATACATTAAATAACCTATCTTATCTTGTCAACAGTAAAATCCAATTGAAGATTCAGAATCTAAACATTTAACTTAACTTGTGTGCTAAGTTTGGTTTAATTTGGATACGTTTTGGACCCTTAAATGAGGAAAGAGAAAATACATGTATTAATTTGGATTTCACTTTGTTTAATTTGATTTATTTGCCTATTTTTCGTCTTTGGTCAAGATGTCACGCGCTTCACTTATGCGCTGATCAATCATGATCGTCGGATCGGTTCTGGATGACATTCGATCGTCTCCTACCTTGGGGAGGAGACCGACTTGGATATGAACTGTACCAGTAATCATGTTTTTGATCGTTCTCCCTCCCCTTTGCCTCCATTTTCTTCGATTTTTGTCCCATGTGATCGAGAGATCTTGGCAAACAAGTTAATCCTAACTTTCCTATACTTTTGCTTTCTCAATCGAAATCCCCAAAAAACTTTCCATCGGCCCTAGTTTCTCATCACTTCTCCACCCTTACTCCTCTATATATAGGAACCCCCAGAGCATCCTCACCCCCAACCAAGGCCTTCCCTCGCTCCAATTGAACTGTTTGTTTCATGTTGGCGTCGAACCTGCTCCACCTTGATTTCTATCGACCTACTCCTCTCTGCCGCCGTGGGTACAATTGATTAGTGAGTAAGCTTCCTGATCTCTCATGGTAGAGTTCCCTTTATTTTTTTGTTCTTTCCGCATTGTCGTTCACCCAGACCTATAGTCTGGATGAAGCTGCTTCTCTTGAATTTGTTCGGGGTGTCTGGGTGGACCTTTGACCCTTGTTTTTGCCTCCCAAAAATCGTGGTCCCTCGAGGGTCATCGTTTGGGTTTCAGTTTTCCATCATGTTGTGATTTGTGTGTTTTTCTCATTTTGCTTTGGATTTTCTCACAACAGGTCCAGTCATGGCGTTTTCTCAGTCTTCTGTGGATCTTTTTGGTTCCCTGCCTTCGTGAGCTTTAGCGAAGCTCCTGATTTTGAGAGCATGACCTCTCAGGTGCTCCTTCTCTCTGTGGCTTTGTGCCTGGAGTGGCCCATCACCATGGCACGAGGTTGCGGGTGGCCAAGATGGCCATTTGTGATCTTCCTCTCTTACCCTCGTTCTTTTTTCTTCTATTTTGTTTCACGACAAAGGGTAATATCATCTTTTTGCATGTTTCTTTTTCTTCTGTTTAGTGCCTCATTTTGCTAAGTTGGATGAGTGCCCTGCTGACATGGATGGTTGTGATTGGCCGGCCCTGTTTGCATGGGCCTCTCCCTCTCTCTCTTCTCTCTCGCCTTTAATTTACCGACATGTAATTTTGTGATTTTCCAAAGTTTAAAAATTGATAACTAATTATCTGTTAATCAGAAAAATATGGGTAAATTCTTACTAGAATCAAAAAAATAATCCCCATCTAATGATATCAGTTTTGATGGCTAAATCCAACGCCTAATGACATGTGTTTTCATAAATCTAATAAAATATGAATTAACTTGCAAAATTCATAACTAATTATCTATAAGTCAGGAAAATATAATAAAATATGTTTTGGAATCCTAATAACCAAATCTAAAATATGGCATGGTTTTATAAACCTAATTCATATAATAATATAAAGGTATTTTTATGGGTTTGAATAATTAATGGAAACCTAACCCTAATCCCACATATATGCTATTAGGTTCTTTGGATGCCTAGGCTTGGACCTAGAGGTGACTTTGGATTGTTTGAATCTGAAGTGAGGTAAGTTGTATCCCCTGTTACTCAATGTTGAGCAATTCACCTATCTTTTCATTCTCTTGAATTTGGCCTACACAATATGTCTTATCGCTTGATATCATGGTTGATGTGAACTACCCTACTTATTATGGTCTTGGATATTCTCTTGGAGTCTTATCTTGTTGTCTTGGTGCAATTAGGACTTTTGATATTATATGCCCACTATGATGTGGATTTTTACTTGTTGATATGTGCCCAATTTGAAGTGGATGTTTATATGTTTGTGTTGTCCATTGTGTGGTGCCAACATGGTATAAATCTGACTATACTCCTTACTTACCTCTACATTTTACATGCTATGTGATTCAGTAGCACTAGAGTAGTATAAATTGCAATGGTTTTGTTTATAGCAGATGTGATATTTCCTACTCTTTTTGGGACGAAAAGGAACCTCGTACCCTATGCAAGATGTGTGTCTTGACCCGTTTATATATATTTGGGAGATTGACAATATTCCTTTCTCTATCAGGTTTCAACTTTATGAGGGTTGGCCGCCAATTGTGTTTATATTGTTCTAGGGCTATGTTTATCTCACATGCATGCAGGTTTGATGATGTTTGTGGGGTGTGTCCCCTACTTGTGCTCTATTTCCGACCATGGTAGTGGATGTATTTATGGCACAATCCTTTTTATGTTGATTTATGGCAAGTATCCCTCTTGTTAAGATATTTTCTCTTGATACCCATTTGGGTGGTACTTATCTTTTCTATGGGAATGCTTACTTTATTTGTTGTCCTTTATTTCATAATGTTGCTCAATTTCCTTTTTAGTATGCACATACCATCCTTTGCTGATGTCTCCTACTGTTTCTCTTTTGCTGGGGTATGCTTCCAACCCTAGGTGGAGGACTTGGTAGACAAGGCTTGATGACCTATACTTATATTGTGAAGTTAAAGCTTGGAGACAATGTTGAGGTTATTTAGATTTCCTCTACATGGATCCTTGTGATGTAAGTTTGTAACCCTTTGTTTTATAATTGAATATAGTCATGTTTTTATTCCACTGCTATACTTTGGTCTTTTGATTACCATTATATAAAGATTTGAAAATTTTACACCCACTCCATCATACCTACTGAGTGTGTTTGGACCGGAAGTTTGATATTTCAATTTTTTTTGTAAGGAGGTGATTTCACTTCTTTACAGCATGGTATCAAAGCCCATGGTAGTCGGAATCTGACTATTTTAATTTTGTCTCTCTAGTTGAACCCTTGACTTAGATAGTTGCCTCTAGGTGAGATGTTCACCCTAGTTTGAGCAATGATGATCTTTTTATATGCAATAAGGTTTGGTTTGAGGATGAGATTAGGTTATGAGGAAGAATTCATATGGAAATATTGTGACTTGGTTCCCACAATTGGTTTTGGATCCACATTTTGTTTATCTCAAAAAGTTTTCATCGCCAATTTTTTTTTCAATTATACTACTATATGTACAAAAGTTTTCTTTGATTTAGCATTGTTTTCTTAAACTAAGTCACAATGAAGAGAAACTCTAGTTTGAGTAGAATCTAACCCTAGTTTGTGACTAGGATTGATATAAAGGTATACTTGACCTACCCTATGACTTTTAGATGTTCATGTAGGGTTGATAGGTTAGAGACACAAGGACCTAAAACTCAACCCTAGATGGTGACTTTTAGTTGGATACCTAAAAAAAAATAAAAATCTCTAAAACCTTCACAACTAAAATATGTGGGTAGCTTTAAAAAGTTGTTTAGTTTGACTTGTTAGGTTGAATCTTTTTAAGGGGTGGAGTATAGTTGATAGTTGATTTTTGGATCTATAGATTTCGAGGAAGAAATCCTTTTAAGGGGTGGAGTGTTGTAACATACTGAATCTTGGACCCTACCCTAGTAGTTTGACCTTTTGGGTTTGACCAAACAAGGTTGAGGTTAGGATGATCCTAACAATCTAATGCATGAATAATGTAAGCTAATATTCTACACAATTCGTTTGGTGATAATAAGATGATAAAGAACTTAATTGAATAAGTAAATAAGTTAATGGGCCACTAATGGGCCATATGACATATCTCATAAAAAGAAATCCCAAAAGTGAAATCTAAGTTTAAAATCATGTTCCTTAGGTCCCAATTACCTTGGGAGTCAAGTTTCACTTTATTCACATAATAATAATTCATGTAATTCAAATGGGAAAAGAAGATGTATGTTTTCCCCAAAATATCAAATAAAATAATAAATGACTTCAAAAGAGGAAAATAATCTTAGATTCGTAATCTACACATCAAATTAAGTTTACATGTCAATTTTCATCTAATTTGGACCACATTGATATAACATGGTATGTTTGGAGAGAGAAAACTACATTAAAGGTGTAACTAATAAGTAAATATAATTCTTGGCACCAAAAGTTGGAAATAAAGGCAAATTTGTATTCAATACACTTAAGATAACTTATGGATGAAGTTTCACCTAATTTGGATAATCGATGTGTCATTAATGCATCAAGAAAGAGAAACAAAGAATACATTAAATCACCTATCTTATATTGCCAAAAGTAAAATCCAATTGAAGATTAAAAATCTGCACGTTTAACTTAACTTGTGTGCCAAGCTTGGTTTAATTTGGATAAGTTTTGGACCTTAAATGAGGAAAGAGAAAATACATGTATTAATTTGGATTTCACTTTGTTTAATTCAATTTATTTGCCTATTTTTCATCTTTGGTCAAGCTGTCACACGCTTCACTTATGCGCCGATCAATCTTGATCGTCAGATCAGTTCGGGACGACATCTGGTCATCTCCAACCTTGGGGAGGAGACCGAATCGGATATGAACTGTACCAGTAATCGTGTTTTTGATAATTCTCCCACCTCTTGCCTCCATTTTCTTCGATTTTTGTCCCTGTGTGATCGGGAGATCTTGGCGAACAAGTTAATCCTAACATTCCTATACTTTTGCTTCCCCAATCGAAATCCCCCAAAAACTTTCCATCGACCCTAGTTTATCATCGCTTCTCCACCCTTACTCCTCTATATATAGGAACCCTGTGGCAACACATCCCACTATCACACAGATAGCGAGGTGTTACGTGAAAATGTGCGGAACTCACCATAACCGCAGATTATCAAAAAACACGGGTTAATTAAAACCGATTGCGGAAAGTTGATAAACTGAGAAATTATTACATTTCAGTCCACATCCTGTGAGGAAACAAATTATATAAACTTTACAAGATCTCGATACGTGTCCACATCTTAGCTGTCTAACCATCCCATGAGTTCATCACCTATTATCTTTACATAAAGGCCCACATCCGGCCAGCAGCATGATATACAAACATCAACGATTATGCATTGTGAAACAACGTCAAAACACCGCCAAGGACCTGAGAGTACAGGGATGACTCTAAGACTCTACAAAAAAACATCCAAAATAGAAGCATATCCATCACTTGCCTTCTACTGCTCGTCTTGCTACTCAGCCGCAACACCGCGACCACCACCACATCTAGCTCGAACACCTAATAAGGGTGTAAACCAGCGGGGTGAGACACACAGTCCCAGTGAGAAACAGAACTCCCCGCTGAAACTACAGAACCTCAGAAAGATAAAGCAGATAACCGATAAGAGATGTAACAAGAGAAGTTTATAAGGTAAAAGCTATTCATATCGTCAAGCTTACCAGATGTACGGAAGGCATATATCCACTTATTTCTTTAGGGAACATGATTAACAAGATAAGATTTATAAGGTATTACCATATAACATGAGAGACATATAAGTAACTACAAGATATCACAAGATTATCTACACAAGCAAGGCCTCAACCAATGTTCTGTGTTTTACCTTAAGCAGTAAATACTATTCAGCTGGATTACATATTATTATGCCCTGAGAAAGTGAATCGTACCGTTCAGATCCAACCGACGGCTGCGAAACCCGGAGCAGGTGCCATACAAGGTCAATGGGAGAGCCGGACTCCACGACCTCCCACCTCGTGGTCAGTGCACGAGTACAACACAAGCTAGACCACAGTCTCATGCTGAAGTGGCCTCATCCACAGGGTCAGACTATCCTCTTCCTATCCCACCTCGGTACAGGTATCGACGCTAGTGAAACTGAGCCACGAGCCTATTCACCGTGCTCTGAGCCATGAACACATTCATGCTCCTCATATCACATATCTCGAGCCATGGGCTTGTTCACCATGATCTTCACATACTTGGGCTACGGGCCTGAATCCGCACCCTGGAGTCTACAACCGAAGTTGCACTCTTACCTCCTCACTTTAGGCTAGGAGAAACCTCACATATTCAACAATATGCGCTCTGGGTTAACTCGTAGGAGAACCCGTTTCACCATCACCAGCTCCTGACGATGATGGATCTATGGCCAGGGCAACTACATGATATATTCCACTGTGATTATTTAGTTTCTTTTATATGGATTGCAAGATTCAGCCAAGTTGTATAACAGGTAAACTATAACAAAAAAAAAACAGTATGAAACTCAACAGTATACTTTCATCAACATCATCCTGATCCATCACAGGGGTCCATATTACATGTTATCACTTGGCTCCTTGCCAATCATCTAGATCCATCTCAAGGATCATCATATTGCCATGGGATCTCAATCCCTTATCACACAGTGCCACTGCCTCTCAAGGCTTACATCATCAACATGGAATAGCAATTCCAAGTACTTTAGTCAAATACATCATACATTTTATCTCAATATCAAGAGTAACCATCACAGCAGAGTTACTCATCATATATATATACATCATAGCCCTTTTTACTTGGCTATGCATCACCTGCATGGTTAGTGTACACAACAATCATAGGTTTAACAGAATGACTATGCTATCAATATAGGGTGACATTAATGATTATATACTTTATCAATCATGCCTCAACTTGATATCATAGACATATGTCCTATCATTAAGCAAGGCATTCTACATGATTATCATCTGTTCAACATTACACATAATATCAAGATGATCACATACATAGGTAAGGTCATGTAAATTACATAAATGAGCTACTCCATAACAATTACTATTAAGTATATCAAAGACCACCATCATGACTAGATGTGATACATGCATAAGACTTAGCATAGATGTAGTCTACTATATCGTGCACTTCTGGGGTTTCTATCAAAACCAAACGTAATGTAAGATCAACATATCAATTTCTATGAGGGACAAGACCCTCACAAAAAGCACCCCAAAACCCTCACCATAAGTGATACCGGGCAGGGCACCCTCATCCATAACCCAACTCATAACGGCCAGCACACCAGTGTCTATCGGCCAACACAAGGGCGTGACGCGCAACACTGCGTCAGGCGTGTCATGCACTCACTAGTGCTGTGCACAGAGGTATCGCGCGATGCTGCATCGGCGTACATAGCATATCGGGCAACCGGGTGTCGTGCTGGTGGCCGACACTCACATAGGGCTAGTGTGACGCCCGTCACAGAACTACTAGCATCATCCGCCTCAAGGCACAACGAACCCAAACTCCATCTAGGTCAGGTGTGTATCGGGCAAGGTACTCCAGAAGAGGTAACGTCTAAGGGTGTAGCTCAAACTGCCGACATGGGACCTATTGTTCAACCAACCAACCCATGGCCTATCGGCCGCCACAAGCATAGACTGGGGCGTGACGCCCGTCACAAGGTCAGGGACCAAAGGGGGTATCAGGAAGAACATGTAGCATAGAGTGACACCCGTTACAAACATGTTCAAGGACCAAGGTGTCATCCATCACAACCATCAACAAGCCATCCAAAGTTCAAGGTCAAAAGGCTATCAGGCACCACCCCCATAAACACCATAACGGCCAAGAAACAACTCCACAAGGTCTTCATCAACCTCAAGCACAAGGGCACCAAACCCTAATGGACCAAGAAGATGGCTCACCTCTCAACTTGAATGAGAGAGGGGTCTTGCACATCTCTTGTCACCAAACGGGCAACACAAGGATCAACCCTAGCAAGGTTCACAACTACCACCAAGCTCACCCTTCAAGTCCATGGTGAGAGGAGGGTATTGCTCAAGCACCTAGAACACAAGCTCACCTCTCAACTTAAACGAGAGAGGAGTGTTGCTCATGACACTAGAACTCAAGCTCACTCCTCAAGACTAAGGAGAGAAAGGAGTATTGCTCACCAAGAAACCCTAGATCATAGGTTCGGCCAACAAGGTGCAACTAAGCAAGGAAACCAAACTAACAACAACATAGCCGATCATAAACCATAAGAACAAGAACATAGAACATGGTAATGTAGTTAGAGTTAGGAGTTATGTAACCCGCCTTAAGCAAGCTCCAAGCTCCTAGCTCCAAGCACCACCAAGGAAGAAGGAGACTCCAAGAAGGATCGGCCACCAAGCTAGCTCCACCAAGGGTATCGACCACCAAGCTAGCAAGAAAGGGAGTGTGTCGTGCACCAAGGTAGAGGAGAAACTAAGGAACTAAAGGGATCCTTAGCAAGGGAAAGGAAACACATATATAGAAGGGAAAGGAGGAGAAAACAAAGCAAAGCAAGGCAAGGTGTCACCCACCTAGGGACACTTGTCCATGTGCAAAAACCACCATTCTAGCATGTATAAAACACATGTCCAAGGCCATTGCCACATGCAAGCATCAAGCACCAAGTGTCCACTAGTGGTGACACAAACGAGGTCAAAGGAAGGTCAAAGGTCATGGGTGACACACTTGGGCGACACACCTCCAACATGGGCGACACAAGCTCTTCCTTCCCAACACAAGGTCCAATCAAACAAAGGCAAGACACCACAAGGCCCAACAAGCTCAACCAAGCCCAAAGGAACTCAAGCAATGAGCCCAAACCTTCCTCTCTACACTTAGAGGAAGCAAGGAGAGGGAGGAACACCTCACAAGATGACAAACTTGCCCACAAACCCTAAACTTAGGTTATTTGTAAGTAGCACCTCCAACTCTCAAAAAAGCACCAACAAACCCTAATCACCACTAAAGGTGATTAGCAAGCAACAAAGCATCAGGGTTAAGCAAAGAAAACAGGGTAAAACCTAAATGGAGGTCAGAGTCCTTACAAGCTAACCCCCTACAAAGGGATTTCGTCCCCGAAATCCGAAGAGAAAAGTGAGGGATACTTCCTCCTCATCTCCTCCTCAAGCTCCCACGTGGCTTCCTCAACGCCACGATGATGCCAAAGAACCTTCACAAGAACCAGGTCCTTCCTCTTCACCTTCTTAACCCTTCTGTCAAGGATCTCCATAGGACCTTCCTCGTAGGTCACATATTCATCAAGCTCAACTTCAACTGGCTGTATCACTGTTCCTGAATCTGGATGACTTTTCTTCAGCATACTGACATGGAACACTGGATGTAACCTGTGCAACTCTGGAGGCAGCTCTAACTCATAAGCTACTTTGCCAATATGTGCTATGACTGGGTAAGGCCCCATATATCTAGGTGCTAGCTTACCCTTCTGGCCAAACCTTAGCACACCTTTCCACAGCAAGACTTTAAGATACACTTTGTCTCCTACCTGGAACTCCAAAGGTCATCGACGATTGTCTGCATAAGACTTCTGCCTGTCCTGTGCCGCTTTCAACTATTGTTGTATCACTTTGATCTTTTCTGTTGTCTGCTGCACTAACTCAGGACCCAAAAGCTGATATTCACCAGACTCGTACCGACATAAAGGAGATCTGCACTTCCTGCCATACAAGACTTCATAAGGAGCCATGTCAATGCTCTGCTGATAACTGTTGTTGTAGGAAAACTCTATCAAACTGAGATGTACATCCCAACTGCCTATGAACTGCAAGACACAAGCTCGAAGGAGATCCTCCAAAGTCTGAATAGTCCTCTCAGACTGTCCATCTGTCTGTGGGTGGAAAGCGGTACTGAACCTCAACTGTGTTCCCAATGCTTTGTGCAACTGCTCCCAAAAATGACTTGTGAACTGAGGACCTCTGTCAGAAACTATCGTTGCTGGCACACCGTGCAAATGAACTATCTCATCTACATAAACTCGCGCAAGCTTCTCGGCTGTATACGTTGTCTTTACTGGTAGGAAATGGGCAAATTTTGTCAATCTGTCCACTATCACCCAAATGGAATCATGATTCCTAGTTGTCTTGGGTAGACCAACTATGAAATCCATGGTTATATGATCCCATTTCCACTATGGTATCGGCAATGGTTGCAACGTACCTGTCGGCTTTTGATGCTCAACCTTGACTTGCTGACATACTGCACATCTAGCTACAAACTCAGCTACATCTCTCTTCAAGCTGGGCCACCAATACAAGTCCTTCAGACTATGATACATCTTGGTGACACCTGGATGCATAGAATACATCGACGTGTGTGCTTCCTCAAGCACTAACTTCCTCAGATCATCAACATCGGGAACCACCATCCTATTATGATAGCAAACCAGCCCATCCTCAGACTCATGGAACCCATCACGCTTTTCACTGCCGAACTCTGATCTGATCAATTGTACTACATCATCTATTTGCTGTGCATCTTTGATCTACTATCTCAGCGTAGGCTTGACTTGTATCTGTGCTAGAAGTCTAGCTAATGAGGAAACTTCCATCTGTACATTCATCTTCCGCAAGGAACAAACATATCTCGACTATGGCATACCAGGGAACTCAACTGTTCCTTCTTTGAAGAAAGAGAAGAAGACTTTCGGCTGAGCGCATCAGCTACCACATTAGCCTTTCTAGGATGATACTCGATGGTGCAGTCGTAATCATTGATCAACTCCATCCATCGACGCTGTCGCATGTTTAACTCATGCTACGAAAAGATGTACTTCATATTCTTATGATCTGTAAAGATTTGACACACTTCCCCATAAAGATAGTGTCTCCAAATCTTTAACGCATGAACCACTGCTGCCAACTCCAAATCATGAGTCGGATAGTTCTCCTCGTGTTTCTTAAGCTGTCGCGAAGCAAAAGAAACCACATGATCTTCCTACATCAGCACACAACCTAAACCTTTCTTAGAAGCATCGCAAAAAATAACATTGCCCTTTCCAGGCTCTGGCAGCACTAGCACTGGAGCACTAGTCAACTTCTCCTTCAAACTTCGGAAAGCTTGCTGACATCGATCATCCCAGACAAAAGGTACATCCTTCCTAGTCAACTTTGTCATCAACAATGCAATTGCACTAAAGTCCTTGATAAACCTTCAGTAGTATCCTACCAAACCTAGGAAACTACGAACTTCTATCAACGTCTTCGGCTGTTCGCAATCTGCAACAGATTCCACCTTCTTTAGATCTACTTTGACTCCTTCTACAGATATCACATGACCCAAGAAAGTCACTTCTTCCAACCAGAACTCACATTTACTGAACTTGGCATACAACTGATATTGGCGAAGAAGAGTCAATGCTAGTCAAAGATGTCGCTCATGCTCTTGCTTGTCCCGACTATAGATCAAGATGTCATCTATGAAGACTATGACAAACTGATCTAAGAACGGATGGAACACTCTGTTCATTAAATCCATGAAAGCAACAGGTGCATTGGTTAGCCCGAATGGCATAACCACGAACTCGAAGTGACCATACCTCATCCTAAAAGCTAACTTTGGTATGTCATCCGCCTTAATCCTCAACTGATGATATCCGGACCGTAGATCGATCTTCGAAAACACTACAGCACCACGCAACTGATCGAACAGATCATCTATCCTCGGCAACGGGTACTTGTTCTTGATCGTGACCTTGTTCAACTACCGGTAATCTATACATAACCGCATCGATCCATCCTTCTTCTTGACAAACAACACCAGAGCACCCCAAGGTGACGCACTCGTTCAGATGAAGCCTTTCTCCAAAAACTCTTACAACTGTTTTTGTAGCTCTGCCATCTCTACTGAAGCCATCCTATACGGTGTCTGTGCAACTGGCTGCGTTCCTGGTACCAGATTGATCTCGAAATCAATCTCTCGGGGTGGAGGAACACCAGGAAACTCATCAGGAAACATATCGGAAAACTCTCAGACAACTGACACCTCCTCGAGACTAGGACCTTTTGCCTTGGTAGCCACAACGATATCCACAATGTGTGCTAAGAACGCCTCACATCCTTTCCGTAGCAACTTATCTGCCACCATAACTGATACTAAACATGTCAGAAGAATCTTCCTATCTCCCTGGAAGATCCACTTCTCTCCAACATCATCAAACACCGCCTGCTTGGAATCACAATCCAAAACAACTTTATACCTTTCTAAGGTATCCATCCCAAGGATGACATCAAAACCATGCATATCAAGTGGTATAAGATCCACTTGAATGCTGTGTCCCGAGAAAGACAAGACATAGGATGGACACTCTTCTCAAAGCATCGAGGAACCACCCAAAGGGGTTTCTAACAACAAACTATCCCTCTTACAGCTAATAGGTAAATGATAGTTTTCAAGCATACTATAGGCGATAAAAGAGTGTGTAGCACCCGAGTCAACCAGAACAGATATAAAGCAAAAAGAAGGCATATCAGAATGAAATAACTCCATCTGACCTGTCACTACTCGCAGGTTGACTATCGCCTCCAGCTGACTCATAGCATAGAATCGAGTTGTTGCTTGCTGTCCACGTCCTCTGCTTCCTTGAGCAGACGATCCCACTTGAGACACTTGACCACGTCCTCACCCTCTGCTAACACTGGGCTGTTGTCTATCTGCCCCTTAATGACTCTGCCTCGACTGTTATGTCACTTCAACATCTCTGCTTGGGCAATTCAACCTGAAATGCCCGGTCTGTCCACACAGATGGCATACCCTATCTTCGAACCGTGGCCTAAATGGCCCTGTCACTGCTACCGAAGCTGTGCTATGTGCCTTTGATGGTGAAGAAACATAATCTCTTCCCTTACTCGGAGACCACTGCGAAGGTACACTAGAACCTCTCATAACTGATGACGATGAAAACCTGGGCTTCTTGAAGCCACTAAACCTCTGTCCCTGAAACTGAGTAAGTCTTTTGTGAGACATGGATTCTCTTCTTTCCCTGACTAACCTTTCAATCCTTCAGGCAGATTCCACAAACGTAGCAAACCGCTCTCTGTTCTCCAACGCAGAAGCGGGTGTTGTCAGCTCAACACTCAGACTGTAACGACCCCGTCTCCCGGTAACCCCCAATTAAGGGAGACCCGAAGGTCAGAGCCGTTATTCAATTAACAGGATCAAAGGTTCGACAAATAATCAATAATAATTAAATAAACTTTACCAACTAAAGCTAAAAACTGGTATAAAATAAAACTTTGTTTACCTTTTTAAAAGATGGGTTTTCTAAACTTCTATCCATGAAGATGTTACTCTAACTAATCCTCCTGTGTAAGTTACTTCTCATTTAATTCCACATATGCCACTTTACTGTTTGTTCTTTTCATTTGTACCTAAAACGCTGACAAACAAAACGTCGGTCAGTATATCGAAATATACTGGTATGTGGGGACAACCAAAACTTTGCACATATGGCTAACAATTTAATAATCACAAGCAAATTATTTAACAATCCACTTTACACTTTTCAATATGACCTTCTCCACCGCTTTTGCCCTAACCCTGGCATACCCACCTTAGGGTGCCCTTTTGCCAATGACTTAAGGCCACCTTCTCAATCCCGAGCTTGGTGCATGGGGGTCACCACTCATGGTGCCCACTAGTCATGCAATATCATAGGCCACCTTCTTGGTGCCTGGGGTCACCACTCAAGGTGTCTATTGGTCTACCCATCTAGGCCTGACCTTTAGCATCATCCATCAGGGTGGCATGTAGGTGCGAGAATCCATAATTCTATTATTAATGTGATAATCATAGTGACTTTATAATTTGCAAATATGAATCATCCAACCAGTTTAATTGCAATAAATGCGATTAACCATCCGACAAACATGCGGGAAACTAATGCGGTTATTCATAAGCGTAACCACATACCTGTCAGGCAGACTTAGATGCACAATATTCCAAACAAGCAAGTAATCCAGAATCAAGCAAGTACACAATTCGATCCTGAAATATTCATCCAATATTTTCTATCATTGATCATGGCACACAAAACTAATAGATCTACTCGTGCCTTAGGGTTACTAGCCTTTTTAGGGTTTCTGTATCCATTTTAGGGTTTTATTTTACAATTAGGGTTTCCCTTCATCTTTTACCATATTAAACCCTAATTTTATGCCATTACTCATAAACCCTAATTATCTCGTCTATTCTTTAATATTAAGGTTATCTTAACAACATATAACCCTATTTTCATATTACAGGCACATTAATCATCAATTAAGCTTCTTCTTCATTAAAGCTACTATTTTTATCCCTTTAATCCATGACAAGATCATTATACACATTTATCATCAATTCATAGTTCATTATGATCCAAATCACATATGAACTCGATTTTCCATTAATTCCATCTTTTATTCACCAGAAAACCCTAATTACTACATTTAGGGCCTTTATCCACAAATTAAGAACTTAATGCTCGAATTAGCTTAGATTAAGCATATCCCAACTTTGATCATGAAATTAATCAATTAAAGCCATTAATAATCTCATTTACTAAAATTAGGGTTTCAAGGCCCATTAATGCTTATTTATGCTCATGAACTCTCAATTAAGATACTAACGTGCAAAACTCATCCTTTTTATTCCTAATGTTTCTTTTTATCATTAACAGGCTAATATCAACTTTAATCAGCTATTAAACCCTACTAATCACTTTAATAATATCAAAATAGGGTTATTTAAACATTAACACATTAAAGTTGATACCTTCCATCATTTTCCGAATTCCATAAGGAATCAGGTTTCATTTATATTTTATTTGGATTCCTCTCGATTTTCTGAGCAAGTTTCATATTTTATGCGAACCCATCCGAGCTACGGATATTTAGTTATGAATTTTGCATTAAAACCTTACCTGAGCCAATCCGGTTCTGCCACGTCACCCTGCGCATGCGCGGCTTGCCTTATTGGAAACATTTCGATTTGTCTCTTATACCCCCGAGCGGCTCCTGGGCTCTTCTCATCCTCGAGGGGAAAAACTGTCTAATGCCAGTTCATCCCCTTCCTCCGCGTGACCTAACGCAGCCGCGGCTAGCAAGCTGCAGGTGCGGCTAGGCCGCCCTCTCCGGACATCTCCGGCCACCGGAGAAGGACCCCAGGTCTCCGCCGGATCTACCCACACTCCAGGGTGTCCTCAGCTTACGTCCGAAGGGAGAAACTTACGTTGGCCGCGCCCACAACCACCTGCACGTTTGCAGCCAAGCTGCGATAGCCCTGCCCAGGTTTGGGCATGGAGACGACGGCGGTGCTCTCCCTTGATATCCTGGAACCTTGCTCATCGATCGTGGTGACCCCACGCATCCCTGCTGCATGGGGTTGTTGCTATACTCTTTGCTTAGGGTTCAGATGAAGAAGAAGAAGGAACAGGAAAGAAGGAGTCGTGGGATTTATCTCTAAAACTCGATCCAGGGGGTCTACCCCTTTATATAGAGGGGTACCCACGCCTATGAACGTTTTCCCACAAAGAAAGCAAGGATTTTTCCTATTCAAAAAGGGTATTACCTTCATTCTGAAGTAACCTTCTCTCTCTTCATATACTTCTAATATAACCATACTATTTGGGTAATTAGAAAATTGAAAACCTTTTTCCTTATTCTCTCTACTCTTGCCTTTTAGTTCTTGGGCACGAATTTCTATTTTCTTTTTAATAGAAATCACTTCCTTTTTCACAAAGATACCAAAAACATTAATAAAGTATCATATTATCTTACTATTTGCTATTATGGGTATTTTCTCTCTCCTCTTCTTTATTGGGACTCTTTGGATCCCAAAAAAAACCTTAAGAATTCGAAATTCTATTTTAAAGGAATACTCCTTATCCTTAAATGCATCAATATGCATTATTCTCATTATCTTGTTTCATTTCTTATTAAAATATTTCCTTTTGTGGATTTCTCTTTATCTCTCTCTTATTTTCCTCATTAGTATTCCTTTTACCTTTAGGAAACATTGGGATATGAAATCCCACTAAGGATTATCCAATTATACCTCTTTTCACATATTTTCCTTATTTCATCAATGTTTTCAATTTCTTTATTAATAAGGAAAAACTTAATTGCTATTTTCTTTTCTTATTGCCTTTTCTTTGCAACTTTGGACTCCTTGGAACCCAAGGATCTAAGAGGCACGAAATCCTCTTTGGAATTGCCTTCTAGAGGTTTCCACACCTTTCTTATCTCAAATTCTCAATTATTCATTAATTAATTGAATATTCTTGTTATTGGGCCCAATAGCCAATAAAGCCCACAAAGCAATCAACAAGGCTATTTTAAACGAAAATCATGCATCCATTCATTATTTGTTAATTTATTTTTAATATGAGAAATTATATTTCTCAGCAAATGAAACCAAAATTGGGGTTGTAACATCCTTCCCCTCTTATAAGAATTTTGCCCTCAAAATTCCATCAAGCAAGCAAACAAACAGGATAATCCATGCTTATGTCCATCAGGGCTACCATGTGGCTTTACCCTATCCATGGTGCTTTCCAAGAACCTTTATCATCTCATATTCTTCCATCTGAGTTCTTTCTTACCTTGGTATATCGTACCCTCATAGGTGACTCAGGACATTTCAGCTTCTCAAAAGCTGAATAGGTTCAGGGCTTAACACATGGCTTGGGTACCTCACATAGTGCTCTAGATCGGACTCATGTAACACATTACACATCATGTTATCCTGTGGGGCAAGGCTAAACACAATCATATCCACCAATCCATCTCAAATGGACCCATATATCGGGGATTCAGCTCCCTCAGCTGTAGCTTAGAGGGGTCGAATTTTCACATTATATTCCTCCACAGTGAACTGCATGTCAGTTCGCTTCTCATCAGCTCGTGACTCATGCCACCACTGAGCTCTCTCTCAGCCATTGCATGATCAAAGCGACTTCATCTGCACACACCTGTGGTTCTCTTCTGACCTTCGTGAGGCCTCCTTCACCAACATCATCATACTGAAGTGGTGACCGACACAACCTCCCTATAAGACTTCTTGCATCCCGATAAAGGCTATGGTGGTTAACATCACATCTTAAGAACTATCTCTATGTATCACCCTAAACGAGCACGCATGCTCTCTCCAGACCCTCTAGTCCGGATCATACTGTCCATTAGTATGGGGTGATAAACTGTACAAACACTGAGCTCTTCATGTATCTTCTTCCACCTCATGGAAGTGAACCTTTGGGTCACATCAACAACTTTTGAATTTGCGTCATGGTGTAGTTGAACCATCTCTTTTCATATGTAGTTCAACTAGATCTGTCCCTTGACAGAACTCTTCCTTTCTCATGTCATCTAGGTAAGGCGATCTACCATAACCCATATTGTATCTTGACCTTCTTGGTCTAGGAGAGACTCACAACATCCATAATGATGAACTCTCATTCCTTCTCAGGAACTCTTTATACTTTATATCCATGCACTGGGTTAATGGTGTTCGTCCTTCACCTCCTGGCTTGCATGGCCACATGCTACATGCATCATTGTTTTAAGCATCCAGAATGCTACCATCACTTACTATCTTTGTAGTATCAAGGTGTATCATGATCTTAAAATCACGATCTTCTGTAAGTCATGATTCCTCGAGATCAATACCTCAGAAACCCTAAACTATTTCCATCAGGGTTTTATCACATTCCCTTCCAGAGAAGGGCATCTGAGGCTCTAAACCATCTTTTCACTATGTCAAGGACTAGACTGGCTAACCAAACAATCATTAACTTGTTCAACCTATCTTATTACATCTGAGTGTTAGCCAAAACACATCTTATTTCCAAATGTAGGGTTAGCCTAACAACTCCCTTCTAGCCAAACTAGGCAGCTCTATCTCCACCAGAGCATCCATTACCACTTCACATCCTTCGGTATTAGGTAACGTTGAAGACGTACCCTTCCATGTATTCTACTTATCAAACTCTAAGTTTGTCTTCATCAAGAAACTCTGATCTCATCCTCACTGTGGTCGAACTCGACCTTGGTTAATCTGCAAATTCCTCATAGCTCTTGATAAAAGATCCTCATAAGCTGGCTACACTACCTCTCATAGTGTTTGCGAACCATCCATGTATCATTCCTTCCACATCTCTATCATTATTCCTTATAGCAACGTTCCAACTCACAACATCCTTGCCCTTGGTGTATGGCATGCATGCTGTCCTATCTCTCACTCTCATAACAAGAAGAAATAAGCACTTGGCGGCCGTCCAAATACAGAGTTCTTCCTATTCCAAGAGTAGGGATGGTACATCCCACCTCGCCAGTACACCTTCAAGTCTCCGTTGAAACGTGCCACTCATGTCTCTATATCTCAATCATCATTATATCAAAGTTACTTCCATGGAAAACTGGTCTCGAACTTACTTGATCCAAGCACAATCCTTAGTCATCTCCTCTAGATCTATAGGGTTCCGGCACTTTTGGGGTCATCCCTTTTCCCTTATGCATCCAGAGAGTGCCCTACTCACCTGCCCTTTGGGTCACATGAGTTAATGAAGGTGATCAATCTCCTAACCCATGGCCCTCAGACAAAGATAGCTGTTACCTCCCGACCCTATGGTCATGTGCAACTAGGGAATTAGGCAACTCCGTCTTTCATCGGTCTTATCCCTACCTAACCCTAGGATAGACTTGGTATTCTCTTATAGTACAGGTCTGACTTAGAACCTTACCCAAGCCTTCATCATCTCTTTCTGCATTCATGACTGACTTTCATCCCTTCACAGGGGTCATGGCAACATGTCTACCTTGGTCAGGCCCCATACCGGTTACTCCCATGGTAACACGTCCATGCACTTAGAGATGGTTATCTATGGGCCTATAGGTTCATTATCATACCATGAACTCTTCACTTAGCTTCTCAAGATCCTATGAGACCTCCTTAGGTCATCTTAAAACCCACCAAACTGGTATACACTCTACAAAAGGGTCCTTCTCCCAGGATGGGAGGAACTACAACTCTTGACGACGAGGTCTCAACCGTCCTTAGGGTTTACCTCCACATGAGCATGCTAAAACCAACAACTACTAAGGCACAAGCGTACCTACAAAACCATGCTAGGTCACACTCATTCTCTTTCCTCATCATCAGATCAATTTATTCGTGAGGGGTTCATCAAACATACCCTTACCTGAAGGGGTTTTCCTTTACCTCTACACATGAAGAGTACCATGCTCGAAACTATAGAGACTCAAATCTCAACATGAGCATTGGGTACACCGCTTCCCCTATTAGGCCTAGGAACCCTAGGTTCGCCTCCGGGTGTCCAACCGCATGCTCATTCTCTTAACCAGGAATCCATCATGTCCAAGATATGTCATGTACTCCCATGATCTTTCTACTCAAGAAACACTTCAAAGTTGGTTCCTCTTCCTGGACAACTACTAGGTATAAAACCTCACAACTGGTGCCTTAACCTCCTCAGGGTCTAAAGCACTCTCTATCTCATCTAGTAGGTAATGACTTGTACCATAGGTGCCAGAAGCATCATCCTCCCTCTAGGGTTTGGTTACTCTCAAGCTAACCAAGACATCATCAACCTCCAGGGATCATGCATGAGGCGACCATTATCATCCACTTAGGTCGCATCCTTCTCGACTCCCACTGTTTCTCAAGTTTCGGGGTTTTAGGCTTCCAACTTTCTTGGCCGAGGTCTGCTCCGTCTCTCTAGAGCTAATCCTACCACCAACCTCTCTATAAGAGGTCCTGTCTTTATGAAGGATCAAACTCCTAAGCATGCCCTTACTTGAATGAAGCCTATACTCAAACTTATGTTTACTCGAGATTATCCATAACCCCTTATGCTTATCTCATAAACCATCCATCATGATCCCTTGACTAGGGTTTCGTTTAACTGTCCACACTACTGATGCACTCTTGGTGCAAGTTACATCCTATAGGTTCTTCTCTACCCTTATCCATGAAGGAGTTACCCTTCACTCAAACATGCACGACCCTCTCCAGGGTTGGGTCGCCAAAGGTACTAGGTTATCCAACCTCTCATGGCCCATATGACGATCCCAAGGCATGTCCAACCAAACACTCGGTCTAACTCATCATGTCATCTCTATCTCTAATCTTCACTTAGGGTTAGGGTTACCACCATCCTTAAAGGATGTGCTAGGTTTCTACCTTTGATGGAGGTCTCTACCTCCAAGACTAACTCTCTCTACTCATCCTCCTGCCAAGGAGGTCTATCCTCAAGTCTCTCCTGAGGCAATGACAACTCGTGTCATACTACCTAAGCATGTATCTATTCCTTTTACGCTTACTCTATTAAGCTTATGTCCATGACATCTTATTTACATGCTTTTTATTAATTTGATGGAGGATTCCTTAATCCTTATCAACCTTACCCATACCTCAAGAGGGTGAGGAAAAGAGAGAAAACCCTAATCCTTAAGGTCCGTAACAGAAATTGAGTTGAGAAAGGATGAACGAGATGAGAGAGTCCTAAAAGGTATCTTATTTCGATTCATACCCTAAGACTTTGGCCAGGCAGTCACACGGATCCGGGAGTCCTCGTATTCCGACTAGCGGTGCGGAGGAAAATCTTGCCAGCCCCCGATCGTGATCCTTTTCTAGACACCTCTGTCTTTCGGATAATCCTCTAATAACTCCCTTGGGTTCTACATAATTTGTAAAATTTAATAATTATTAAAGATTAATTGAGGAACCTATGCTCTGATACCAATTGTAACGACCCCGTCTCCCGGTAACCCCCAATTAAGGGAGACCCGAAGGTCAGAGCCGTTATTCAATTAAAAGGATCAAAGGTTCGACAAATAATCAATAATAATTAAATAAACTTTATCAACTAAAGCTAAAAACTGGTATAAAATAAAACTTTGTTTACCTTTTTAAAAGATGGGTTTTCTAAACTTCTATCCATGAAGATGTTACTCTAACTAATCCTCCTGTGTAAGTTACTTCTCATTTAATTCCACATATGCCACTTTACTGTTTGTTCTTTTCATTTGTACCTAAAACGCCGACAAACAAAACGTCGGTCAGTATATCGAAATATACTGGTATGTGGGGACAACCAAAACTTTGCACATATGGCTAACAATTTAATAATCACAAGCAAATTATTTAACAATCCAGTTTACACTTTTCAATATGACCTTCTCCACCGCTTTTGCCCTAACCCTGGCATACCCACCTTAGGGTGCCCTTTTTCCAATGACTTAAGGCCACCTTCTCAATCCCGAGCTTGGTGCCTGGGGGTCACCACTCATGGTGCCCACTAGTCATGCAATATCATAGGCCACCTTCTTGGTGCCTGGGGTCACCACTCAAGGTGTCTATTGGTCTACCCATCTAGGCCTGACCTTTGGCATCATCCATCAGGGTGGCATGTAGGTGCGAGAATCCATAATTCTATTATTAATGTGATAATCATAGTGACTTTATAATTTGCAAATATGAATCATCCAACCAGTTTAATTGCAATAAATGTGATTAACCATCCGACAAACATGCGGGAAACTAATGCGGTTATTCATAAGCGTAACCACATACCTGTCAGGCAGACTTAGATGCAGAATATTCCAAACAAGCAAGTAATCCAGAATCAAGCAAGTACACAATTCGATCCTGAAATATTCATCCAATATTTTCTATCATTGATCATGGCACACAAAACTAATAGATCTACTCGTGCCTTAGGGTTACTAGCCTTTTTAGGGTTTCTGTATCCATTTTAGGGTTTTATTTTACAATTAGGGTTTCCCTTCATCTTTTACCATATTAAACCCTAATTTTATGCCATTACTCATAAACCCTAATTATCTCGTCTATTCTTTAATATTAAGGTTATCTTAACAACATATAACCCTATTTTCATATTACAGGCACATTAATCATCAATTAAGCTTCTTCTTCATTAAAGCTACTATTTTTATCCCTTTAATCCATGACAAGATCATTATATGCATTTATCATCAATTCATAGTTCATTATGATCCAAATCACATATGAACTCGATTTTCCATTAATTCCATCTTTTATTCACCAGAAAACCCTAATTACTACATTTAGGGCCTTTATCCACAAATTAAGAACTTAATGCTCGAATTAGCTTAGATTAAGCATATCCCAACTTTGATCATGAAATTAATCAATTAAAGCCATTAATAATCTCATTTACTAAAATTAGGGTTTCAAGGCCCATTAATGCTTATTTATGCTCATGAACTCTCAATTAAGATACTAACGTGCAAAACTCATCCTTTTTATTCCTAATGTTTCTTTTTATCATTAACAGGCTAATATCAACTTTAATCAGCTATTAAACCCTACTAATCACTTTAATAATATCAAAATAGGGTTATTTAAACATTAACACATTAAAGTTGATACCTTCCATCATTTTCCGAATTTCATAATGAATCAGGTTTCATTTATATATTTTTTAGATTCCTCTCGATTTTCTGAGCAAGTTTCATATTTTATGCGAACCCATCCGAGCTACGGATATTTAGTTATGAATTTTGCATTAAAACCTTACCTGAGCCAATCCGGTTCTGCCACGTCACCCTGCGCATGCGCGGCTTGCCTTATTGGAAACATTTCGATTTGTCTCTTATACCCCCGAGCGGCTCCTGGGCTCTTCTCATCCTCGAGGGGAAAAACTGTCTAATGCCAGTTCGTCCCCTTCCTCCGCGTGACCTAACGCAGCCGCGGCTAGCAAGCTGCAGGTGCGGCTAGGCCGCCCTCTCCGGACATCTCCGGCCACCGGAGAAGGACCCCAGGTCTCCGCCGGATCTACCCGCACTCCAGGGTGTCCTCAGCTTGCGTCCGAAGGGAGCAACTTATGTTGGCCGCGCCCACAACCACCTGCACATTTGCAGCCAAGCTGCGATAGCCCTGCCCAGGTTTGGGCATGGAGACGACGGCAGTGCTCTCCCTTGATATCCTGGAACCTTGCTCATCGATCGTGGTGACCCCACGCATCCCTGCTGCATAGGGTTGTTGCTATACTCTTTGCTTAGGGTTCGGATGAAGAAGAAGAAGGAACAGGAAAGAAGGAGTCGTGGGATTTATCTCTAAAACTCGATCCAGGGGGTCTACCCCTTTATATAGAGGGGTACCCACGCCTATGAACGTTTGCCCACAAAGAAAGCAAGGATTTTTCCTATTCAAAAAGGGTATTACCTTCATTATGAAGTAACCTTCTCTCTCTTCATATACTTCTAATATAACCATACTATTTGGGTAATTAGAAAATTGAAAACCTTTTTCCTTATTCTCTCTACTCTTGCCTTTTAGTTCTTGGGCACAAATTTCTATTTTCTTTTTAATAGAAATCACTTCCTTTTTCACAAAGATACCAAAAACATTAATAAAGTATCATATTATCTTACTATTTGCTATTATGGGTATTTTCTCTCTCCTCTTCTTTATTGGGACTCTTTGGATCCCAAAAAAACCTTAAGAATTCGAAATTCCTTTTTAAAGGAATACTCCTTATCCTTAAATGCATCAATATGCATTATTCTCATTATCTTGTTTCATTTCTTATTAAAATATTTCCTTTTGTGGATTTCTCTTTATCTCTCTCTTATTTTCCTCATTAGTATTCCTTTTACCTTTAGGAAACATTGGGATACGAAATCCCACTAAGGATTATCCAATTATACCTCTTTTCACATATTTTCCTTATTTCATCAATGTTTTCAATTTCTTTATTAATAAGGAAAAACTTAATTGCTATTTTCTTTTCTTATTGCCTTTTCTTTGCAACTTTGGACTCCTTGGAACCCAAGGATCTAAGAGGCACGAAATCCTCTTTGTATTTGCCTTCTAGAGGTTTCCACACCTTTCTTATCTCAAATTCTCAATTATTCATTAATTAATTGAATATTCTTGTTATTGGGCCCAATAGCCAATAAAGCCCACAAAGCAATCAACAAGGCTATTTTAAACGAAAATCATGCATCCATTCATTATTTGTTAATTTATTTTTAATATGAGAAATTATATTTCTCAGCAAATGAAACCAAAATTGGGGTTGTAACACAGACCTTTCTCAAAGCGTCTGATCTGCTCTTCATCTGTTGCTGCCATATGAGGACAAAACCTCAGCAAGTCCATGAACTTGTCTTCATACTCAGTAATGTTCATCGTTCCTTGTCACAAATGCTCAAACTGACTGATCTTCTCACCCAGATACGTCTTCGGAAAGTATCTGCTGACGAACTCGCGCCGGAAAACCTCCCAACAGATCACCTCACCAGGTCGCTTCTCCTCCTCGATGGTCAACCAGTGACCAGCACTACCTTTCAGAAGGTAGACATCGTGCTTTACTTTGTCTGCTTCGGGGATGTCGAGGATCTGAAAAGCCTTCTCGAGACTTGTCAGCCACAGATCTGCATCCGCTGAATAAGCCGTTCCAGCATAATCTGAAGCTCCGACTCGGAGAAGTCGCTCAAAGGTCTTCCCGATACCCGATGCTTCTCCATGGGGAGCTCGTGCTCTCAGAGGAGGCATTGGAAATCACTCAACCATGAGATTCACCGTAGCCATCATCTGCCCCATAAGCTGTTGGTAGGCAGGATGTTCAAGAATGCCTGGGTCAGGTTGGGGGACCTCAGGCACCCGATCTCCATGTGCCTGCCCTTCTGCTGCATCAACTGATGCATCATCGCTGTGCTCAGGAGCATGTTCTTCATGGTTTCCAGACATCTTGGCTTTTCTTCTGCTGAGGGCAGAAGGCGATTGTGAAAAAATCTGGAAAACTCACAAGAACAGACTCAACCTAGTCCTAAATCCCTGTAGACTCAGCGAACCTAGAGCTCTGATACCAAAACTTGTGGAAACACATCCCACTATCACACAGACAGCGAGGTGTTACATGAAAATGTGCGGAACTCACCATAACCACAGATTATCAAAAACACAGGTTAATTAAAACTGATTGCAGAAAGCTGATAAACTGAGAAAGTATTACATTTAAGTCCACATACTGCAAGGAAACATATTATATAAACTTTACAAGATCTCGATACGTGTCCACAGCTTAGCTGTCTAACCATCCCATGAGTTCATAACCTGTTACATTTACATAAAGGCCCACATCCGGCCAGCAGCAGGATATACAAACATCAGCGATTATGCATCGTGAAACAACGTCAAAACACCGCCAAGGACCTGAGAGTACAGAGATGACTCTAAGACTCTACAACAAAACATCCAAAATAGCAGCATATCCATCGCTTGCCTTCTACTGCTCGTCTTGCTGCTCAACCACAACACCACGACCACCACCACGTCTAGCTCGAACACCTAATAAGGGTGTAAACCAATGGGGTGAGACACACAGTCCCAACGAGAAACATAACTCCCCGCCGAAACTACAGAACCTCAGAAAGATAAAGCAGATAACCGATAAGAGATGTAACAAGAGCAGTTTATAAGGTAAAAGCTATTCATACCGTCAAGCTTACCAGATGTACGGAAGGCATATATCTACTTATTTCTTTAGGGAACATGATTAACAAGATAATATTTATAAGGTATTACCATATAACAAGAGAGACATATAAGTAACTGCAAGATATCACAAGATTATCTACACAAGCAAGGCCTCAACCAATGTTCCGTGTTTTACCTTAAGCAGTAAATAGTATTCGGCTAGATTACGTATTATTATACCCTGAGGAAGTGAATCATACCATTCAGATCCAACCGACGGCTGCGAAACCCGGAGCCGGTGCCATACAAGGTCAATGGGAGAGCCAGACTCCACGACCTCCCACCTCGTGGTCAGTGCACGAGTACAACACAAGCAAGACCACAGTCTCATGCTGAAGTGGCCTCAGCCACAGGGTCAGGTTACCCTCTACCTAGCCCGCCTCGGTACAGGTATCGACACTAGTAAAACTGAGCCACAGGCCTATTCACCATGCTCTGAGCCATGAACGCATTCATGCTCCTCATATCACATATCTCGAGCCATGGGCCTGTTCACCATGCTCTTCACATACTTGGGCTACGGGCCTGAATCCGCACCCTGGAGTCTACAACCGAAGTTGCACTCTTACCTCCTCACTTTAGAGTAACCATCACAGCAGAGTTACTCATCATATATATATACATCATAGCCCTTTTTACTTGGCTATGAATCACCTGCATGGTTAGTGTACACAACAATCATAGATTTAATAGAATGACTATGCTATCAATATAGGGTGACATTAATGATTATATACTTTATCAATCATGCCTCAACTTGAGATCACAGACATAGATCCTATCATTAAGCAAGGCATTCTACATGATTATCATCTGTTCAGCATTACACATAATATCAAGATGATCACATACATAGGTAAGGTCATGTAAATTACATAAATGAGCTACTCCATAACAATTACCATTAAGTATATCAAAGACCACCATCATGACTAGATGTGATACATGCACAAGACTTAGCATAGATGTGGTCTACTATATCGTGCACTTCCAGGGTTTCTATCAAAACCAAACGTAATGCAAGATCAGCATATCGATTTCTATGAGGGGCAAGACCCTCACAAAAAGCACCCCAAAACCCTCACCATAAGTGATACCGGGTAGGGCATCCTCATCCATAACCCAACTCATAATGGTCAGCACACCAGTGTCTATCGGCCAACACAAGGGTGTGACGCGCAACGCTGCATCTGGCGTGTCGTGCACTCACAAGTGATGTGCACAGAGGTATCGCGCGACACTACATCGGCGCACATAGCATATCGGGAAACCGGGTGTCGTGCTGGTGGCCGACACTCACATAGGGCTAGTGTGACGCCCATCACAGAACTACTAGCATCATCCGCCTCAAGGCACAACGACCCCAAACTCCATCTAGGTTAGGTGTGTATCGGGCAAGGTACTCCATAAGAGGTAACGTCTAAGGGTGTAGCTCAAACTTCCGACATGGGACCTATCGTTCAACCAACCAACCCATGGCCTATCGGCCGCCACAAGCATAGACTGGGGCATGACGCCTGTCACAAGGTTAGGGACCAAAGGGGGTATCGGGCAGAACATGTAACATAGAGTGACGCCCGTTACAAACATGTTCAAGGACCAAGGTGTCATCCATCACAACCATCAACAAGCATTCCAAAGCTCAAGGTCAAAAGGCTATCGGGCACCACCCCTATAAACACCATAACGGCCAAGAAACAACTCCACAAGGTCGTCATCAACCTCAAGCACAAGGGCACCAAACCCTAATGGACCAAGAAGATGGCTCACCTCTCAACTTGAATGAGAGAGGGGTCTTGCACAACTCTTGTCACCAAACGGGAAACACAAGGATCAACCCTAGCAAGGTTCACAACTACCACCAAGCTCACCCTTCAAGTCCATGGTGAGAGGAGGGTATTGCTCAAGCACCTAGAACACAAGCTCACCTCTCAACTTAAATGAGAGAGGAGTGTTGCTCATGACACTAGAACTCAAGCTCACTCCTCAAGACTAAGGAGAGAAAGGAGTATTGCTCACCAAGAAACCCTAGATCATAGGTTCGGCCAACAAGGTGCAACTAAGCAAGGAAACCAAACTAACAACAACATAGCCGATCATAAACCATAAGAACAAGAACATAGAACATGGTAATGTAGTTAGAGTTAGGAGTTATGTAACCTGCCTTAAGCAAGCTCCAAGCTCCTAGCTCCAAGCACCACCAAGGAAGAAGGAGACTCCAAGAAGGATCGGCCACCAAGCTAGCTCCACCAAGGGTATCGACCACCAAGCTAGCAAGAAAGGGAGTGTGTCGTGCACCAAGGTAGAGGAGAAACTAAGGAACTAAAGGGATCCTTAGCAAGGGAAAGGAAACACATATATAGAAGGGAAAGGAGGAGAAAACAAAGCAAAGCAAGGCAAGGTGTCACCCACCTAGGGACACTTGTCCATGTGCAAAAACCACCATTCTAGCATGTCTAAAACACATGTCCAAGGCCATTGCCACATGCAAGCATCAAGCACCAAGTGTCCACTAGTGGTGACACAAACAAGGTCAAAGGAAGGTCAAAGGTCATGGGCGACACACTTGGGTGACACACCTCCAACATGGGCGACACAGCCCTGGGCGACACAAGCTCTTCCTGCCCAACACATGGTCCAACCAAACAAAGGCAAAGCACCACAAGGCCCAACAAGCTCAACCAAGCCCAAAGGAACTCAAGCAACGAGACCAAAACTTCCTCTCTACACTTAGAGGAAGCAAGGAGAGGGAGGAACACCTCACAAGATGACAAACTTGCCCACAAACCCTAAACTTGGGTTATTTGCAAGTAGCACCTCCAACTCTTAACAAAGCACCAACAAACCCTAATCACCACTAAAGGTGATTAGCAAGAAACAAAGCATCAGGATTAAGCAAAGCAAATAGGGTAAACCCTAAACGGACGTCAGGGTTCTCACAAACCCCCAGAACATCCTTGCCCCCAACCAAGGCCTTCCCTCACTCCAATTGAACCGTTCGTTTCGTGTTGGCGCCGAACCTGCTCCATCTTGATTTCCATCGACCTTCTCCTCTCCGGTCCCCTCTCTGCCATCATGGGTACAATTGATTAGCGAGTAAGCTTCCTGACCCCTCATGGTAAATTTCCCTTTCTTTTTTTGGTCTTTCCGTGCTGTCGTTCACCCGAACCTATAGTCTGGGTGAAGCTGCTTCTCTTGCTTCAATTCGAGGTGTCTGGGTGGACCTCTGACCCTCATTTTTTCCTCCCACAAATTGTGGTCCCTGGAGGGTCATCGTTTGGGTTTCAATTTGCCGTCGTGTTTTATTTTTTGTGGTTTTCTCATTTTGCTTTGGATCTGCTCACAACAGGTCCTGTCATGGCATTTTCTTAGTCTTCTACGTATCTTTTTGGTTCCCCACCTTCGTGAGCTTTTGTGAAGCTCCTGATTTTGAGAGCATGACCTCTTGGGCGCTCCTGCTCTCTGTGGCTTTGTACCTGGAGTAGCCCATCGCCATGGCGCGAGGTTGTGGGTGGCCAAGATGGCCATTTGTGATCTCCCTCTCTTACCCTCATTCTTTTTTCTTCTATTTTGTTTCACGACAAAGGGTAATATCATCTTTTCGCATGTTTCTTTTTCTTCTATTTAACACCTAGTTTTGCTAAGTTGGATGAGTGCCCTTCTGACATGGATGGTTGTGATTGGCCGACCCTGTCCGCATGGGCCTCTCCCTCTCTCTCTCTCTTCTCTCTCACCTTTAATTTACTGACATGTAATTTTGTGATTTGCTAAAGTTTAAAAATTGATAACTAATTATCTGTTAATCAGAAAAATATGGGAAAATACTCATTGGAATCAAAAAAATAATCCCTATCTAATGATATCAGTTTTGATGGCTGAATCCAACACTTAATGACATGGGTTTTCATAAATCTAATTAAATATGAATTAACTTGCAAAATTCATAACTAATTATCTATAAGTCAGGAAAATATAATAAAATATGTTTTGGAATCCTAATAACCTAATCTAAAATATGGTGGTTTTGTAAACCTAATTCATATAATAATATAAAGGTGTTTTAGGGTTTTGAATAATTAATGGAAACCTAACCCTAATCCCACATATATGCTATTAGGTGTGTTTGGATGCCTAGGCTTGGACCTAGAGGTGACTTTGGATCATTTGAATCTGAAGTGAGGTATGTTGTATCCCCTATTACTCAATGTTGAGAAATTCACCTATCTTTTCATTCTCTTGAATTTGGCCTACACAATATGTCTTATCTCTTGATATCATGGTTCATGTGAACTACCCCGCTTATTATGGTCTTGTATATTCTCTTGGAATCTTATCTTGTTGTCTTGGTAAAATTTGGAATTTTGATATTATATGCCCACTATGATGTGGATTTTTACTTGTTGATATGTGCCCACTTTGAAGTGGATGTTTATATGTTTGTGTTGTCCATTGTGTGATGGCAACATGGTATAAATTTGACTATACTTCTTACTTGCCTCTATATTTTACATGCTATGTGATTCAGTAGCACTGGAGTAGTGTAAATTGCATTGGTTTTGTTTATAGCAGATGTGATATTTCCTACTCTTTTTGGGATGACAAGGAACCTCATACCCTGGGCAAGATGTGTGTCTTGACTCGTTTATATATATTTGGGAGATTGGCAATATTCCTTTCTCTATCAGGTTTCAACTTTATGAGGGTTGGCCGCCAATTGTGTTTATATTGTTCTAGGGCTGTGTTTGTCTCACATGCATGCATGTTTGATGATGTTTGTGGGGTGTGTGCCCTACTTGTGCTCTATTTCCCACCATGGTAGTGGATGTATTTATGGCACAATCCTTTTTATGTTGATTTATGGCAAATATCCCTCTTGTTATGATATTTTCTCGTGATACCCATTTGGGTGGTACTTATCTTTTCTATGGGAATGCTTACTTTATTTGTTGTCCTTTATTTTATAATGTTTCTCAATTTCCTTTTTCATATGGACATACCAACCTTTGCTGATGTCTCCTATTATTTCTCTTTTGCTAGGGTATGCTTCCAACCCTAGGTGGAGGACTTAGATGACAAGGCTTGATGACCTGTACTTAGATTGTGAAGTTAAAGCTTAGAGACAATCTTGAGGTTGTTTAGATTTCCTCTACATGGATCCTTATGATGTAAGTTTGTAACCCTTTGTTTTATAATTGAATATAGTCATGTTTTTATTCCACTGCTATACTTTGGTCTTTTGATTACCATTATATAAAGATTTGAAAATTTTACACCCACTCCGTCATACCTACTGAGTGTGTTTGGACTGGAAGTTTGATATTTCAATTTTTTTTGTAAGGAGGTGATTTCACTTCTTTACAACATGGTATCAAAGCCCATGGTAGTTGGAATATGACTATTTCAAATTTGTCTCCCTAGTTATACCCTTGACTTAGATAGTTGCCTCTAGGTGAGATGTTCACCCTAGTTTGAGCAATGATGATCTTTTTATATGCAATAAGGTTTGGTTTGAGGATAAGATTACGTTATGAGGAAGAATTCATATGGAAATATTGTGACCTGGTTCCCACAATTGATTTTGGATCCACATTTTGTTTATCTCAAAAAGTTTTCATCGCCAAAAAATATATATTTTCAATTATACTACTATATTTACAAAAATTTTCCGTGATTTATCATTGTTTTCTTGAACTAAGTCACAATGAAGAGAAACTCTAGTTTGAGTAGAATCTAACCCTAGTTTGTGACTAGGATTGATATAAAGGTATAGTTGACCTACCCTATGACTTTTGGATGTTCATGTAGGGTTGATAGGTTAGAGACACAAGGACCTAAAACTCAACCCTAGATGGTGACTTTTAGTTGGATACCTAAAAAAAATAAACATCTCTAAAACCTTCACAACTAAAATATGTGGGTAGCTCTAAAAAGTTGTTTAGTTTGACTTGTTAGGTTGAACCTTTTTAAGGGGTGGAGTATAGTTGATAGTTGATTTTTGGATCTATAGATTTCGAGGATGAAATCCTTTTAAGGGGTGGAGTGTTGTAACATACTGAATCTTGGACCCTACCCTAGTAGTTTGACCTTTTGGGTTTGACCAAACAAGGTTGAGGTTAGGATGATCCTAACAATCTAATGCATGAATAATGTAAGATAATATTCCACATAATTCGTTTGGTGATAATAGGATGATAAAGAACTTAATTGAATAAGTAAATAAGTTAATGGGCCACTAATGGACCATATGACATATCTCATAAAAAGAAATCCGAAAAGTAAAATCTAAGTTTAAAATCGTGTTCCTTGGGTCCCAATTACCTTGGGAGTCAAGTTTCACTTTATTCACATAATAATAATTCATGTAATTCAAATTGGAAAACAAGATGTATGTTTTCCCCAAAATATCAAATAAAATAATAAACGACTTAAAAGAGGAAAATAATCTTAGATTCGTAATCTACACATCAAAATAAGTTTACATGTCAATTTTCATCTAATTTGGACCACCTTGATATAACATGGTATGTTTGGAGAGAGAAAACTACATTAAAGGTGTAACTAATTAGTAAATATAATTCTTGGCACCAAAAGTTGGAAAATAAAGGCAAATTCTTATTCAATACACTTAAGATAACTTATGGATGAAGTTTCACCTAATTTGGATAATCGATATGTCATTAATGCACCAAGAAAAAGAAACAAAGAATACATTAATTCACCTATCTTATATTGCCAAAAGTAAAATCCAATTGAAGATTCAGAATCTACACATTTAACTTAACTTGTGTGCTAAGTTTGGTTTAATTTGGATAAGTTTTGGACCCTTAAATGAGGAAAGAGAAAATACATGTATTAATTTGGATTTCACTTTGTTTAATTCGATTTATTTGCCTATTTTTTGTCTTTGGTCAAGCTGTCACATGCTTCACTTATGCGCTGATCAATCATGATCGTCAGATCAGTTCTAGACGACATCCGGTCATCTCCTACCTTGGGGAGGAGACCGACTCAGATATGAACTGTACCAGTAATCATTTTTTTGATCGTTCTCCCTCCCCTTGCCTCCGTTTTATTCGATTTTTGTCCCTATGTGATCGGGAGATCTTGGAGAACAAGTTAATCCTAACTTTCCTATACTTTTGCTTTCCCAATTGAAATCCCCTAAAAACTTTCCATCTACGCTAGTTTGTCACCGCTTCTCCACCCTTACTCCTCTATATATAGGAACCCCCAGAGCATCCTCGCCCCCAACCAAGGCCTTCCCTCGCACCAATTGAACCGTTTGTTTTGTGTTGGCGCTGGACCTGCTACACCTTGATTTTTATCGACATGCTCCTCTCCGGTCCCCTCTCTACCACCGTGGGTACAATTGATTAGTGAGTAAGCTTCCTGACACCTCATGGTAGAGTTCCCTTTCTTTTTTTGGTCTTTCCGTGCTGTCGTTCACTCAGACCTATAGTCTGGGTGAAGCTGCTTCTTCTGCTTCTGTTCGGGGTGTCTGGGTGGACCTCTGACCCTCATTTTTTCCTCCCACAAATTGTGGTCCCTGGAGGGTCATCGTTTGTGTTTTAGTTTGCCGTCGTGTTTTATTTTGTGTGGTTTTCTCATTTTGCTTTGGATATGCTCACAACATGTCCAGTCATGGCATTTTCTCAGTCTTCTACGGATCTTTTTGGTTCCCCGCCTTCGTGAGCTTTTGCGAAGCTCCTGATTTTGAGAGCATGACCTCTCGGGCGCTCCTGCTCTCTGTGGCTTTGTGCCTGGAGTGGCCCATCGCCATGGTGCGAGGTTGTGGGTGGCCAAGATGGCCATTTGTGATCTCCCTCTCTTACCCTCATTCTTGTTTCTTCTATTTTGTTTCACGACAAAGTGTAATATCATCTTTTCGCATGTTTCTTTTTCTTCTATTTAGCACCTAGTTTTGTTAAGTTGGATGAGTGCCCTTCTGACATGGATGGTTGTGATTGGCCGGCCCTATCCGCATGGGCCTCTCCCTCTCTCTCTCTTCTCTCTCACCTTTAATTTACTGACATGTAATTTTGTGATTTTCCGAAGTTTAAAAATTGATAACTAATTATCTGTTAATCATAAAAATATGGGAAAATACTCATTGGAATCAAAAAAATAATCCCTATATAATGATATCAGTTTTGATGGCTGAATCCAACGCTTAATGACATGTGTTTTCATAAATCTAATTAAATATGAATTAACTTGCAAAATTCATAACTAATTATCTAAAAGTCTGGAAAATATAATAAAATATGTTTTGGAATCCTAATAACCTAATTTAAAATATGGTGGTTTTGTAAACCTAATTCATATAATAATATAAAGGTGTTTTAGGTTTTTGAATAATTAATGGAAACCTAACCCTAATCCCACATATATGCTATTAGGTGTGCTTTGGATGCCTAGGCTTGGACCTAGAGGTGACTTTGGATCATTTGAATCTGAAGTGAGGTATGTTGTATCCCCTATTACTCAATGTTGAGAAATTCACCTATCTTTTCATTCTCTTGAATTTGGCCTACACAATATGTCTTATCTCTTGATATCATGGTTCATGTGAACTACCCCGCTTATTGTGGTCTTGGATATTCTCTTGGAATCTTATCTTGTTATCTTGGTACAATTTGGAATTTTGATATTATATGCCCACTACGATGTGGATTTTTACTTGTTGATATGTGCCCACTTTGAAGTGGATGTTTATATGTTTGTGTTGTCCATTGTGTGATGGCAACATGGTATAAATTTGACTATACTTCTTACTTGCCTCTATATTTTACATGCTATGTGATTCAGTAGCACTAAAGTAGTGTAAATTGCATTGGTTTTGTTTATAGCAGATGTGATATTTCCTGCTCTTTTTGGGATGACAAGGAACCTCATACCCTGGGCAAGATGTGTGTCTTGACCCGTTTATATATATTTGGGAGATTGGCAATATTCCTTTCTCTATCAGGTTTCAACTTTATGAGGGTTGGCCGCCAATTGTGTTTATATTGTTCTAGGGCTGTGTTTGTCTCACATGCATGCATGTTTGATGATGTTTGTGGGGTGTGTGCCCTACTTGTGCTCTATTTCCCACCATGGTAGTGGATGTATTTATGGCACAATCCTTTTTATGTTTATTTATGGCAAATATCCCTCTTGTTATGATATTTTCTCTTGATACCCATTTGGGTGGTACTTATCTTTTCTATGGGAATGCTTACTTTATTTGTTGTCCTTTATTTTAAAATGTTTCTCAATTTCCTTTTTAGTATGGACATACCAACCTTTGCTGATGTCTCCTATTATTTCTCTTTTGCTAGGGTATGCTTCCAACCCTAGGTGGAGGACTTGGATGACAAGGCTTGATGACCTATACTTAGATTGTGAAGTTAAAGCTTAGAGACAATCTTGAGGTTGTTTAGATTTCCTCTACATGGATCCTTATGATGTAAGTTTGTAACCCTTTGTTTTATAATTGAATATAGTCATGTTTTTATTCCAATGCTATACTTTGGTCTTTTGATTACCATTATATAAAGATTTGAAAATTTTACACCCACTCCATCATACCTACTGAGTGTGTTTGGACTGGAAGTTTGATATTTCAATTTTTTTTGTAAGGAGATGATTTCACTTCTTTACAGCATGGTATCAAAGCCCATGGTAGTTGGAATCTGACTATTTCAAATTTGTCTCCCTAGTTATACCCTTGACTTAGATAGTTGCCTCTAGGTGAGATGTTCACCCTAGTTTGAGCAATGATGATCTTTTTATATGCAATAAGGTTTGGTTTGAGGATAAGATTACGTTATGAGGAAGAATTCACATGGAAATATTGTGACCTGGTTCCCGCAATTGATTTTGGATCCACATTTTGTTTATCTCAAAAAGTTTTCATCGCCAAAAAAAATATATTTTCAATTATACTACTATATGTACAAAATTTTTCTTTGATTTATCATTGTTTTCTTGAACTAAGGCACAATGAAGAGAAACTCTAGTTTGAGTAGAATCTAACCCTAGTTTGTGACTAGGATTGATATAAAGGTATAGTTGAACTACCCTATGACTTTTGGATGTTCATGTAGGGTTGTTAGGTTAGAGACACAAGGACCTAAAACTCAACCCTAGATGGTGACTTTTAGTTAGATACCTAAAAAAAAAATCTCTAAAACCTTCACAACTAAAAGATGTGGGTAGCTCTAAAAAGTTGTTTAGTTTGACTTGTTAGGTTGAACCTTTTTAAGGGGTAGAGTATAGTTGAAAGTTGATGTTTGGATCTATAGATTTTGAGGATGAAATCCTTTTAAGGGGTGGAGTGTTGTAACATACCGAATCTTGGACCCTACCCTAGTAATTTGACCTTTTGGGTTTGACCAAATAAGGTTGAGGTTAGGATGATCCTAACAATCTAATGCATGAATAATGTAAGCTAATATGCCACATAATTCGTTTGGTGATAATAAGATGATAAAGAACTTAATTGAATAAGTAAATAAGTTAATGGGACACTAATGGGCCATATGACATATCTCATAAAAAGAAATCCCAAAAGTGAAATCTAAGTTTAAAATCGTGTTCCTTGGGTCCCAATTACCTTGGGAGTCAAGTTTCACTTTATTCACATAATAATTCATTTAATTCAAATTGGAAAAGAAGATGTGTGTTTCCCCCAAAATATCAAATAAAATAATAAATGACTTCAAAAGAGGAAAATAATCTTAGATTCGTAATCTATACATCAAAATAAGTTTACATGTCAATTTTCATCTAATTTGGACCACCTTGATATAACATGGTATGTTAGGAGAGAGAAAATTGCGTTAAAGGTGTAACTAATAAGTAAATATAATTCTTGGCACCAAAAGTTGGAAATAAAGGCAAATTCGTATTCAATACACTTAAGATAACTTATGGATAAAGTTTCACCTAATTTGGATAATCAATATGTCATTAATGCACCAAGAAAGAGAAACAATGAATACATTAAATCACCCATCTTATATTGCCAAAAGTAAAATCCAATTAAAGATTCAGAATCTACATGTTTAACTTAACTTGTATGCCAAGTTTGGTTTAATTTGGATAAGTTTTGGACTCTTAAATGAGGAAAGAGAAAATACATGTATTAATTTGGATTTCACTTTGTTTAATTCGATTTATTTGCCTATTTTTTGTCTTTGGTCAAGCGGTCACGCGCTTCACTTATGCGCTGATCAATCATGATCATCGGATCAATTCTAGATGACATCCGGTCATCTCCTACCTTGGGGAGGAGACCGATTCAGATATGAATTGTACCAGTAATCATTTTTTTGATCGTTCTCCCTCCCCTTGCCTCCGTTTTATTTGATTTTTGTCCCTATGTGATCGGGAGATCTTGGCGAACAAGTTAATCCTAACTTTCCTATACTTTTGCTTTACCAATTGAAATCCCCCCAAAAATTTCCATCTACCCTAGTTTGTCATCATTTCTCTACCCTTACTCCTCTATATATAGGAACCCCCAGAACATCCTCGCCACCAACTAAGGCCTTCCCTCGCTCCAATTGAACCGTTTGTTTTGTGTTGGCGCCGGACCTACTCCACCTTGATTTCCATCGACATGCACCTCTTCGGTCCCCTTTCTGCCACCGTGAGTACAATTGATTAGTGAGTAAGCTTCCTGACCCCTCATGGTAGAGTTCCCTTTCTTTTTTTGGTCTTTCCGTGTTGTTGTTCACCCCGACCTATAGTCTGGGTGAAGCTGCTTCTCCTGCTTCTGTTCAGGGTGTCTGGGTGGACCTCTGACTCTCGTTTTTGCCTCCCACAAATCGTGGTCCCTTGAGGGTCATCGTTTGGGTTTTAGTTTGCCGTCGTGTTTTGTTTTGTGTGGTTTTCTTGTTTTGCTTTGGATATGCTCACAATAGGTCCAGTCATGGCATTTTCTCAGTCTTCTACGGATCTTTTTGGTTCCCCGCCTTCGTGAGCTTTGGAAAAGCTCCTCATTTTGAGAGCATGACCTCTCGGGCGCTCCTGCTCTCTATGGCTTTGTGCCTGGAGTGGCCCATCACCATGGCGTGAGGTTGCGGGTGGCCAAGATGGCCATTTGTGATCTCCCTCCCTTACCCTCGTTCTTTTCTCTTCTGTTTTGTTTCATGACAAAGGGTAATATCATCTTTTCGCATGTTTCTTTTTCTTCTGTTTAGTGCCTGGTTTTGCTAAGTTGGATGAGTGCCCTACTAAATGGATGGTTGTGATTGACTAGCCTTGTCTGCATGGGCCTCTGCCTCTCTCTCTTCTCTCTCGCCTTTAATTTACTGACATGTAATTTTGTGATTTGCCGAAGTTTAAAAATTGATAACTAATTATCTGTTAATCAGAAAAATATGGGTAAATACTCATTGGAATCAGAAAAATAATCCCTATCTAATGATATCAGTTTTGATGGCTAAATCCAACGCTTAATGATGTGTTTTCATAAATCTAATTAAATATGAACTGACTTGTAAAATTCATAACTAATTATCAATAAGTCAGGAAAATATAATAAAATATGTTTTGGAATCCTAATAACCTAATATAAAATATGGCATGGTTTTGTAAAACTAATTCATATAATAATATAAATGTGTTTTTAGGGTTTTGAATAATTAATGGAAACCTAACCCTAATCCCACATATATGCTATTAGGTGCTTTGGATGCCTAGGCTTAGACCTAGAGGTGACTTTGGATCATTTGAATCTGAAGTGAGGTATGTTGTATCCCCTATTACTCAATGTTGAGCAATTCACCTATCTTTTCATTCTCTTGAATTTGGCCAACACAATATGTCTTATCTCTTGATATCATGGTTCATGTGAACTATCCTTCTTATTATGGTCTTGGATATTCTCTTAGAATCTTATCTTGTTGTCTTGGTGCAATTTGGACTTTTGATATTATATGCCCACTATGATGTGGATTTTTACTTGTTGATATGTGCCCACTTTGAAGTGGATGTTTATATGTTTGTGTTGTCCATTGTGTGATGGCAACATGGTATAAATCTGACTATACTTCTTACTTGCCTCTACATTTTACATGTTATGTGATTCAGTAGCACTAGAGTAGTGTAAATTGCATTGGTTTTGTTTATAGCAGATGTGATTTTTCCTTCTCTTTTTGGGATCGCAAGGAACCTCATACCCTGGGAAAGATGTGTGTCTTGACCCATTTATATATATTTGGGAGATTGGCAGTATTCCTTTCTCTATCATGTTTCAACTTTATGAGGGTTGGCTGCCAATTGTGTTTATATTGTTCTAGGGCTATGTTTATCTCACATGCATGCAGGTTTGATGATGTTTGCGGGGTGTGTGCCCTACTTGTTCTCTATTTCCCACCATGGTAGTGGATGTATTTATGGTACAATCCTTTTTATGTTGATTTAGGGCAAGTATCCCTCTTGTTATGATATTTTCTCTTGATACCCATTTGGGTGGTACTTATCGTTTCTATGGGAAGCCTTACTTTATTTGTTGTCCTTTATTTCATAATGTTGCTCAATTTCCTTTTTAGTATGCACATACCATCCTTTGCTGATGTCTCCTATTGTTTCTCTTTTGCTGGGGTATGCTTCCAACCCTAGGTGGAGGACTTGGATGACAAGGTTTGATGACCTATACTTAGATTGTGAAGTTAAAGCTTGGAGACAATCTTGAGGTTGTTTAGATTTCCTCTACATGGATCCTTGTGATGTAAGTTTGTAACCCTTTGTTTTATAATTGAATATAGTCATGTTTTTATTCCTCTGCTATACTTTGGTCTTTTGATTACCATTATATAAAGATTTGAAAATTTTACACCTACTCCATCATACCTACTGAGTGTGTTTGGACTGGAAGTTTGATATTTCAATTTTTTTTGTAAGGAGGTGATTTCACTTCTTTACACCTACACATGATCTTGAGTTGGCAGCAATATTACAAGCCTTAGGACATGTCGTCATCATCTCTATGGTGAATCATGTTAGGTCTTTACTAATCATAAGAGTCTGAAGTACATTTTCACACAAAGGGATCTTAACCTGAGACAACATATATGGTTGGAGCTTATAAAGGATTATGATGTCCCCATTTATTACCAATGTTGTGGCATATGCTCTAAGTAAGAAGGCAACATTGTCTACAAAAATATTTTCTATGGCATGTGTAAAAAGAGAATTGTTAGATACGATGAGAGAGATGAATTTGTATTTGAATGTGTATGATCAAGGTGGATTGATTGCACAAATTTTGGTTAGACCTACATTTTATGATCATATCAAGGACTTTAGTAGAGTCATAGAGAATTGCAACAGATCATACATGACATGACAGAAGGAAAGAGGATAATATTCATATATTCGGATAATGGGTTGTGTATGCCATATGGTATTGTGTTAAAGAAATAGATTCTTAAGGAAGCTCACTCTTCTATGTGCACAATGCATCTAGGCAACAAAAAGATGTATATAAACCTTAAGGAATTGTATTGGTGGCCTCGTATGAAGAGGGATGTAGTTGAGTGTGTACCCAGGCAGTGGCGGAGCCACGTTCAAGGTTGGGGGGGCATGTGCCCTACCTCACTTTTGATCATTAGGTTAACATTGTACTACTTCGGTCAAAAAACCATATAAAAAACTTCATTGTGCCCTACCTGATTACAACTATATCCTTACATTTCTGTTGCTGCATAGCCGGTGCCCCCCCATACAGAAATTCCTAGCTCCGCTACTATACCCAAGTGTGGTGTATGTTAGCATGTTAAGGTTGAACATCAGAAGATGGTAGGTACTCTACAATCACTTCCTATTCCTGAATGGAAGTGGGAGCATATTACTATGGATTTTGTGGGGGTATTACCTAGGACACCATGTGGATTTGACTTTGTGTGGGTAATAGTATATAGGATAACTAATTATTCTCACTTTATATCAGATAAGACAATATGGGATAAACTAAAGTTAGCCAAAGTCTATATAGATGAGATAGTCAGATTGCACAAGATACCAATTTCTATAATACCTGACAGAGATCCCAAATTCACATCTAGGTTTTGAAATCAGTTACAACGTTCCTCGAGAAAAAGTTGAAATTTAGCACAAAATTTTATCCTCAGACAGATGGATAGTCAGAGAGGAGAATTTAGACCTAGATGATATGCTAAGAGCATGCGTTTTGCAGTTCAGTGGTAGTTGGGATGATCATCTCAGTCTTATGGAGTTTGCCTATAACAATAGTCACCATTCTAGTTTAGGCATGGCCCCTTGAAGACATGTATGGGAGAAAGTGTATATCTCTTATTTGTTGGTATGAAGTTGGGGAAAGACAATATCTAGGTCCAGAGTTGGTGCAAGAAACAAAAAAAAAGATATATGTGATCAAATAGTAGTTGAAGGATGCAAAAGATAGACAAAAAATCTATGTAGAGAAAAGGCATAGATCACTTCAGTTTGAGGTTGGAGATGAGGTTTATTTGAAAGTCTAACCATAGAAAGGTGTGTTTAGGTTTGGGAAGAGAGGTAAATGAGCTCCTAGACACATGGATCCCTATCCAATCATTTAGAGAATTGGACCCAGTTGCATATAAACTAGAGTTGTTTAGAGTTAGCCAATTTACATGATGTTCTTTGTGTATCTATGTTGAAGAAGTGTCATCCTGGTAGAGAAAAGATTATAGACCCGAATCCTATACAATTAAGAGAGGATATCTCCTATGTCGAAGGGCCAATCCAAATTCTAGATCACAAAATTCATAAGCTTAAAATGAGGGAGATACCCCCCCAGTAAAATTTCTTTGGAGGAATCATGGTATATAATAAGAGTTGGAGATGTGTAACAAGTATCCTTTCCTCTTCTAGGAATTTTGATCCAAAAATTTTTATTAGAGGGGGAGAAATATTACAACCCTCTTCTAGATTTGCTAGTAATTCTAGGGATTTAAGATAATCTTTATGCTTATTATGCTTTTATCAGTAATATATTTACCTTGTGATTTATCTTAACCTTGGTTATCATAAATATTTATTTGGATAACTCATAATCATGACTTAAACATACCAAAACATCAGAGTTTTAGTTGATATTAGCGCATATATGTATGTGGGAGGAGATTTAATGATACTTGAGGAAATAATTAATAAATAAATTTTGGTTTCAAAATCTTATCAAACAAATATATAGCATTGTGGAGAATTCAATTAAGAATCCAACACAAAATAAATGAACCAAATTGAAGTTAAAATGAGAGAGTCATTGTCTTTTTAGTAAACATGTGCAAAACTGACTTTTGTGTGCTTTTTTGGTGACCATAGAGATGGGACTTCGGTGACCGCTGAAATGGGCTTCTATTGACCACTGAGATGGGGTCGTTGATCGCCAAAAAGTCCATCAAGCGGCAAGAATAGCTGCCCAAGATAGCCAATCGTATAATGACCATAACTTTTGCTATATATATCCTTTTTCAACAAAACAAAGTGCGTTAGAAAAATTCTATCCTCTACACTTCTAGACCCTTAGACCGATGAAAGGATGATTAAAAATTTAATTAAAAAGGAAATTTTTGGGGAAAATTAGAAGAACGGATAGATATCGACAAACTAGCTACATATCCTTTGTGGTAAGTAGTTCTAGATCATAGATACCTTCTCTTTTGCCTCTTTTCTCCATCAAGGATCTTCTATTCAACTCTCTAGAGGTTCTGTTCATCCTTCTTTCTTCATCTTCTAACTCTGGCTGACGGTTCTAACTCTGTTTATCTTGGTGATGATCAATTTAGATGAGATCTTTACTTGAAGTTTGATTCAGACTCATGTGAGCTAAGATCCAATCTTAGTTGGTGAAAAGGTTAAGACCAGTAATCTTGGATGAGAAAGGTGAGTAGAAAATCACCTTCTAACTGTGATTTACAACATAAAAATTCAAATAGTGGCTTTCTAGTATTAAAATCTTGCTCTATGATAACTGTGATGAATTTGATAAATCTGTGCAGTGATTTTTAGTATTAGAAATGCTTTATTAATTATATTTTAGTGATGTAATAGCATATTGAAAGTTTCTTTGCGAGTTTCTATGAATGACATGTGATGAAATTGTGTAAATAGAGGCATTGTGGAAGCCAAGTTTCCCTAATTTAGAACTAAAGAGTCGAACTATGCTTAATGAGAATTGCGAAAGTTGCCAGATGATTTCTGTACTTAATATGAGATGCTTATATGACAAAAATAGAGTAACCATTAGTTAAAAAAATGAATTTTGTTAAATCAATTAGATATCATTAGACGACATATGCCATGGACACTGTAGAATCCTCACAGATTGAGGCTTGCATTGCGAGGAGGAAACAATTTCCCGACTGGAGGTAGTCCACATTGAGGTAAGCTGGATCGTACCCGTAGGGTGTGGGGGTCTTGACCGATAGGGCAGACTCCTTACAAATTGTGTGGTACCCAACACCAATTGGGATGTCAGCGGTACCTATGTTACAAGTTGTAGTGATCAGTGGTCTGTAGGTCCACCGATGTACAATAAGCCAAAGTACTTTGACTCTCCATCTAAGTACCCATGTTAGAGGAGGAGTCCATATATTCGACCGCTCCCTTTAGCCGCTGAGAGCCAAACGTGGCAATGCCAACTGCAGACGTGGTATTGAGACTACAAAATTAGGATCCTAGGCATGTTTCTAAGTCTTGTACAATGGGATTGTAGCTTGTTACGATGCTTTCACATGTTGTAGTACACCTCATGTGGGTCTAGTGGCATAATAAATGGATTAAAAATAAAGTCAATGGATTCAAGTTAACCTTATTTTGTATCTATTGTATGTTCATGCCTTGCTGAGTGATTTATAGTTAGTAAAACTACCATGCTTACATGATCATGTATTAGGTTCTTTTAATATAAAAATGAAAAGTATCTTGGTTTCTTGTTTATTTTGTACTCATTGATCCAGTTGCTCATCAATCTATTAAATAATCTTTCGAGTGAAGGACTAGCTCTTTCTAAGGAGACTGAAGGTAGTTTTTATCAAGAGTAGAAAAGAGGTCCTGAAAAAGGAGTAGTTAGAATAGATAGACAATGTCTTATCCTTCCTCTGGATCCCAGGAATGAGTGAGTGAGAAAAGAGAGCAGTTTGTAATGGAATGTACATGATGTATATTAAATGTGAAACTCTTTCTTCTACATAATAGTCGACCTGTATTGTATCCTTTAATGTTATGTTTAAATAAGATGTTATCATTTAGTCGAGTGATGTTACTATATATCTTAGAAAAGAAAAGGTTATGGATTATTTTTCATAAGTGATTAAAGGATGATGGTTAGGCTAATCATCTTGGTGGGCCCTAAACCTGAATTAGTGGGTTTGGGTCATGTTAGTGTGGACTCATGTATGTCCTAACTTGATTCTTGATATTGAATAACAAAATTATGAATCATGGTTATTGATCTTGACATTGATGCAACTCTTATGATCACCTTATTGGATCTTGAGATCACCCCTAATATTTGACTGTTGACTTTTATGTTCCCAAATCTAAGAAAAATTAAAATGATGATTATGTTGATTAGCTCAAGTTATGACTTAGGGATGATCTCTCATGTAGACTAGGGTGGTACCTTTCATTAATTTGGAGTGCATAATCACAGTATTAAAATGTTATGTTTGTCTTAGATTATTGAAATATGAAATCTCAATCATGAATGTATAACCCCACCTAAGCCAATGTAAAGCTGGAACCCTAAATATTGAGATTGAAAATCATGTTGTATTCTTGATTCAAGATCTCTATTTGTTCGACCTAAAAATGTGATCTCTCCAAATTTGTGATCTATCATATAATCTCTCCAAATTTGTGGCTCATATGATGATCTCCTCCAACTTGATAATTGATGTGACTATTCAATGATCTTGATACTCGATTGCTTGAATTTGATATGAAATTGAGACCGAAAGTGATGGTGATACCTTATTGGAATGCTAGGATGATTGTGATATGGAATGTGAGCCCCCAATCTCTATTGAAATTTGGGGACAAAATTCCTATCAAGGTGGGGAGGATGTGATAACCTGGACTTTTCTCTCTCCACATACATGTACTATATACTTTGTCTTTGCAAAGATTGTGTTAATTTTGGGGACACAATTCCTATTAAGGTGGGTAGGATGTGATAACCTAGACTTTTCTCTCTCCACATACATGTTCTATAAACTTTGTCTTTGCACTATTTCTCACTCCATCCCTCTTTTTTAATGAGTTTACATAATTTAATTCTTTTTTGGCTTATCTTGAGTTCAAATTACAAGTAGTGACATTTAATTTTATATGAAACCTAGGTTTCACCTAGATTATACACCATCCTCTCTCTTTCACTCTAGATGTCATATTTTGGACTTTTCTTAGCCTCAACATATTTTTTATGGATAGAGGGTTCTCTTACGTTTCCAATGCATTAACTTTTCTTACCCTTAACATATTTTTTTATGGATAGAGGGTTCTCTTACGTTTCCAATGCACCTAATTTCACTTGATTTTGAGCTAGTATGTGAGAGATATGATCCATTGAATATCTTGTGTATTAGACCTTGTTTTTGGCTGTTGTAACCAAATTTGCACCTATTTGGGCTGAAATTCTGGACACATTCCCCTTATATCTCTACCGCTTTCCTTGGTAATCCAACTAAGACTTTGGCAACCAATCATAAGCCTTATTTTTGTGTATTTTCTTTTTGAGTCGTTGGACCCCTCTGCCTTGGATTCATATACCCATCTAACAACCATGACTGTATCTTCTTCCTTTGTACATCAGGGCCAGCAACCATGCCGCCGAGCCCCCACCAAACCTCCTCTCAGCCCTACTTCGTGCACATTTGATGCCCACTTTTCTTCATTTCTCTTCCCCCTTTCTTTTCCACCTCTTCTTTGCAAAATTGTGCACCACATCTCTCCCATTCCTTCTTCTTCTCTTCTTTTTCTCTTGCTCCAGACCTATAGAGTTGCCTTGAACATTTGATTGGGGCCTTGTCATCTTATGATTTTCTAGCCTCGATTCTTCTACTAGTGGATCTACAACCATTCCTTGGGCCTGGATGACACCCTCTAGGGTCGACATAACCCATCAGTAGTCGGTTCCTATGAGTGTCAGTGAGCACCAAGCCATGACACCACCACACTAGGTGCAAGCTTGCCACACATGCACGAGTTCTTGAATATCAAATGTTTGTGGGAAAAGGAAAATGACTCTCCTAATCCCAACCGCTGATGCGGTCCTTGGATATCGATTCAACAAACCAAAATCCCCACTGCTCCCCATGTCTCTACTTAGGGCTAGTTTGGTGGGGTGCAATTGTGTGAGTTCATAATGTAAAAATGTACATCAAACATTTACTTTGTCATCCAAATACACCCTACCAAACATGCCCTCACTCTCATTTCAAGCACTTTTCCTGTCAAGGAGCAGCGCTCCCATGCTGGATTTAAGGGTCATGTGGGCAGACAATTAAGGTGTGTCACACTCACCCATATAGTAAAAACTCTCTCCCTCATATTGATGAAAAACGTCTCTTGCAAAAATCATTATAAATCGATTGTAGCTCCAAAAATAAAAAAATGAGATCTCTCCAAAAGAATTGGTTTCAAGACCTAATTTTTCTCGTGGTTTCACTAATGTGCTAAAAATGATAACTTTTGAATATCTTTTGTATGATTCATTATATTTAAAGCACAAACTTTTTCTTGTATGCCTCAAAATATTATCTTGAACTAATATCAATACCATTTATCATCTTGACATGATAAGATTTGATTTTTTTTCTCACCATATGAACCCTAATGTGATCCATGTTTCTTAAATGACCTAATACAAATTTATATCAAAAGATCCCTTTTTTTATGTTATAACTTGTTCAAATATGCTGTTAACCTTCTAACTTTCTCTGGATAAGTAGATCACACCCTCTAATAAACTCATATTTACTCATGGTGCTTCTTGAATGATAGTAATGGACTCGGGACACTTAAGATGTCTTATTATGCATTCAAGTGAACTAGTGATGTGAAATCTTGAACCTTGTACCAATGTTAATATAAACTTATTCAAGATATTTATTGGGCCATGAATCCAATAGCTTCTCATGTCTTGTACCCCTAAATGCCTTATGAACCATTTTGTGTGCTAATATGTCTAAATGTCCTAAGCCTGACTTGAAATGTGATCTAGTATGCATGTTCATAACGAAGTCTTTAATCTTATGAAAATCTTGCCCAAATGACCATCCATGTTATATTATGATCTCAAACAAGTAGCTTGCTGAGGTTTATGATGTCTAACTCAAATAGACCCCATATCTACTTTAATGATGACTATCTTGCATGTATGTGACTCAAAGTGGCTAATATGACAATGTTGATGCTTATGTTGTTCATCTTGCTTAAATATTATGTCTCTCCATATAAGATCATGAAATCAAAATCATGTGATCCCTAACTTAGCTGTGACGTGTCACTCTAGGTTTAGATGAATGTTAAGACTCGATCTTTACAGTCGAATATTTACAAAATAATATCATAATTATAGACAATCCTGTGTTACAGTCGTGCTTTTACATTAGAGTTGCAGAAGCTTTAAATATAAGATTACAAGATTGACAATAATAATTTATTCCAATCTAGTCTTCAACAGAGGACAACTTCTGCACGTCGCTTCTTGTCCTTCTTCTTATCACCTGCCCATGAGTTCCCGAAGAAACAAAACCACACATGGCCCATTGAAGGGAAAATAAAGGTCATCAGAGCTAGTACTAAGTTCTTATATCGAGCTATTTACAAAATATAGGTAATAAGTATGATTCAAGGTAATATCAAAGTTATGCAAGAAATATTTGGTGGACTAAATTTATCAAAGTAAGGATAGAAAAATTTGAATGTTTGCATTTCAAGATCAAGTTTCCACAAAGGCTATGCAAAAGAGTTCAAGATATCCAATTATCAAAATACTTGCAATGATCAACTTTTGAAAATTAAAGTTGAGCACTATCATATCATCTCCTTCAAGGACTACAATGTCTTATATTCAATCATCTATGAAAGAACAACATTGAGCCTAATTACTATGTTAAATAGTTGACTGGGGTTTGACTAAACCATTACAACCTGTACACAGGGCGGCGGGACGTACCCTACCTCAAGCGAGCCAAAGCTCTAATGGGGCCAAATCCCAAAGGGACAAAAGTCCAAGGAGTGAAAACTCCAAATATATCAACTCAAGTGCTACCATAATATTCAACAAAGTTTAATAAATTTAAAGTGGTGAACTTTCAAAGAGGCATGAATGCTTTGCAAAAGTATAGGGTTCACCACAAAACAATGTACATGGAATTCAAGAGGGAAATTAATAACTCAACATTAAAATAGATAATCTAGTACCTATTTCAAATGATAGTTTCCAAATCAAGGTGTCCCACAAGTATCAAAGATGCCAATTTCTCACAAATCTAGTAAAAACTATGTATTAGGCTTATATGATGTTTCTTGGTTTGGAAGTCACTTCTGAGATTCTGATTAGGTTAAATTTCCATTTTGACCCTTAAGGAGATATTTAATAATTAATTTTAGTGGTTATAGTTTGTCATCCTAGAGTAGTGAAGTTCATTCCCGTTGGGTTCTAAGTGAATTATTGATTGCTATGAATTAGTCTAGTTATCTTTATAGTCCATTTGTATAAGGTAAGGTTATTCCCATTAACTAGTTGCTCGAAATTTTATATCTCTTTCTAAGTATTATCAATGAACTAATATATACATCAATATGATTAGAATCTAGGTTTCATTTATGGCCTAATTATAGTGGCATCGAGAGTAGCTTCACCAAAATTATAAGTCATCTATATTACAATTCATAAACCAACCTTTTCTTTATGGTGCCTTCTCAAATCTTTCCCAAATAGGTCAAACTATATAAGCATATTGGTAATTTTATTTTGTAGTTCTAAATACCAAAATTATTATATATGTGTGTGCATACTAATGTATATACATATATGTATATGTCTATATTTTTAATTCACTCGTGACTAATACTAGGATAGTGGATCCAATAGGTTAGATTGTCATTATAATCATGCTTTACATATCACATACTTTGATCTATATCGAACTTCATGCCTAACATGTCTTAGTAATGAACTTTCATAGATTAATAATTACTAACCTTCTATTCATGAGTAATAATGTACTTGGCTAGTTAATGTGTGTTAATCACATTTTAGCTTACTATTTATTACCTATTGCCATTTGTAAATAAGTACCCCATATAAGAACGTTTAGTAAACTAAATAAAAGAATATTTTCAGATTTGTATTCACCAAAATAATATTTGATGCCTATGCACATATGCTTCATCTAATGGTGTCAGGTGGTTAATATAGCGTATCCTTATCACAACATTTGGTACACAAAACTACCCATATTATAAATGGATCCTCTATCTAATGTACTAGTAAGTGCATGTGCTTTGCATGTGACTCATATATATTCAGAATGATTATTAAGAAATAATATTTATAAGAAAGTCATTGTAGTAGCATTACACAATTGTATGACAACTACATTATCTGTCAAAGAAAAATAGTTTAGCATTTGATTTTAATTTTTCTTCTTGAAGTTTATAAAAAATAAATAAAATAGTTTACAAATAATTTCATTGTTCATATAAATAAAAATACTTTGAATATAGTTAGTTCATTCTCGTAATTTTATATTTTTCTTTTTAAATCTTCTATGAAAATAAATGTACGTACCAATTGAATGATTACAAGGTGGCACATTTATTTTCTTATTATTGATATGTTAATGGATATTTTGATCGTAGTGTACTTAAATCTTTATTTTAATGCATAAATTTATCACAACATTAAATCTTTCAAACTTGTATAATTTTATAGAAAATACATCATCTTTAACAAATTTTTCTTACTGCATGCATGTCTAGTTTGAGTTATCAGGCTTGTGGTTTAACAACTACAATCATGTATATCAACAACTTTCTTAAGGATATAGTAAAAACTACATTTAAATATAATCTTAATATGAATATATAAATTTGATCACATAGTGAGTTTGAATTTACCATAAAGGGCATCATATTTTACCCCATTGTGTAATAGGCTCCAATAGAAACATTAACCAAGTTTAATTATTCCTTACTAATGTAAGTTTTCCATCTAAGTTCCATCGTCATCCTTAACACATGAAAACTATTGTGAGATAAAATCATATTAGTAAAAATAAATTAAATAAGAAAAAATTCACTATAAACTACCTTCCTTAAGACGTCTTACCTAAATTCAATATTATTATTCAATATTCACCAGAGGATGACGTTTCTATACACCAACAAACTATTTTAACCAATTATAACATAAAAAGTATTAAAAATGAGAAGTTCTTAAATTACCAATTCTTGTTGACTATGAAAAATGTTGGTGTACAACTCATGTGTTTAAAAAGTGAATTAGATTGACTACAGGGTGTAGATGGAATATGTGTATTTTATCGTCGTTGGATATCAAATTACTAAACAATTTGTTTTTTTTTTAATTTTGAGTACTTAAATTACATAATTTACTCTCTATCTATGGAAAAGTACCATTATCATGTGCACCCCTAATGGCACTTTGGAATTGTCACTATGTTGAAAATAACTATCATGTCAAAGTCAAAAGATAATCAAAACACAAGGATATAAATTTGCATTAAAATTTCTTTTTCCACCTATTGTTGGAATTTTTTCTACCTTAATAATATTAAATCATTAGTTTTTTTAAGAAAAATTATTATGTTTTAAGAGTCATTGTTCAATTCATAAGAATATGTTGTATGATTCAAATATATGTTTCATCTTATAAATATCGCAGGCTTTTGGATGTCACACATATATTGTGTCACTTCACTATTATAATGCATACATAGAATTGTGTATTTGGTTGTATAACATTTATTTCTTTCTCTTTTAATCAATGTGATCTCCTGGACATGTGATTTAGTATTGCACTAACAATCTCATTTTGGGAAAGAAACATTCAAGTATTGTGGTTTGAGATATCTCATTTGGATAATTTGTGTCATGGGCTTGCTAGTTTATTTAGATTTCTCAAGTTGTTAAATTGATCTATTGGTGATGTTTCATATGAAGGTATGCCAAATTTTATTTAAACCCATGAACATGACACTATATGACCTAGAATAAACATGTTCTATATTGTATTCTGTCCACATGTATCAATTTCGGGTTTGAGTGTTAATGTCTAAATAAAAATCATGTGGGTTCTAGGGTGATGTTTTCTATCTGGGTTGACTAACTTAGAGAATCTAAGTTCTAATTAGGGTATACAAATTATACATTCAATAATGTGAATTTTTTTATAAAAACATGTCTGAATTTTGGATATACCACATTGTAAACGAATCTAGATTCTAGGATGGGCTATTTTCCATCAAATAAATTTTTTTGACCCATAACAAATCCAAAACTGGTTTCTTGACACCCTATCCATATGAAGTTAAGGAGATGCTCATCCTGCAATATAATCCAAAGATATCTCTACCTATTTGAATTTATACCAGATCAAAGGACACCCTTATGAAATGGTGCACATATAAATAAAAATATATCATTATCCTATATGTGTTGAAAAGAATATATGTTCACTATTTTTAAATGTGCATTAAATGTGCTCAATTTTTATATCTGTAGTATTAATTGATATTTATTGATGCTTTTTTCTCATGAACAAGGTATATATATGTGTGTATCTGTGTCTAAGTATAAAGGAAGTATATTCCAAACGCTTATTCTTGAGTTCTGAGATTTATTTATCTTACAATATATACATGTACAAGATTCAATAACACTATAAATGTTACATACTACTATTTCTATATTACAATAAGTAGTATTACCCACATAATTTAACTATTAAACAAGAAGCATATATGAAATGTTCAAATTGATTGTCTTAATTTCAAGTAAGTCTTCATAATGCAAATGATTATGTAGTTTTTTAGTGTTACCGATAACATATATTATGTGGTCGGTATCGTTGTTTGTAAAATGTACTTGAAAACAATACCGTAATAAAAATAAGATTTATTCTATCAAAATAACATTATACTAAAAATTGCATATGCCTTTCATAATGTGTTGTAAAAAAAATTAAAGTTCATATAAACAATAAAAAATTTCTCTATAGAATTTCACGTTGACTTCATGTAGATGTTCTTAGTCTAAATGAAAAAAAATAAAAGCCAATATTTCTGGAATCAACTAAACCAATTATTAGAGTTAATATATAATAACATATATGTAATTTCTTTAGAGACACTAATTCATATAGAAATTAAAACTACTTATTTGAGTTTCTTGTCTTTGACTTTGACTCAAAATAGAATGTGCAAAATATATGTATTCTATATGAAAAAAAGTAAGCCTTAATCTAAGATGTTAAAAAAGGTTAGTTCAGTAATAACACAAATTTGATATCAATTCTTTCAAAATTATGTAGCTATGTCCTATGTTGTTCAAAATCATAAACTCCTAACTTTATGGTTTCATTCCTATAAAATATCATACAAATATATTTTTCCCATTTACAAGGGCTTACCAACATAAAAATTATAAAACTAATCCTGGGAGTTTTTATTTTATATTTTTATAATTATGAAGTATAAAGAAAAACAATCAGTTTTTCGAAACCAGGTGGTTAAACATCATAACAATATTTTTTTGACAGTTGTAGCTTTGATAAAAATTATAAAAAACAGGTGAATATTCATTGTAAAACTATATAACGAATTAAAAGTACATTTTTTAAGTTTTATGAAAAAATTACGATAATTTTAATGTAAATAATTGTAGACATTATTGTATATCAGAACAACATGGACAACTACCATATGCTTATAATTCTCTTGCAATTTTTCTTAATGAATGTTATGTAACACCTTCATGCAGTATATGTCTATGGCTCAATATTCTATATGGTTTATGAAATAAGAGTACACTATATACAGATACAAGATTCAATAACACTACCTTACATACTACTATTTCTAATATTATAATAAGTAGTGTTCCCCACATCATCTTTATATTAAACAGGAAGCATATATGAAATATCCAAATTAATTTTCTTAATTTCAAGTAAGTTTTCATAAAATGCAAGTGGTCATGTAGTATTTTAGTCTTATAGATGACATATATTATGTCATATGATTGTTATTTGTAAAATATCCTTTAATATATTATCCTAAAAATATTACTTATACTATCAATATAACTTTACACTAAAAATTGCATATGACTTTCATAACATGTTATATAAATTTAAAATCCATAAAAATAATAATAATAGTTGCTTCTATAGAATATCAAGTTGACTTTTTTTTTGGAGAAGGTAAAATATTACTAAGAGGCGAGCACCAAAAAGTATAGGGTTGAAACACCCGTATACTATACAAGTGGGTCTACTCTATAAAACTCCACTGTAACAAGACAAACCTATCCAACCCAACCCTGATCTTAGGTCTGACTTTAATCGCCCAACCAAGATTATGTACAATGACCTCAAATAGGTCCAACACATCAGACTGCCTATAGACATGAAGCCTACAGTTACGTTCCCTCCATACAACAAAATAAATGACGGTGAGACCGTGACCCACAAACACTCTGAACATTTGGTTGTTCTTCGTCTTGCACAGAATCTATGAGCAAGCTTCAAGCAAGCATCTAGGTGGACACCCCCCCAAACCCAGCTTGAGGGCCGCCCTGCACCAGAGGTACCTAGACACCTCACAACCAAAAAATAGGTGCTCGTGGCTCTCAATCTCCCTGTTGTAAAGAAGGCATGTCATGTTGGGTCTAATGCCCCAGGCATTCATCATGTCGAAGGTGGGCAGGCGGCCCGACATGACCCTATACACACAACAACTCCATTTGGGGGTGTGACTATTATTCCAAAAAATAGGGTCCCAAGGCACCTGAGCCGAACACAAAGGTTCTAGTAACCAAGGTTTAGCCCCTTGGTTCCTGAGCACCCATCCGCCTGACGTCAGCAGGTACTCCTGTGCTACGATCGACCAACTTTTGCTCATCTCCCTCTAGGTTCTGGACGCATTGACGTTGAGGTTGCTGAGGTCACAACCGTATCTCCTTTTCATCCAACTACTCCAGCAAGACGAAGTGCATCTAAGAAAGTGATCAACTCTGGCAAGGGTGGCCGTCTTTGCAATATCACCAGCACAGTGAATGTTCAGGCCACCATCAGTAAAGCATCTGGTGATTGTGGCCCAGGAAACAGAGTGAGACCTACTCCCCTAGATAAAAGACCCACATATGCTATTGAAGGTGTCGAGAACAAAACCAAGGAAAGCAACCTGCCTGCACCAGAACCTCACTTTACCCGCAATCACAGTCTTTACCAGGACCATCCTCCCATCGATAGACATCTTCAGTCCATTCCATTTCACCACCGTGTCCTTGAGGTTGTCCACACAAGAACGATAATCACTCCCTTCGACCTTGCCCCCGCTGAGTGGAATGCCCAAGTATTTGGTGGGGAAGGTACCTTCATCAAGGCCAATGGCTTCTTTAAGTCTCACGTAGGTGTACTTAGTCTAAATGAAAATAACATAGGCTAATATCTATGGAATCAACTAAACCAATTATTAGAGTTAATATATAAATAACATATATGTAATTTCTTTAGAAATACTAATTCATATAATAATTATAATACTATTTATTTGAGTTTCTTGTCTTTTACTTAAAATAGAATGTGTAGAATATATGTATTTCACATGAAATAAAATTAACCTTTAAACTAAGATATTGAAAAATGTCAATTTGAGTGATAACACAAATTTGATGTCTTCAAAATTATATAGCTATGTACTATGTTCTTGAAAAACATAAAATGCTAATTTTTAGGTTCTTATAACTATAAAATGTCATAAAATATATATTTTTTCCATTCAAAAGAATTTAACTATTTTAAAAATTATGAAACCGGTTCACACATGGAGTTTTTATTTCATATTTTGATAGATTGTGAAGTATAAAGGAAAACAATTAGTTTTGCAAAAATAAGTTGGGTTAAACATCATAACACCATTTTTTTACTAATATCTTTGATAAAAACAGTAACAAACATGTAAGTGTTCATTGTAAACTATATAATAAATAAAAAATACATGATTTGTGTTGTATGGACAAATTAATACAATTTTAATATAAATGTTTGTAGACTTTATATTATATCAAAACAACATGGACAAAGACCACAAGCTTATAATTTTTTTTCAACTTTACTTGATGAATGTTACGTAACGCCTTCGTCCAGTATAAAATTGTGATTCAATATTCTATACGGTTTAAGAAATAAGGAACATGTTTTTTTATTGAAAATAGAAAATCATGGGATGCATAATATTATTTTATGAATATAATAGAGTGTGCATTTTATATTTTTAGTTGGTCGTATTTTTCTGATTGACCACTAATATTTTATGATATATTTCAAAAAGTATTTTAGATTACACAATTGATTATATGTATTATAATCATGTAGGATATTCTTTGTCATATCATTGTTGATGATGACTTTGTAAGATATTCCTAATCAAAGATCTAGTTTTGGTAATGTGACAAAATTTTAAGCTATGAATAATGATATATCTTCGAATAGTGGAACAATACATATATACTTTGAGGAAACTATATTATTTAAGCAGATACAATATAAAATAAATATTCAATGTTCTTTTTGAATGCTACCTTTAAAGCTTTAAATATGTCCTTGATTGGATCATAATCACTAACATATTTTCTTGGCAATGGTAAAATGTGTCCAAGCTTTGACATGAGATAAAATCACCATTAAACCACAGTGGATACATTTTGTCTCTACATATTTCACTAAGACAATACATGGATATTATGCTCAAAATTTAATTTATAGAAGAATATTCTGAAATTATAAATCCAATAGATAGAGAAGATTTTGTGACATAATTCTTTATGTTCAAACCGTTATGTTATGAACCTACTTGAATTTTAATATGCTCGAAGAGTATAATCCCTTTGTTCATTAAAAATTTACGAAGAGTCACACTAACACTGATGAACCATAGCATCTATAAAACACAAAAATTTCTTCAACACACTTGAGACAAAGTCCAAATTAAGGTGTATCATTCGTGTATCACATATGGTCCGCCATATATTATCTTGTTTACTTTTATTACAAAAGCACATATCTTTGTTTAATATTGTATGCACGTATTGCATTTTAGTACCAAAAGAAATACAATATGCAATACTAATTATGATTTTATGTTCTTTCACCGTGACTTGTAACCTAAGTTCTAATATTCAATTAGATTAAAATAGCTCGAAATCTGATATCGCTCTCATTGTTCCCCTCCAAATCCTAACCATCTCAACCTTTCACTTTGTAGGTAGTTTTACAAACACGCACACCTACAACAAAGTATACTGCTAACATCAACCAAACATCATGGGGATAAAAATAGGGACTAATGATGTGCTTTTTATAATATTATGTCAAGTGTGTACAATAATATGACGACTATGCACATTTTTCATAAATTAGTTAACTATCTTCTCTTATCATCTCTAAGTTTACCTTGTATAAAAACATGATACGAGGACTAACAAGAGGCAATAATAATATCTAATAGTATAAAACTCATAAAATAGATTTAATACCTAAACTCTAATGTCCAGCTTACCATTTGTAACTATGCATTATTGGATGTTAATTAAAAATTGACCACAATTTAGATAGGATGGAAACATGGAAAATGATTAACAGAAGATACTGTCTCTAGGTCTAGAAACATGGTGTTATATAGCGCAATAAATACATGAATATTAATAAACTTTTCATCGTACAGAAACTAATCAAAGTTTTAAAGATCAACTGCTGAAACTAACCCAACATGTTAACTTAGGACTGACAAAAGTTAAGTACGAGACTGACCTGTCTATTTTTAAATCTCTGAAATTGTATCGTTCATATTTGACATAAATTGTGAGTAAATCTTCTGTGGATATAAATTTACTGGGGGCGACAGGATTCAATAGAAAGTTCATCTCGGTAGCTTCATGCCTCTTATATCTTTCCATCTCTTATTCTTTCAATATTCAGACCTCTGATACATGCTACACTTATGTCTGGTCTCCGTCATCTCTTCGTCGATGCCAGTTAGATGTTGATTCCTCAGTATCTATCTCGTTAGAAAATTGATACTCCATCAGTGACATCACCGGATATGCACCGTATATGCTGCTCTTTAACTCCTATTTGTACATACTTAACACCGCCAAACTAAAGGTAGAGAGGAAAGAACTATATGCATGGATTTAAGTCTTGGATTTCCATGTATCTGCGGACCTTGACAGAATTGTTTCTCGACCGTCGGTCACTAGAGGAAAAAAGCTTATAGTCCACAAATTTTACTGTGGACTATGCTTCATAATCCATGGTTTTAACCGTGGAGTATAAAATGACCGTGGACTATTACCGTAGATTAGGTAGCCGTAGACTATTCTCCATACTCCACGAACAAACCCATGGATTATTATAAAACCGTGGACTATTTGAAATCTTGTATCTCAAATTAAAAATCATATAATCCACTGTGATAACCGTGGACTATTATCATAAAATTGTAGACTATTTGTATTCTTGTATCTCAAATTAAAAATCATATAATCCACTGTGATAACCGTGGACTATTATCTAATTTATTATTAAATTAAATATTACAGTCCATGGTGAAAATCTCATTTATATAAGATATCACATAAAAAGGAACCTGTTATATTGTGATATTCATTCATGATGTTCTCATATTAGGTCTTACAATTCTAAATATTTAACAATCACAACAAATATATATTTATTTGAGATAATTAAAAAGACATAATACTTCATTCACACTCTGCTCAAATTCGTGGTAATCATATTACTAGTGATCTCGATAATAAAGTGATTCCATAAACAATATCCATATGTTTGACACAAATAATAACATGATAGCTCAATTTGTCTTAGCCACATCTCTAGAAATTCTAAAAATGTCATAGTATTTCTATATCCATTCTGGACTTAAACATTACAACATGATGTGTTTTGAGAATCTGACGACATGGTATCACAGTAGCAGTAACTACAACAATGTTGTATGATATTTTAGTCTCTTTCAGATCTTGACTCCTGAGGTCTTTACTTTCTTCCCAAACATGTTGTGTAATTGTCATATTCCTATAAAAACAAAATATTCAAGTCAAACATACATGACAATAAAATATATTTCTCAATATTCATTTATATAGATAACTTAATGATAATTTTATAATCACAAACAACAGGTCATTGTTTTTGCACATGTTATTATTTCATGACAAAGCAATATAATAAAAATATGGCTGTATCATGTACAATATATTCAAATATGTATGTATCTATATTAATTGAATGACACATTAAACATGACATTTCATTTAGTATGTAACAAGAAAATATACACCAATAACACATTAACTAAACAAAAATATCACTTGTTATGCTTAAAGAAAAAGTAAATCTTACCCAAATGAGGAGAATCAATATTTGTTCCTTCCTGTATCAATGATTGAAAAACAACATCAAAATATTATTCTAGAGTGATATATAAAAATAGAAAAATAAGATAGCTAGCATACTGAAGATTCTAGTACATCCTCAAAACTAGATTCAAGAGTTGTTGTCTTGTCCTGCAATACCTATGTATATAGAATTTTTATTTTAACAAATCTAAATATTTAATATAATTATAAAAGATTCTAAATATTAAACAATACATGTGACTCTAATATCTTCAACCGAGCTCGTAAATCCTCAATTTTACTTTCTTTTTCTTTAATATGGCAATATTGTTCTTTGATCTGATGGTCTTTCTCTTGCAACTAGGATTCCCAAGCTTTAGTCACACTTCTATTTGAATTTTCTACCAGCCTCTTCTTCTTTAAATTTCTTCTAGTAATACCTCCGCTTATTCCTCTCACATACCCTCCATGATGGGACCCATACACAGAGTCCACAACAGGACCAAACTCCAATGGATCATTTGTATTCTCCAGTCCTAATTCTATACATCTTTCTATTACCTTTTCCTATAAGGTAAATTCACATATCGAGTTATTTTTCTTAATTTAGAAGAATATAGATGATGATATAAAGACTTACACAAATCACTCTTGTTTTTTCATCTATATATTCGCCATTCCTTTTATGACCATCAACCCAAGTTTGCAGGAGTGTCGCTTTCCCACCATTTTTCTCCTAAAAAACATATACATATGTAACATATGAAAAAGTATAAGTTATTTCAACTATTCTAAATTATATTAGAAATCTTACCACATTCAAATGTTTTTCAGCATAAGATATCGGTTCAGTTGTGTGTGTAGCTTGTAAAATACTTCGATTGCGTTTATTAATGCTCGCTTCTTGCTACTCAATGATCAAGTGAATTTATGAGTTGGATATAAGTATGAATGGTAAAACATAGTAAGACAATGCAATACATTTTTTGAATGTTACCTGTTTTGATTGACTATTCCAAAGATCTATAAGTAATACCCAACTTTCTTGTGGAACTCGATCATCTATAGTTTCCATTTGTTCAACAATGGGAATATTAGGATTTAACCTGCGTTTTAGATCCTTACGAAAATCACGCAATTGTTGATTGATCGTCTTTTGGACAAAAGTAGTTACTTCATCATAAGAAGTCACTTTTTTATCATCCATATTGAAAAATTCAAAGTCACGCTGCATCGATAAAATGTAATATATATGTAAACAATAAGATTAAAAGTATTTTGTTATTTTAGTTGGATAAAAATAAAAATAAAAAAACATCTTGAGGTAGAACACTTACTAGAACATTAGTCATAACCATTTCAATCGCCGATTCATGATCTTGTCCCCACTCCTTATGTATCGGAAATAAAGAGGAATTACGAGCTAATATTTCTAAAAAGTTGCTCAAACTGCGTCTCCCTGGTCCAGCAATTCTACCATCATTGAGAACAATGCATTTATGCTTCTGACCAGATGTTGGGGCCACTGCCTTTAAACTGATTCTACCTCGTGTCCTTCTCTTGTTAACATTTGGTATGATAACATCTAAAAACATTTAGAAAATGTGATTTAACTTTTATTTTGATAATGAAAAATATTCATAGAAAAATACAACACCTATGGCATCATTCTCAATTGATTCTATTAAATTTGTATGAACTACATCTTGGCTTTGATCATCCACTCCTAGTATAGTTGAAAAATAAGGAAATATATACTCAACATAATAAAAGAAAATAAACATTAACATCAATATTACTTTATTACAAATATTGTACCTCCCATATGTTGTCTATCATTTTCATTTTCTAGAGTTGTGGTACGCATGTGCCTCTGTTCATTTCCTAGAATTGCATAGTAAAAGTAAATAAACATCAACATCAATTATTTGATAACAAATATAACTTTATCATAAAATAGTATACCTCCCATGTGTTGTCTACCATTGTCATTTCCCAAAGTTGTGGTACCCGCGTGCCTTTTTTCATTCCCTGCTATAGTTGAGGTACGTACTTTTCTCTTTTCATTCACTAGAACTTATATAAGATAGGTAAATAAACATCAATATGAATTATTTGATAACAATCACATCATTATTGATAAAGTTTATACCTCCATTGTGATGTCTAATATGCTCATTCTCGGTAACTGCAGTTGAGATAGGCACTTTTCTCTTTTTATTCACTATAATTCATATAATGTGAGTAAATGAACATCAATATGAATTAATTGATATAATGACTATATTAATATTAATAAGTCTTGTACCTCCATTGTGATTTCTAATATTCTCAACACCTATAACTGGAGTTGTAGTACACACTTGCCTCTGTTCATTTCCTAGAGTTGACATAATGAAAGTATGTAAATGTTTAAATAAAATATTATCTAAGAAATATCATTTTTTTCATATAATTTGTACCTCCAATGTGCTTTGCGCCATGCTCATTTCTAGATATCCCATTTGGAAAATTTTTCTCTAGATCTGAAATTTTCTTTTGAGAATTAACTTGGCCTTGACGATTCACTGGATATCACATTTGAGATATAAAGAATACATCATCTCTATATATCTAGTATGAAAGGTTATTCTACTTGTAACAATTACCTCCACTTGATGGCCTATCCTGCCCATGTCTTGCGATTTCTGTCGAGGAATTCACTTGTGTCTTGCCATTTCCTGCATTTCATATATTGAAAATTAACATGCATTCATCTAACATAATACATTTAACTCGAATTGGTACCTTTCATATTTTGCAAGGTTTTCTCTAGATCTGAATTTTTCTTTTGAGAATTAACTTGGCCTTGACGATTCACTGGATATCACATTTGAGAAACAAATAATGCATCATCTCTATATATCTAGTATAAAAGGTTATTCTACTTGTAACAATTACCTCTACTTGATGGTCTATCCAACCCATGTCTTGCAAATTCTATCGAGGCATTCACTTGTGTCTTGCCATTTCCTGCATTTCATATATTAAAAATGAACATGCATTGATCTAAGACACTACTTTTAACAGAAATTGGTACCTTTCATGTTTTGCAAGGTTTGCTCTAGGTCTGAAATTTTCTTTTGAGAATGAACTTGGCCTTGAAGATTCATTGGATATCACATTTGAGAAATAAAACATACATCATCTCTATATATCTAGTATGAAAGGTTATTCTACTTGTAACAATTACCTCTACTTGATGGTCTATCCAGCCCAAGTCTTGCAAATTCTATCGAGGAATTCACTCGTGTCTTGCCATTTCCTGCATTTCATATATTAAAAATGAACATGCATTGATCTAAGACACTACTTTTAACAAAAATTGGTACCGTTCATGTTTTGCAAGGTTTGCTCTAGGTCTGAAATTTTTGTTTGAGAATGAACTTGGCCTTGAAGATTCACTGGATATCACATTTGAGAAATAAAATATACATCATCTCTATATATCTAGTATGAAAGGTTATTCTACTTGTAACAATTACCTCTACTTGATGGTCTATCCAGCCCAAGTCTTGCAAATTCTATCGAGGCATTCACTTGTGTCTTGCCATTTCCTGCATTTCATATATTAAAAATGAATATGCATTGATCTAAGATACTACTTTTAATAGAAATTGGTAGCTTTCATGTTTTGCAAGGTTTTCTCTAGATCTGAATTTTTCTTTTGAGAATGAACTTGGCCTTGACAATTCAATGGATATCACGTTCAAAAAATAAAGAATACATCATCTCTATATATCTAGTATGAAAGGTTATTCTACTTGTAACAATTACCTCCACTTGATGGCATATCCTGCCCATGTCTTGCGATTTCTGTCGAGGCATTCACTTGTGTCTTGCCATTTCCTGCATTTCATATATTAAAAATGAACATGCATTGATCTAAGACACTACTTTTAATAGAAATTGGTACCTTTCATGTTTTGCAAGGTTTGCTCTAGGTCTGAAATTTTCTTTTGAGAATGAACTTGGCCGTGAAGATTTACTGGATATCACATTTGAGAAATAAAACATACATCATCTCTATATATCTAGTATGAAAGGTTATTCTACTTGTAACAATTACCTCTACTTGATGGTCTATCCAGCCCAAGTCTTGCAAATTATATCGAGGCATTCACTTGTGTCTTGCCATTTCCTGCATTTCATATATTAAAAATGAACATGCATTGATCTAAGACACTACTTTTAACAGAAATTGGTACCTTTCATGTTTTGCAAGGTTTGCTCTAGGTCTGAAATTTTCTTTTGAGAATGAACTTGGCCTTGAAGATTCACTGGATATCACATTTGAGAAATAAAATATACATCATCTCTATATATCTAGTATGAAAGGTTATTCTACTTGTAACAATTACCTCTACTTGATGGTCTATCCAGCCCAAGTCTTACAAATTCTATCGAGGCATTCACTTTTGTCTTGCCATTTCCTGCATTTCATATATTAAAAATGAACATGCATTGATCTAACACACTACTTTTATCTCAAATTGGTACCTTTCATATTTTGTAAGGTTTGCTCTAGGTTTGAATTTTTCTTTTGAGAATGAACTTGGCCTTGAAGATTCACTGGTTATCACATGTGAGGAATAAAGAATACATCATCTCTATATATCTAGTATAAAAGGTTAATCTACTTGTAACAATTACCTCCACTTGATGGCCTATCCTGCCCATGTCTTGCGATTTCTGTCGAGGCATTCACTTGTGTCTTGTCATTTCCTGCATTTCATATATTGAAAATTAACATGCATTGATCTAAGACACTACTTTTAACAGAAATTGGTACCTTTCATATTTTGCAAGGTTTGTTCTAGGTATGAATTTTTCTTTTGAGAATGAACTTGACCTTGAAGATTCACTGGATATCACATTTGAGAAATAAAACATACATCATCTCTATATATCTAGTATGAAAGGTTATTCTACTTGTAACAATTACCTCCACTTGATGACCTATCCTGCCCATGTCTTACGATTTTTGTCGAGACATTCACTTGTGGCTTGCCATTTCCTGCATTTCATATATTGAAAATGAACATACATTGATCTAACACACTACTTTTATCTCAAATTGGTACCTTTCATATTTTGTAAGGTTTGCTCTAGGTTTGAATTTTTCTTTTGAAAATTAACTTGGCCTTGAAGATTCACTGGTTATCACATGTGAGGAATAAAGAATACATCATCTCTATATATCTAGTATAAAAGGTTATTCTACTTGTAACAATTACCTCCACTTGATGGCCTATCTTTCCCATGACTTTCAAACTCTTTAGTGGAATCCTTGTTTATTGGCTCAGTTTTCTTTATGATATTATTCACAGAAATATGCTTAGGAGGCATTTTCCTACAGGACACAAAAGATAAAGTGAGAGAATATACTTGAGTGATATGAAGGAAGATATATATGATCAAAATGTATTAAAAAGAATGATAATTCTTACCATAAATTGACTATGTTTTTTTTGTTCGTACACTTAGTTATAATGTTTTCATCTACTTGATTCATTTCAGGATCTACATCCGTTCTTACCCAAAGATCTATATCGTCATCTGACACATTTTCTATTAGAATTTCTTCATCTGATATATTCGTATCAAAAGAGGCAACATCGATGGGAATGTCATATGTGTCTCTAGCAATCCAAGAGTAAGCTACATTTAAATTTCCAATCAACACCCTGCTGTGAGTATACATAGTTAATAACTTATCAAGTTTACACCAATTAAATTGTGAAATGCTTTAAAATCTAAACAAAATACAACCGTACATTTATTTGAAATCGTGGTCCAAACAAAGTCTTACGGTAGTTATGTGTGAAGATATTAATCATAGACTAGATGCCAACCGTAGATTATAGAAGATTTTATACTAGTGTGATGTGTGAAAATATTAACAAATTTACGGGCAGAAAATACTGGAAGGGGTGGATGCCCGTGATATTGAGTGTCGCTGCCCTCGTATCTCAGTTTAGTAGATTTTAACAGCCACACTCTATCCTGCCATCAGTGGTGAAGCCAAAATTTTCAAATAGGGGGGCACCGTACATAGTAACATTCAAACATAACTCATTTCATATATTCAACGTACCGGAATGGTAATATTTATACGAAGAGGCATGTAGTGTGAACATTTATGAATATAACTATACTAATGTATATGTATATGCTAATCAGTATCTATATTCAATCCACACAGAATTCCAGGATGACTGAGATATTTCTAGATGCAATGGGGCCAGTGTAGTTCGGAAGAGATAGACATGAATACAACACTACGTTAAGAAGGACAAATCCCTTGTATCTATAGGTTGGCGTCTCTGATATGATAAGACTATGATAGAAACAGGATACTCAAGGATGAGCAGGGAAGGCACAATTAATCAGGATTAAGGCAAACTACTTATTAGAAATTTCTTGATAAAAAGGCAGCCGAAAAGCCCATCAATTTGTTCTACCTGAACCAAACACAACTGATATGTATCCGTATATGACATGCTTCCACATATTTATAGAAACTGAATACCAGATTTGAAAATAGAGCATTGAGATTAATAGCAAATGATAAATGTTAAGTGGGGACTTTGATACAGATTTTGACGGAAGGCCTAATCCTTCCGATTACATATTTAATACTATATATATAATTAGGTTGTCAATTTACTTGTCTAATTTTTTTCCTGCATTTGGATCATTATTTGCTCATTTGAATTGGCGAGATTTTAAAAGCCGCCATGTTCGGCAGTAGTGATCAGTCGCGCAGCCACTTCCGCATCAACCCTACACAGTACCGTCTCTCTACTCACACAATGATGTCCTTAAATCAAAGTCGAGCATACCAGAACTGGTAAAGTAGGAGCCCGAACAGCCCCTAATGGACAAAAATATATGAAGTATTTATGAAGGAGACTCGATTACTCATAGGAAATAAGAAGTTTACCTTCACAACAGGCAGAGGATCAATCTCTATTTGGGATTAATATAATGAAGCTTCAAATTTACAACAAATCTTTTCCGTCCGCACCCGAAGCTTTTCTCGAGCGCTGATGTCTGCTGGACTGTCTACTGGTTTCAGGATGCTCTGGTTTGTAGCCTCTTTGCAGGTATGGTAGCAGATGGCCACACGCTAACCAACTTGCTCTGCCGCAAGATCTTTTATTTTAGGGTCGGCACAGAGGAAGTTGAAACTTGTCAATGAGACTGACGCGAAGCGCGAAGAACGGGAGTTGAAGCGCGGTCCGGGACTCTTTGTTTTAGAAAAAGGCTAATACGAATCGGCATCTCCCTATTTTGGTAATAGGCGCCGGCGGGATGCGAAAAAAGATTGTTAACCGTGGACTAAAATAACGGACTAATGGAAACTGCAATCCAGTTATTATTAGTCCAAAATAACCATGGACTTCATTGCCAACCGTAGACTATTAGTGCTCGTGTACACTAGTGGGTGATACAAGTACGGATTTTAACAGCTTTCTCCGATGCACTTCCTGTAGAAGGCGACGTACAACCCGTTGCACACGTCCGCCGCAAATTCATTTCACACCGCTGAAATATAACTATTATGATCTTCCGGATCACCGTCAAGAAGAACACACAAGCAAGGACCCTCCAAGCATCAATGCAGACGCTAAGGTGACATAAGAACCTTGTGGCATCTCCATACTCTTCCATGAAGAATATGCTGGTTATAAACAATAATGAGCATTGCCCTGGACAAGTACTATCGGGTAGCAATTCTGGTGGAGTTCCATTGAATCCGAACGATCGATGTGGATGCATATGTAGCAATATATATAGTAGTCTGATTTGTAACAGACTAACAATCCAGTTTTTGTAGGGGACAAGAGATCGTATACGGTAGAAAGTACGGGAACATGAACACGATGGAATTTTAGAGTCTTATCACTTATGATTATGGTAACATGGATGAGGAAGAGGAGAGATGTGTCCTATTATTGGTAACATGGAGGACGGAGAGGAGCGGTGTTAGCTTAGTAGAGTAGTACAATAATAAATAATGAATAAGGAGTGTCCGCGAGTAGATGGTTTCTTTGAAGAGTCAAACTGCTAATAAAAGACTGAGGTAAAGAACGAAGATTAATATTATTTCATAGTAGATAAAATAGTCCTTAATGAGAGCATGTGGGAATGGCAAACAAAGATTTTCGGGACTATATGAGGAGTTCAACAATTTATGTACATCGGATAGGATGGAAATGAGTTAGATGCGAGACCGTATTTAGTAGAGTAAATAGTAGATTATACTAATTTCTGAAATATCAGTCGCAATTACGTGATTGTTAACTATTACTATCGGTGTATTAATACCTATATATATATTCTAATGTTCACCTGTTCATCAACTAAATCACCAATATCTTTAGTATATTTAATATCCTTTGCATTATAGAATTTATCGTACGTTTAATGCATAACGTATTATAGATACGGTTCCCATTCGATCTCGGAGACGGGCTGATAGTGACTCGTGTCCACGTCTTCTTAACCCTGACCGGCGGAGGTGTTTCTAGTATGCGAGCATCCTGGAGAGATATAGGCTCACCACAACTGTCCTAAGGTTTCTGGAGACAGACCTCCTCTCTGCCATGTACGGATCACCAGCGGATACCAAGGTGGTCGTGACTGGGCTGCCGATGGAGTAGGCAGCGCTAGGAGGAGGGTGCCAGGCCTCTGACGGCTAGTTGTCACGGAGTTGCAGGTAGATAGGTGTCTTTGCCTGTAGACCACGGCTGGGTCTGGTGCTAGAGTTGGAAGGCTGTGCGGTGGGCGCCGACGGCGGTGGAGAACCAGCGTTACCGTTCAGATCTGTTTCTGGCGTCGGGTCAGGGGTGTGCAGGTGGTTACGATGCTGCCAGTGAAGGAGGAGACGGCTCTGGCCGGTGAGTTCCAGGTCGTAGAGGGTGGCCGCGATGGAGTGGCGGTGGCGGATAGGTGATCCGCGGTTCTGGACAGATGGCGGCGCAGTCGGGTCAGGTGAAAGGAAGCTGGAGGAGGGGCGCCTTGGGAGGTCAATTCCCAAGCTGAGGAGGACCGGGCAGTGTGTTGTCGATCCCGACGGAGAGAAAAGGAGGGGGTCGGAGGAGGTATGTAAATCTGAGGCGAGAGGTATGGCACTGATGCGGGAGTTGTCTTGCCGGTGGAGTAGCTAAGGTAGATATGTAGGACTGTTGACCCTAGGGTTCACGCCCAAGGAGGCTGGCGTAGGTATAGGAGGGCGCGCTGCATGAAGAACGGCACACCGGCCGTTTTCCTTCAAGTCGTCAACTGCAACGCCCCTGGCGTTTAGGCTCTTTTCGTCTTTGCAACAGATGATCAGCAGTTGCCGGCGTTACCCTGGAGAGGCCACGAGGTGAGGACGATGGGGCGTTTCCCTGCCGTTCACTGTTGCGAGGTAACGGGCGCGAGGGAAACCCTGGCCACGCGGAGGGGGAGACGAGGATTATGTGGGTCCTCGGTCAGTTAAGGCCATATTTAATTAATTTGAAAATTTTCTAATAACTCCCCCTTTATTTCATAAGTTCATATCTCTTGATTCCCAACCCGTTTCTTTTGAAATTTTGAACTCGAGACTCATTACAATTACTCTAATAATTAAAAACGCTAACTCCTTTTCGGTGATTCTTAAGGCTTGGATTGGTTTGGTGTAAGTGATAGGTTATGTGGAACTCATTTTCCAAGATTTTAGTTTAGTTTTTGAAACTTAATAAGTTCCACTCAGTTTCATGTAATTGATTTGTCATAAGTGTAAACATGGAAATCATTAAAAAATATTATTGATTTGTTATAAGTGTAAATATGGAAATCATTAAAAAATATTGTCGATTTTTATCGTGTTCGTAAAGATAAAGATATAAAGAAAGAATCATATCCCTAAATAAACATAATATTTTTAAACGTAAAAACCTCAACAACTTGTCATGGTACATATCACTAGTACATAACCGGCTTTTAGTGTCGGTTATTTAAGGCCTTTAGTGTCGGTTTTTAAGCGACACCTATGTGGGCGCCGCTAAAAGCCCAACCGTTACGCGTTAGTTCTCAAAACGACGCCACAACCCTTCGCGTGCCACCAAAAACGCACCAGCAGGGGGGATATAGGTGTTGGTTATTAGCTTTGAAACCGACGCCATATACCTTCGCGCTACAGAAAGGGCGCCATCTGGGACACTATCGGCGTCAGTTTATTAGTGATAACCGACGCCATCTCACCCACTGCCACGACCGTGCTGTCTGGTCCGCTGCCACGACCGTACTGGCCAGCACGGCCGTGGTGTCTGGCCCGCTGGCACGACCATGCTGGCCAGCACGGCCGTGGTGTCTGGCCTCATTAGGGAAATCGACGTCGGTTACTAGTAGGGCAACCGACACTACTGTAACCATTTGTCGTCGGTTTTATACAAATAACAGACGCCTATTTTATATTTTTTTTCTGTCAGTCTGCAGACCTGCTGTGGTTGGTCGCAGGATGAGAAACCTGTAGTTCAATTATGAACTGCAGATTTTACGACATCCATTGATATCAGCCAACAACAGGCCACAAACCTGCAAAATTAACAACATAAATGTTCACACATTTAGCAACCTGCAATTCCATTCGATTTTCACACATGTAGAAACATTCATATAGCAATATGTAGTTCCATTCATTTTCACATTCACACATGTAGAAATATTCATATAGCAACCAACATTTTCATTCATTTTCACTCAGACACATGTAGAAACATTCAGACATGTAGAAACATTCACACATATTATAATTCAGAAATTCATTTACAAAATATCATTCTTTAGTCATTATTCGCTATCAACATCCCAATTATATGTTAAAACCCCCACTACTTGTATGGCTGTTGCCCATTTTTCTCTTATATCATTTAATTCTTTCGTCGTATAGGGAGCATGTACATCTGGTAAGGCCTTTCCTATAGTGTGGTTAGTTTTAAAGACCTGCAAAGAGAATGATGTATATATATAATTAATAATATATAAATAAGAGTGATATATTTCATATTATCTAATGAGACTATATATAATATCTCAAGAATGGTATCGATGTCCACTGCGACATATTTGATAATCATGTGCATAAATCACATCACATAGTATGCACATGCCCATCCATTGTCTTGTGTAGCACACTATAAATTGATACAAAGTAGTAAAAAATACAACTAATTAAGCACTGTTCACATAAATAATATATACATTGCAGTCGGGAACTTACTTCCACGCTTTTCTAAATTATTTGCTGGTTCTTTTTCCTGGGGACCTTTCCTCCAGCCTTTTTGAACTCATCTAAACCCCTACATGTTAATGTAACACAGTACATTGCATAATTAAATAGTAATGTAATAACATATGTTAACGGATATGAAAATGAAATATTTCTCACCGGAATAATGCCATTATCATTTTGTGTCCATATTTTGAATTCAATTTAGTCCTCTTAGGATCTGGATAATAGACAGTGAACGTCTCGGGGATAATAACTAGTAACTCCTAATGCATACCACTAGAGGTAATAAAGTTAAAAATTAATACACATTATACACTTACACCCTAAGTGAGATTATGTGTTCAAGAACAGTCCCAAACCGGAGACTATCCAAGATTTACTCCTAATGAGTAAATCTTAGACGGGTTTCTAGGCCAACAAATACATGTGCTGTCATTCTATAACATTGATTTCAACATTTTGAGTGTCCATGCATGTTCATCATCAAGATAAAGATTACATATAAATTAGTATGACCTAGTGATGGAGAGATTCATAATTGATTTCAAAATTTCAAACTAGCTCATGCATTATCATCAATCTACATCATACAATAGGGATTCATGTAGATGTTAGGGTGACACATCACTATAAAATCAGAGATTTAACAATAGGGTTTTAATATCTTACATAGATTGATCACAAGATTTCAACAATATACTTAATTCAAGATTATGGTGAAATGTGTATTAGGGTTTTAATATCTTAATTCAACATGCATCAAAATTTACAGAATTAGGTCAAGCATTAGTATTCAATTGCAAATGTATCTTCTTCTTCCTGCTCCCTCCTTACCAAATGGATTAAAGCAAGACCACGACCGTGTGGGCTGGCCACGGCCGTGGCTGTGTTGGCCGACCACGGACGTGCTTGCCAGCACGGCCATGGTTGGCCAACATAGCCACGGTCGTGGCCAGCCCACACGGTCGTGGCCTTGCTTTAATCCGTTTGGTAAGGAGAGGGAGCAGGAAGAAGAAGAGGTGGAGGAAGAAGAAGAGGTGGAGGCCCACATGGTCGTGACCTCCTCATGTTACTTCCAGGCAGAGGATCGGGCAGCAGAACGGCGGGGCGAGCAGGTGTTGAGCAAGAAAAAGAGAGGGAGAAAGTGAAGAGGGTACCTCCTCTGTCGAGCGGCGGCGGCAAGCAGGTGTTGAGTGGCGGCGAGAAGTGAGGGCGATCGGCGGGTATCCCACGGTGACGGCGAGCAACAAGTGTCCAGCAGAGGCGGCAGTGTGGCAGCGGTGGAGGCGGCATCCTGAGCAGTGATGGCGGCAGGCGTGGAGGGAGTGGCAGCGTGCAACGGCAGAGGAGAAATCGCTGGACCAAACTGTTACAACCCCAATTTTTGGGTTTATTTGCTGAGAAATGTAATTTCTCATATTAAAGATATTTAAACAAATAATGATATAATGTATTTGGAATAAATGGATTTTGTTTACAATAGCCTTGATGTTTGTGTGGTGGGCTTTATTGGCTATTGGGCCCAAATAATGAGAAAATTCAATTAGTGAATGAATAATTGAATATTTGAGAAAAGAAAAATGTGGAAACCTCTAGAAGACAAATCCAAAGAGGGATTTCATGCCTCTTGGGTTTCTTGGGTTCCAAGGAGTCCAAAGTCGCATAAAGAGTGCAATAAGAAAAAAAAAGATCAATTAAGTATTTCTTTATTAAGAAAGAAATTGAAAATAATGGTAAAATGTGGAAAATAAGTAAAAAGAGGTAAAATTGAGTATCCTTAGTGGAATTTCGTATCCCAAGGATTCCTAATGATAAAAGGAATACCAATGAGGAAAATAAAAGAGAAATAAAGAGAAATCCTCAAAAGGAGCTATTTTGATAAGAAATAAATAAGATAACGAGAAATAAAAAAGAATAATGCATTTAGATGCATCTAGAAAGATAATGAGTATCCAATAAAAAGGATTTTGAAATAATAGAGTTCCTTGGGATCCAAGGAGTCCCAATAAAGAGGAAAGAAGGAGAAAATACCAAAATTGCAAAATAAAAGGATAACGGGGATACTTAACTAATGAAGTATGTGGTTTTGTTAAGAAGAAAGTATTTTCTACTTAAGGAAATATAGAAATTTCATGCCAATGGTTTAAAAAGCAAGATTAAAGAGAATAAGAAAGTGGATTTTCATATTTCTAATTATCCATGCAATAAGGAATATCAAGAAGGTAAATAAGAGAGAGAAGAATTCCTTCTCCATGAAGGAATTTAATTCCTATTGGAAATAGAACTAGTTGACCATAGGTGGTCGTCTTAGGGCATGAATACTCACCCTATATAAAGGGGTAAAGACCTAGTTCGAGCCCAAGAGAGAGAGAGGGAGAGAAAGACCCCACACTCTCCTCCTTTTTCCTTACGTATAAACCCTAGTCGAGGGTATAGCTCTATCCCTGGAATGTTCGAGGGTTCTAGTTTGATCCTGTTGGAGACTCGAAGTACCCACACAGCCGGAGGGAAGCCTGGTGATCATTTCCCCGCTCTAACCTGGCCGCAAGTTTTGGACATCCACGGGTGCACCAAGGAGCACCAGAGGTGGAGGGACCCTTCCCTGTGGTCGTAGGGGTCCATGAGAGGAAGGAGGAGGACTGCAATCCGCGACTAGGGTTGCTGCGGTGGCTGTTCAAGAGGTTGAAGAAGGTGAGTTGGCATTGGATGATTCTGCCCTCCGCGGGCTGAAGAAACCTCAAATTAAGCGAGGGGTAAAAGTGACATTTGGTTATGTTTCCAAATCTGCAAGTCACGTTGCATGGAAGGAATACATGGCGCAATCCGATTGGCCAAGTAAGTAAATCTTTGCAAAAATCATATCTCATAAACCGTAGCTCGGATAAATACAAATAATATATGTATTTTGATCAGGAGAATGAGAGGAATCCAATAAAAATGATATTAAAAATTGATTCCGTTCCTAATTGTAAAAGTACAATAAGTTGAGGAAAAATGCATTAAAGATAAACTTAAAAACCCTATTTGAGATTAAAGGTTGAATATAGTATGCTTAATGGGTTAATTGAAGTATTAATAACCTGTTGAATGATAATGTTAGATTTGAACCTGATCTAGATGAAATTTGCATGATTTAGGGTTTTTACTCCATATGAGAATGATTATGCATTTAGAAACCCTAATTTAGGGTAAAAGAGGATAAGATCATATATAATTTGGAAAATGTGAAAATACGTTGTTAAATGATGGTTATAAATTATTTTGAGCATTAAAGTTCCTAATTATGGATGAAAACCCTAAATGTAGTGATTATGGTTTTCTCATGAATAAAAGGTAGAATTGATGGCAAAACAAGTTCATATGTTAATAAAACCCTAATGAACGTTGAATTGATGATAAAGGCATATAATGATCTTGTCATGAATTAAAAGGATAAAAATAGTATCTTTAATGTAAACGAAGCTTAATGAAATTTATTAATGGTTAATGGTGCCTTTAAATCCGAAAATAGGGTTATATGTTGTTAAGATAACCTTAATATTGAAGAATAGATGAGATAATTATGGTTTATGAGTAATAGCATAAAATTAGGGTTTAATATGGTAAACGATGAAGGGAAACCCTAATTACAAAACAAAACCCTAAAATGGATACAAAAACCCTAGAAAGCGAATCCAAGTCAATAAAGTAGATTCTTGATAAAGTGTGTAATAAACAGAGTACATATTCTTTTCAGGAATTATGTGATTGTTGAATTAATTGCTTGGATTGCATTCTTGGTTGGATTTGCTTAATGCTTGTGAAATCATCAAATCAGGTATGTGGTTATGCTTATGATTATCTCGACTAGTTTTTTGAGGATTTTATTAACATTTCCCTCATGGCTTGAAATAACTATTGGATGCTTTTATTTCATGCAACTATAGAGTGACTATGACTATCACTATGAATATACATGTATAACTGGATAGATCCGGGACCACCTCTGTGGCTTGTAAAAGCTAAAAAGGGGTAACCTAGAGTAAGGTCTAGGTTGTCGTGGGTTAGAAATTGGGCTACCAAGTGTAGTGCCATGAGACCCATTAGCATGCCATGAGTTAAGGAGTGGGCTACTTACGAGTAGTGCCATGTGACTCAACCCTAGAAACTGGTTCACCTATAGGTGGGACCATGAGGGGTTTAATGGGGATCTACCATAAGGAATGTAGTATCTAGGTCCACTACATGGATAGCACAGAGGATAGGGTACTCATGGATCACAAAGTTATATTTAAAACATAATCTTGGTTGTTAAATGATTAATTGAATGATTACGTTGTTATCATAGTTGCACGTTTATTGTTTCCCCTACATACCAGCTTCGGCTGACCGACATTTTGTTTGTCGCTGTTTTAGGTACAAGCCAAAAGGACAAATAGTAAATCATCATATTGCAAAATACATGAAGTAAAATGCAAGGAGGATTAGTTAGAGTAAAATGCTTACATGGATAGAAATCCAAAATTTTCAAAAGGTATGAAATTTTTTATTACAGATTTTCAGTATAGATTGTTGAAATTTAATAATTGTTCTTGATTAAGTGCCGAACCTTTGATTTGAAAGTTATGGGTGTGGCTTCGACCTCTCGGTCTTAATTGGGGGTTATCGGGAGGTGGGGTCATAACATTTGGTATCAGAGCGTAGGTTCCTCACTTAACCATTAATATCTATTAAATTTTACAAACTCCATAGAACCCAAGGGAGTTATTAGAGGATTATCCGAAAGATGGAGGTGTCTAGAAAAGGATCACGACCGGGGGCTGGCAATATTTTCCTCCGCACCGCTAGTCAGAATATGAGGACTCCCGGATCCGTGTGACTGCCTGGCCAAAGTCTTAGGGTATGAATCGAAATAAGATACCTTTAGGACTAGCTCATCTTATTCATCCTTTCTCGTCACAAATTCTGTTAAGGACCTTAAGGATTTGGGTTTTCTCTCTTTTCCTTACCCTCTTGAGGTATGGGTAAGGTTGATAAGATTTAAGGAATCATCCTCCAAATTAATAAAAAGGATGTAAATAAGATGTCATGGACATAAGCTTAATAGATTAAGCGTAAAGGAATAGATACATGCTTAGGTCGTACGACATAAGTTGTCATGCCCTCAGGAGAGACCTGAGGATAGACCTTCTTGTCAGGAGGATAAGTCAAGAAAGTTAGTCTTGGAGATAGAGATCTCCATTATAAGTAGAGACCTGGAACATCCTCTGAGGATGATGATAACCGTAACCCTAGGTGTTGGTTAGAGAGATATGAAGTGGTGAATAGATATCACGATAGACCGGGTGTTTGAAAGGACATGCCTTTGGGATTCCATATGATCCATGGGTAACCTAGCACCTTTGGCAACCCAACCCTGGGAAGGGTCGTGCATGTTAGAGTGAAGGCTAACTCCTTCATTAATGAGGTTAGAGAAGGACCTGTAGAAATTATATGGGCTTATGCGAATAGGGCATAGCATGCACCCAGTATACGTTAGTAGTGTGAGCAATAGGTTGAAACTCTAGCTAGGAGAGTTTGATGGTTAACTTATGTGATAAGCATAAGGGGTTATGGATAACCTTGAGCGAACATAAGTTGAACATAGGCTTCACCTAGGTAGGGGCATGCTTTTGAGGTTGATCCTTCATGAAGAGAGGACCTCTTATGGTGAGGTTGGATGTAGGGTTAGCTCTAGAGAGAGAGAGTAGGAAACCCAACAAGAAGGTTGGAAGCCTAAAACCCTGAGATATGAGGAAAATTTAGGAGTGGAGGTTGATGCGACCTAAGTGGATAATAGTGGTCATCACATGCTTGATCCCTAGAGGTTGATGATGTCTTGGTTGCCATGGGAGAAACCAAACCCTAGAGAGAGGATGAGGCTTCTAGCACTTATGTGCCTATGGTATAAGAGTTTACCTTCTGAGAAAGGAAGAAGAAGTTCTGTATACCCTAGAGAGTATTAGTAACAGGTTATGAAGCCTTGTAACCTGTTATTTGTCCTTGAGGATGACCCAACTCTAAGTGTTGCTCGATTTGAAGGATGACAGGAAGTGCATGTCATGCCTTTTGCATGCTTGTTTCGTAGTTAAGAGATAGAGCATGCAATTGGACACCTAAAAGTGAACCTAGGGTTCCTAGGCCTAAGAGGGGAAGTGGTGTACCTAATGCTCGTAATGAGAGTTGAGTTTATATGGATGCGAGCATGGAACTTCCTATGTTGAGAGGAATAGAAAACCCCTTACATTTAAGGTATGTTTGGCAAACCCCTCCCAGCTAAGTTGATGACATGGGAAGGTATGACCCTGATCTAATGTTGAAGAATGAGAACCTAGATGACCTAGCCTGGTTTAGTGGTCTGCTTGTGCCTTAATAGCTTACTAGGGTTAAGCATATGGATGTAAACCCTAGACTTAAGGATGTTTGTGACCTTGTTGTCAAGAGTTGTAGTTTCCTCCCATCCTTGGAGAGGGACCCTTTGGTAGGGTGTATACCAGTCTTGTGGTTCTGAGGAAACCTAAAGAGGTCTCATAGGATCTTAAGAAGCTATGTGTAAAGTACATGGTATGAAAATGAACCTCTAGACCGATAACCATCTCTAAGTGCATATGGATGTGTTACCATGGAGGTAACCAGTATGGGGCTTGACCAAGGTGGACAGGATTGCCACGATCCCTATGAAAGGATGAAAGTCAGCCCATGAATGCAGAGAGAGATGATGAAGGCTTGGGTAAGGTTCTAAGTTGAACATCTACTATAAGAGAATCCTAAGTCTATCCTAGGGTCAGGTAGGGATAAGACCGATGGAAGTAGGAGTTGCCTAATTCCCTAGTTGCACATGACCATAGGGTTGGGAGGTAACAACTATCATTGTCTGAGGGCCATGGGTTAGGAGATTGATCACCTTCATGAACTCATGGGACCCAAATGGCAGATGAGTAGAGTACTCTCTGAATGCATAAGGGAAGTGGGATGACCCCAAAAGTGTCGGCACCCTATAGACCTAGAGGAGATGACCAAGGATTGTGTGGTGACCCAAGTAGGTTCGAGACCAGTTTTCCATGGAGGAGACTTTGATAGCAAGATGATTGTAATATAGAGGCATAAATGGCACATTTCAATTTAGTTTTGAAGGTGTACTGGCAAGGTGGGATGTACCATCTCTACTCTTGGAATAGGAAGAAATCTGTATTTGGACGGCCATCAAATGCTTATTTTTTCTTGTTATGGGAGTGAGAGATAGGACAGTACGCATGCCATACACCAAGGATAAAAGATGATGTGAGTTGGAACGTTGCTACGAGGCATGAGGATAGAGAGGATAACATGCCCTGGTGAAGTGAGTGATACATGGATGGTTTGTAAAAGTTAAAGAGAAATGAGGTAGTCACCTTATGCGGATGTTTTTATCATGAATTATGAGTCATACAAGGTTGAGTTGATCACCAAGAAGATGAGCTCAAAATTTTTCAAAAAAAAAAGATAGACTTAGAGCTGAGATGAGATAATAAGTGAAGAACATGGAGGTGTATGTCATCAACATTACCTAATACCTAAGGATGTGAAGTGGTAATGGATGCTCTGGTTGAGATATAGATGTCTAGTTTGGCTAGAAGAGGTTGTTAAGCTAACCCTAAGTTTGGAAAGGAGATGTGTTTGGCTAACACTCAGTTGTAACGAGATCTGTTGAACAAGTTAATGGTTGTTTGGTTAGCCAGTTTAGTCCTTGATGCAATGAAAGGATGGTGGTAGAATCTCAGATGCACTTCTTTGGAAAAGAAGGTGATAAAACCCTGATGAGAGTGGTTTACGGTTTTAGAGAATTGATCTTGGGGAATCATGACATATAGGAAATCATGATTGAAGATCACCATACACCGTGGTTCTACCAAGATAGTAAATGACAATAGCACTTTGGATGCTTAAGATGAGGCTGCATATGGTATGTTGCCATGCATGGCAGAAGGTGAAGGATGAGCACCGATAACCCAGTGCATGGATATAGAGGATAAAGAGTTTCCAAGAGGGAATGAGAGTTCATCACTATGGATGTTGTGATAAGTCTCCCCTAGACCAAGGAAGGTCAAGATGCAATATGGGTTATGGTAGATCGCCTTACGTAAGATGACATGAGAAAGAAAGAGTACTGTCAAGGGATAAGATCGGGTTGAACTACATATGAGAGAGATGGATCAACTACACCATGATGTTGAGTATAAAAGTTCTTGAGTTTAATCTAAAAGTTCCCTTCCAAAAGGTGGAAGTAGGTACATGAAGAACTCGATGTTAGTACAGTTTATCACCCCTAACTAATGGTTAGTATGATCCAGACTAAAGGGTCTGATGAGAGCATATGTGCTCATTCAGGGTGATAGCTAGAGATAGTTCTGGTCCTATGCAAGATGTGAAGATAACCACCATAGCCAGTATCGGGATTTAATGAAGCTCTGTAAGAGAGGTTGTGTCGGTCACCACTTCAGTAAGGTGATGTTGGTGAAAGGACCACGTGATGGTTAGAAAAGGACCACCGTGTGTGTAGATGAAGTCACTTTGATCGTGCAATGGCTGAAAGGAGTCTAGAGATGATAAGAGTCGTGAGCAGATGCAAAGTAGACAGACATGCAGTTCACTGTGGGAGAATATGTGACATGAAAATCCGACCCCTCTAAGTTATAGCTAAGAGAGATGAGTCCCCGATGCATGGGTTCTTTTGACATGGAGAAGGTTAAGTTTGACCTTACCCCCCAGGATAAAGAAATGTGTTATAAGTTCCAGGTGTCCAATTTAGAGCACTGTGTGAGATACCCAGACCATGTGCTGAACAATGAACCTAGTGAGCCCCAAGGGAGGCTGAAATGGCCTGAGTCACCTGTGTAGTTTATAGATGCCAGGATGAAAGAACTCAGAGAAAAGAATATGTAATGATAAAGGTTCTTTGGGAGCGCCATGAGTGCGGTAAAGCCACATAGGGGCCAATGATGGACATGGAAAAGTCTTATCCTGAATTGTTTGTTTGCTTGATGGAATTTTGAGGACAAAATTCTTATAAGAGGGGAAGGATGTTACAACCCCAATTTTTGGGTTTATTTGCTGAGAAATGTAATTTCTCATATTAAAGATATTTAAACAAATAATGATATAATGTATTTGTAATAAATGGATTTTGTTTACAATAGCCTCGATGTTTGTGTGGTGGGCTTTATTGGCTATTGGGCCCAAATAACGAGAAAATTCAATTAGTGAATGAATAATTGAATATTTGAGAAAAGAAAAATGTGGAAACCTCTAGAAGGCAAATCCAAAGAGGGATTTCGTGCCTCTTGGGTTCCTTGGGTTCCAAGGAGTCTAAAGTCGCATAAAGAGTGAAATAAGAAAAGAAAAGATCAATTAAGTATTTCTTTATTAAGAAAGGAATTGAAAACAATGGTAAAATGTGGAAAATAAGTAAAAAGAGGTACAATTGAGTATCCTTAGTGGAATTTCATATCCTAAGGATTCCTAATGATAAAAGGAATACCAATGAGGAAAATAAAAGAGAAATAAAGAGAAATCCTCAAAAGGAGCTATTTTGATAAGAAATAAACAAGATAATGAGAAATAATAAAGAATAATGCATTTAGATGCATCTAGAAGGATAATGAGTATCCAATAAAAAGGATTTCGAAATAATAGAGTTCCTTGGGATCCAAGGAGTCCCAGTAAAGAGGAAATAAAGAGAAAATACCAAAATTACAAAATAAAAGGATAATGGGGATACTTAACTAATGAAGTATGTGGTTTTGTTAAGAAGAAAGTATTTTCTACTTCAGGAAATATAGAAATTTCATGCCAATGGTTTAAAAAGCAAGATTAAAGAGAATAAGAAAGTGGATTTTCGTATTTCTAATTATCCATTTAAAAGGAATATCAAGAAGGTAAATAAGAGAGAGAAGAATTCCTTCTCCATGAAGGAATTTAATTCCTATTGGAAATAGAACTAGTTGACCATAGGTGGTCATCTTAGGGCATGTATATTCACCCTATATAAAGGGGTAAAGCCATAGTTCGAGCCCGAGAGAGAGAGAAAGATCCCACACTCTCCTCCTTATTCCTTACGTATAAACCCTAGTCGAGGGTATAGCTCTATCCCTAGAACGTTCGAGGGTTCTGGTTTGATCTTGTTGGAGACTCGAAGTACCCACACAGCCGGAGGGAAGCCTGACGATCATTTCCCCGCTCTAACCTGGACGCAAGAGCTTTGGGATGTGTTACAAGGTCAACCACATAGGCGGACCTGGCCAGAGCATGCTAGCGGCTTTGGTCGCAAGTTTTGGACATCCATGGGTGCGCCAAGGAGCGCCGGAGGTGGAGGGACCCTTCCCTGTGGTCGTAGGGGTCCAGGAGAGGAAGGAGGAGGACCGCAAGCCGCGTCTAGGGCTGCTGCGGCGGCTGTTCTGGAGGTTGAAGAAGGTGAGTTGGCGTTGGACGATTCTGCCCTCTGCGGGCTGAAGAAAACTCAACTTAAGCGAGGGGTAAAAGTGACATTTGGTTATTTTTCCAAATCTGCAAGGCATGTTGCATGGAAAGAACACGTGGCGCAATCCGATTGGCCAAGTAAGTAAATCTTTGCAAAAATCATATCTCATAAACCGTAGCTCAGATAAAAACAAATAATATATGTATTTTGATCAGGAGAACGAGAGGAATCCAATAAAAATGATATTGAAAATTGATTCCGTTCCTAATTGCAAAAGTACAACAAGTTGAGGAAAAATGCATTAAAGATAAACTTAAAAACCCTATTTGAGATTAAAGGTTGAATATAGTATGCTTAATGGGTTAATTGAAGTATTAATAACCTGTTGAATAATAATGTTAGATTCAAACTTGATCTAGATGAAATTTGCATGATTTAGGGTTTTTACTCCATATGAGAATGATATGTATTTAGAAACCCTAATTTAGAGTAAAAGAGGATAAGATCATATATAATTTGGAAAATGTGAAAATACATTGTTAAATGATGGTTCCAAATTATTTTGAGCATTAAAGTTCCTAATTGTGGATGAAAACCCTAAATGTAGTGATTAGGGTTTTCTCATGAATAAAAGGTAGAATTCATGGCAAAACAAGTTCATATGTTAATAAGACCCTAATGAACGTTGAATTGATGATAAAGGCATATAATGATCTTGTCATGAATTAAAAGGATAAAAATTGTAGCTTTAATGTAAAAGAAGCTCAATGAAATTTATTAATGGTTAATGGTGCCTTTAAATCCAAAAATAGGGTTATATGTTGTTAAGATAACCTTAATATTGAAGAATAGATGATATAATTATGGTTTATGAGTAATAGCATAAAATTAGGGTTTAATATGGTAAAAGATGAAGGGAAACCCTAATTACAAAACAAAACCCTAAAATGGATACAAAAACCCTAGAAAGCGAATCCAAGTCAATAAAGTAGATTCTTGATAAAGTGTGTAATAAATAGAATACATATTCTTTTCAGGAATTATGTGATTATTGAATTGATTGCTTGGATTGCATTCTTGGTTGGTTTTTCTTAATGCTTGTGAAATCATCAAATCAGGTATGTGGTTACGCTTATGATTATCCCGACTAGTTTTTTGAGGATTTTATCGACATTTCCCTCATGGCTTGAAATAACTGTTGGATGCTTTTATTTCATGCAACTATAGAGTGACTATGACTATCACTATGAATATATATGTATAACTGGCTAGATTCGGGACCACCTCTGTGGCTTGTAAAGGCTAAAAAGGGGTAGCCTAGAGTAAGGTCTAGGTTATCATGGGTTAGAAATTGGGCTACCAAGTGTAGTTCCATGAGACCCATTAGCATGCCATGAGTTAAGGAGTGGTCTACTTACGAGTAATGCCATGCGACTCAACCCTAGAAACTGGTTCACCTATAGGTGGGACCATGAGGGGTTTAATGGGGATCTACCATAAGGAAGGTAGTATCTAGGTCCACTACAGGGATAACACAGAGGATAGGGTACTCATGGATCGCAGAGTTATATTTAAAACATAATTTTGGTTGTTAAATGATTAATTGAATGATTACGTTGTTATCATAGTTGCACGTTTATTGTTTCCCCCCACATACCAACTTCGGCTGACCGACATTTTTTTGTCGGCGTTTTAGGTACAAGCCAAAAGGACAAACAATAAATCATCATATTGCAAAGTACATGAAGTAAAATGCAAGGAGGATTAGTTAGAGTAGAATGCTTACATGGATAGAAATCCAAAATTTTCAAAAGGTATGACAATTTTTATTACATCTTTTCAGTATAGATTGTTGAAATTTAATAATTGTTCTTGATTAAGTGCCGAACCTTTGATCTGGAAGTTATGGGTGCGGCTTCGACCTCTCGGTCTCCCTTAATTGGGGGTTATCGGGAGGTGGGGTCGTAACATTATCCTGGAGTAGCGCGAGAATGAATGAAATAGAGAAAGGGGAAGAGTCGGGCTCACAGGTGCTGTTAAGTTAACAATAGGTGTCGGTTCTTAAATAAAACCGACACATAAAACTAAAGGTGTCGGTTCTACAAACACACCACCACCTATTCTCAATGATAGTCATCTATTTTTACTAGAAAAAAACTGACGTATATCTACATATGCCGATTAAAAAAATTATTCTCGATTAATGACCATAGTCGTCGGTTTCTTTCAAAAACTGACACACAAAAGGTGTGAAAAATTTCCTAGGAACAACACGGGAAAACCCATAAGCATCGGTCATTGTAGCAAAACCGACGATCAAAATGTGCCCAATTTCTATTTCACAAATAACCTTTCGTCGTCAGTTTAATAGTTAATAACCGACGCCCTATGTTAAATTTTGGAGGTAATTTTTTTCACTGGAAATTTTGGATTTGGCGGTTAAGTTTAGGCGTCGGTTTATTATTAGGGAACTGACACTAAATAAAAGCGATACCAGTGTCTGGTTGCCCTTCACAGATAGATGTCGGTTTTTTTATTAAACCGACGCTTTAGGTTTTAGGTGTCGGTGTATTTATACAACCGACGCCTTTAAAGGTGACATCATAAGCCATTTCTGTAGTAGTGTATGTTTCTATTTTAATAAATATTTAGTGTTGTATAATTATATTTTCAATAAAAATATTATGGTCAAAACTGCGTCACACTTTCTTCATTTTATTTTATACGTACAAAATATTGTAATAATATCTACATTTTATGAGTTTGTAAATATAAATCTTGGTTCATCACTGTTTAACAATATATAATATTAAAATTTGTGTATCTTTGCACAACATTATCATTTTTCACATCATTTTATTTAAACTTAAAAAATATAAATATGTTAATAAGTCATTTTTTTGTCACATGGTGCAGTGTGATTACTTTTCATAGTTTTCATATATTTTTTATTTTTTAGACCGCACTGATAATGGTAGTTATAATATAAATATTTTACATAGTGTGATTATAATGTATAATTATATTATGCGATGATTTTGGCAATAAACTGTATCCACCTAACATTTCTAGTCAAAAGTATTTTACATGTGTCATTTGTGAAGAATGAAAAATATAATTGAATAGAAAATGTTGTTAGTTGTTTCAAAACTCATTTTCTGCTCTTTTTAAGAAGGAACTCATGAACTATATTTTGTATGTAAGTCTATAACTCACTGGAAGTCATAGAACTCAAGTTCCAGCACTTACTTCAAACTAGTCATGAAAAACTACTTAAAGAACTCCAGTTCATACATTTTTTAGACCAGTTATGAAAAACCAATCAGAGCCTAAGGGGGGTTAAGAATAGTTATTCTTATAGTCAATCTAAGCATTAATATTTAAACTTAGTAATAGCTTTTATAAAATTTCAAGGACAAGAATTTCTAATGGGGGTTCAATTATTCAATTGGGGTCCAAGTGGGATGATTAGACTAAAGCAAGGACAACTTACATTTTCGATGCTCAAGTTTCAACATATTTTCAAATGAGTTGCAAATATGAGTGCAAAATAGAAAAATAAATTTCATTTTTTTTGGAGAATTATGAATCATACCTCAATATTTCAATTTGGCACCAAAATTTAGTATGCACAATGAATCCGAGAGGTATGATGTAACATGATAACGATCATACATAATCTAGTATTTGAAATCAACGATGAATTGTTTGATACATAAATCTAGGTGATACAACCAACCCCCATGAAATAATTAATGAGTCCAAATCTTGTTGATTCCAACGTGATTATAGTTATTTGTAGCATCATGATCTCTACGGTGATCTGACTACCAAGATCTAGTCGAAGTTTCTAAATATGTTTTTCTATTCAATGGTTAATCTCGTGATCTACTCAAGGTATACTTTATCCTCCTATTGGCCAAATTAGTGGTATTGGACTTACTTGTATGTATGTATACTTACATACACTAGTACAAAAACTATCTCTAGTGTTGGTTAAAACAACCCTATAACGTCAGTTAGAGACCGACACTTAAGTGGGCGACACTACAACCACAAGTCTTAGTTCTTTGGGGATGGAAAAACTGACGCCAGACATCCAACCTCGGTTGTGTGGATAAAAGAAAATGACACAGATAGGAGTCTGAGGCATCAGTTGCATGTCAAAAACTGACATCAAAAGAACCATACTAGGTCACATTTGTAACTAGTAAATGACCCTATATCGTCGGTTTGGTAAAAACCGACACCTATCCGATGTATAGTGTCAGTTGTAGCCCAAATACTGATGATTGTTTTGTACACTGACGATTAAATCTACTAAACTGACAACTATGCCATGTTACCCACAACACGACCATTTTGGTTTTGTCCTTTAATGCCAGTTACTTTACCAAAACTGGCAACTCATGCCTTTAGTGTCGGTTTTATTGTTACTACAGATAACTAAGTTTTTTTTTAAAATAGCATGCCTGCAGACCTACTGCCCGGATGGTCAGTAGGATGTAGAAGCTACAGTTCAGAAATGGAGTTCTAAACTACAGGTTAACAACATTCTATAAGTTCATCTTAACAACATGCCACCAAACCTATAATAACAAACGTAATCTATGCATATAATCATATTCATTCTCCAATTCCATTTCAATTACATGTGAAAACATAAATCTTCTCATTCATTCACACACATGATACTTCATTTACATATACATCGATTCCTCGTGACATGTAGAAACACAATTCATTCATTCATCTTCACATTCCCACACATGTATATAAATCATCTTTCACATATGCACCAATAATTTACTCTCATCAAATTTAAAGTTGCAAGAAGTCATAAGCACCACATGTAAATAGAAATAATGATATCAAACTTTTGAAAAATCATTCTTCTTTATCCCAATCAAAATTAAAGTTGACATCCTTTGTGAAGGCTTCTGTCCATTGTTCTCGTATCTCATCTAGTTGTTTTGTTGTATAAGGTATTTGTATGTCTTCTAGCTTTTCTAGCATATTGAAGTCTTTCATTTGAAACACCTACAAATATAATGAGGTATATAATGAATAAGTTTGATCTATTCATATTATCTAATGATACTATATACTTATGATGATCAAGACTATATATAGATTACATTTCATATACAGTTGATGTCTAGTGCCCCATATCTAGCAATCATGTCCATATACTGTATCACATAGTATCTACATGTCCAACCGTTGTCTTGTACAAAACACTATAAATTTCAACATACAAAATGTTAATAAATAAAAGTAAGCATAGTTGGCATAAATATGCATTGGAGTCAGAAAACTACCTCAACATTCACCCAAATTATCACATTCTTTATCTTGTCCATCTTTCCTCTAGCTTTTTAAAATTCTTTTATAATCCTATAAGTCAATGTAGCACATTGAATTGCATTAGTAAATAGTCAAGTAATATATATGTTATCGGTAAGGCATGCCCAGAGAGCCAATCATGTGATGATTAACATGGCATTAACCATAAAGGATTTGATTAATACTTATAAAGGAAAGCTTCCAATTCATTATGTTTCACTTAGTTATGAGATAATGAGGAAACACTATGAATGTCTAGAGAATAATATTACTCAATAATGTATGTCTTCAAGTATTAGCCTTGTGGAAATAAGATCATACATATGTTAAGAGTACATAGACATATTCTCAATATGTCCCTAGTCGGTTGTTACTATGGAAGGTAGATAGACACTAGTAACATAGAAGATTGGAGTGTGATTTGGTTGATGACTGAGTCTCACTAAGTCATGATGTGACGATATCAAACCAAGCACATAGATACATGTTAAAGATCAGTGTATTGGACAGACACACCATGGAAACCATCATATGGTAAGTCATAGTCAGCTCTCATAGTAAAGGTGGTGATTGTGATTCTTAGATATGAAATCATGACACTTGTCATATGTCGTTGGGTACACTTTGACATCATCAAACGCAGACCTGAAACATGGGTTGTTATAAAGGTGATGATTGGGTGACTTTGACACATGAGAATAGAATGTGAGTTATAGATATTGGATTTGTCCCTCCAATAGAGTATGATATCCTAATCACTTGATAAGAGAGACTGAGAAACGCATGCTCATGAATATGTGAATTAATATATGATATTGAGGTCACATTATCTCATACAGTCTGCTCTTAGTTGAAGAAACATGAGATGAACATTGAAAGGATGACAAGTTCATGTCTCAAGTGTTGGTATGTATGCCCTGAGAGCCAATCATGGGATTATTGGTGGGATACATTAAGATTGATTTGATAAACATTAAAGGCAAGCTTCCAATTCTTTCTGGTTCAGTCATATGAGATAATGATAGAACAAATTGAATGTCTAGAGAATGACAGTACACAATGACGTATGCTTTCAGGTTAAGGACCTGGACGATGAGATCATACAGATGCTAAGAGTTTGTACATTCTTATTATGTCCCTAGTTGGATGTCATTGTGGAAGGTAGATAGACATCAATGACACATCAGACTAGATTGTGGTGTTGGTTGATGACATAATCTCATTAGTCATGATATGGAGATATCAAACCAAACACATAGGTACTTGTTAGAGAACAAGTGTACCAGACAGACCCACCGTGAGTTTGACACATGGAACCATGACATGGTAGTCATAGTCAGTTCTCACAATGATGTTGGTGAATGTGATTCTTTGACCTAAAATCACTACACTCAACACATGTCGTTGGGTACACTTTGACATCATCAAACGCAGTCTTGAAACATGGGTTGTTATAAAGGCGATGATTGGATGGCTTTGACACATGGGGCTTTTGAGGGGTGGGTGATAGATATGGGATTTGTCCCTCCTGAGGGAGTTTGATATCCATGGCCACTTGATGAGTAGGATTGAGATAGACGTGTACGCATGTGTGAATCAATATGTGATATTGATGTCATACATATCTTCTCCAATCTACTCTGAGATCAAGAAAATGAATGAATGTTGACAGGATGACTGTTCCATGCCTTGAGTTCATTCGGGATATCAGTGACAAAGGAGTTATACATTCACTGTAACACCATTCATGGATTGTAGGATTGAAAGTTGTTCTCCAACTTTCCTTTTCACTTGGGTAGCACTGATGTGCGACTAGGCACCACTCTTTGCTTGTGAAGTCATAAGTGTTATGGACTTTCACCGCCAACGTGAAATGGACCTGTAGGGTCACACACATAGGATTTAACCTAGAAGAGGAGTTTATCCACAAATGATGTTTAGATTGATTACTAAGGAGTTTAGTAGTTCAATTAAACACTTAATCAATTGATAGATCAATATCATAGTGTTCAAGGTGTTGGACCAATTGATTAGAGTATTAGATTGATTGAAACTGTGATTGACTGATTTGCACAAGTCTGCTGCCCCAACTGATCGGCTCAGGTTGGTGAACTGATCGACTCAACTGATGAGATGATTGGCTCATGTGTCATGAAACGATCGACTCAATTGTTGAACCGATCGGTTCATGTGACCAACCGAGATCATTTGGAAAGTCAGAAGACTATTTTGCAAATACAATTTGTTTCACTTGAACAAATTTGATTTGGACAAGGATTAATATTTGATTAATCAGAAACAAATTTGAAAGTCAATTTGAGTTGGATCAAGACCACGAACCGATCATCTCAGAGCTCCAGCCGATCGGCTCAGAGCCCTAGACGATCAGTTCAGGTCCCAAACGATCGGCTCATGGCATGAAACGTTCATTTCAGGGTGTGAAACGATCAGTTCAGCTGGCGCATGTTGGTTATTTTGCGGAAAATCTCGAACCCTTCTACTCCTGCTTTAATCCCACATTGCCCGAGGTAGAGAACCCAATCCCATGACCCTCCTATATATAGGGGTATTGGGGGCTTCTCAGGAGGAACAACTCAGAACACTAGTTGCTCTACAAAGTTGTCGTTCTCTCTGGTTTTGGTAACTGAGAGAGAGCCCGAGAAAGTGCTACCTGATAAGGGAGGCACAGTAAGGGAAAGACAACTGTAGAAAAGCAACTGGTTGCAGGAGAGTGTGTTGGCGACTAGTACGCCGACAGGAGGGTGCGAATCCTTCCAATTCCTTATGGGACAAGGAGATCGGAGTTCCAGGTGGTCCACATGGACTACTTTAGATGCGGGATACTTCTACCGCTCGGAGGACATATGTCAATCCCGACAGTCCCGGTGAGACCAGGAGATGCACAGACACCGTCCAAGACCAAAGGTGAAGACCACGCAAGCCATGAGGTAACATTGTCGAGAAAGCCTTGAGACAAGGTTTGCCACTACAAACCATCCTTCCTATTGTATAGACGTTGACGCGATTCCTTTTTCTGGGTTTGAGAGGAGAAAATTTTTGTTTCCGCTACCTTCTCTACCTCCCCTAAAATCCAACAGTGGTATCAGAGCCACGTCAACTGCTCTATACTTTAGGATTATCGATATGATCGATTTTGGTTTGTCACCTTTATTTATTGCATACGATGTGAATAAAATTGGCTTTTTGCATGTCCAATCCTAAATCCACAAATCCCAATATACATATATGATATGTAATATGAATGCACTCGATACACATCACCCTTAAACGAGTTTTGTGGTGGATGTCTAGCGTGATTATGGCCAATAAACCCTATGTATGTGTGCTTGGTTGAATGTGGTTGCTTGCATCTCGGTCTGCGCACCGATTCCCTATCTCCTATTCCTAATGTAACTTGAGATAACTCGAGATTTCTTTCCTACCTTTGCTCCCCTCGAATGTAACTCAGTGTTTCCCAATTCAAATGTAAATAGGATAGATCTTTTATTTCCTGTTATGTCAAAGAACGGTGGAAAACCTGATGACAACTGAGACGATCGGTTCAAGGTGTGAATCGATCGGTTGGCGATCCAGATGACCGGTTCGAGGAGCAAGAAAATCAGGTGGCAGCCATGAGGAGATGCACAATGACCAGGCGAACCGATCAGTTAGAGGAGCCAACCGATCGGCTGGTGGCACCCACACGACCGACCTGATGGCGAGCCGATCAATCATGAAGATGAGTTGATCAAACCCAGTAAAGGCAAAGTACAAAGTTCATCTTGTACAGGTTGCATGTGATGTAGACCTAGATGACCGTGATTCCTCTTGGCTCGAGGAATCACATTAAGATGGACATAATCATCACTTTTATCATTTCACATGTTTTCTGTGGGATATAACATGTATATGATACGTACTATGTATTGTGGTGATTGGATATGTATATGTACCTATAAAAACCAAATCCCTCATTAAATATTAAAGTTTTAGATGCCTTCCAAATGCGACACACATGAAAAGCTTGATCAACCAAGTGTGGGCACGCCCTAGCATGGTGCACCGTCTATCTCGTGGAAGCGTGAAGGATGGATATGTGGGTCTGCCCTAGTAGGGTGCATATTCATCGTGTTGGTTTTGGGTCAGACTTAACAAGGTGACCTAGATAGGATCTAGCACCTTGAGGTATGGAGGTGATCATGGCAAGGAGTTTCATATGACATCTTTCAAGAGTTTCATATGATGCAATTGGCAAACGTTGCCTACCTGGAAGATCTAAGTTGTAGGTGACAACCCTACCTGGTCCATGACTCAGAGGATTTCAGGATCTTGACCCACTAGAAGTTTGTACGCAACAATCTTCCAAATTGATGGTGAGGGCTATCATTTTTGAACAAAAATAGTGGGAGAGATAATTAATTAAAGTCCTAATTATATCGTCAACCTTTCAAATCAATCAAAATAAGTCAAAATTGAGTTTTGGACTAAATTGCACATATTTCCTTTTGTAGTACAAATGACAACAAACTACAATCACTTTTCGTTGCGATCGGTCCTTGAAAAGGACAAGCTGAATGGGACTAACTTCCATGACTGGTTTAGGACATTGAGAATTGTTCTCACTCAAGAGAAAAATCTCTATGTCCTGGATACTCCAATTCCAGAGGAACCTACTCCTACTGCAACAAAGGTAGAAAGGGATGCTTACAAGAAGCATTCTGATGATGCCATTGATGCAAAGTGCTTGATGTTGTGCTCCATGAACCACGAGTTGCAGAGACAACATGAGAACATGGGTGTCATTGAGATGATTCAACATCTCAAGAACATGTATGAAGATCAAGCACGGAAAGAGAGATATGATGTCTCCAGGGTGCTGTTCAAGTGCGTCATGACAGAAGGAGATCCAGTTGGTCCTCACATGCTCAAGATGATTGGGTATGTGGAGAACCTGACAAGATTGGGATTTCCCCTGAGCCAATAGTTGGCTACTAACGTGATACTACAATCGTTGCCATAATCATACAGTCAATTTGTGATGAACTACAACATGAACAACTTTAACAAGCCGTTGACAGAGTTGTTGGGCATGTTGAGGACAGTCGAGACACAGATGAAGAAGGACACGCCTAAGTCTGTGATGATGATCAATGACAAGAAAGGCAAGTCCAAGCACAAGGGCAAAGGCAAGGCTAAGAAAGGTTCTGATGCTAGCTAGCATCCCAAGTCATCTTCAGCCCTCAAGGCCAAGGGAGGCGTGACCAAGAGAGGCAATTGCCACCATTATCAAAAGTCAGGACATTGGAAAAGGAATTGTCCACTCTATCTGGAAGAACTAAAGAAGAAGGAGGCGACAAACGTCTCCACCTGAAGGTGTCATGAAATAAACTTGTAACACTTTTGAGGTATATGATACCAAGATATAAAGTGTAAAGTACTCAATAAACGGGGCAAGTTTTGCCACCATAGATAGGAGTACTTTAGTTTATTTTTAGCCTTGAAGGCATGTAATAGAGTTATGAACTGCTATTTCATTTTTTCCAATGGATAGAAACACATTATTATTTGCATATTGTATGACAATGATAGCAATTAATAAAGTTGATGTTTCAATTTCAAAGATATGATCTTTGTGGCAATGCCTTGTTTATCTTGTGGTACTTGGTATGCATAAGATAAAATGATACCTAAAAGTTATTGATAAACTCAAACAATCAAATTATCATAAATCATGAGAAATTCATTTCTAGTTTCCATATGATGGATAAGTCTAGACTCTTTTGGTTAGAGAACCAATAAGAGACATGAATATCTTAGACATGATTAATCAATCTTCACTAGTAGTAGTGGGAGAATGATTATCCTATTAGGTATAATACATGTGATGCATTTACATACCTATTGGAGCTAATACTTCAAATGGTGTTTAGAGAAATACCAATATGAATATCTTGAAGTGTTCAAGAATATCATAGATGAAGTATGGATTTGGTAAAGTGTTAATTCTTGATGAGATCAATGAATGAAATACTTAGACCAAATGTTTGAGAACCTTATGAGTGATTATGATAGTGTATCATAGTGAACTCATGGTTAAGGCATGGTGATGTCTAAATAAAAAAGGAGTCATACTCTAAGGAGTTAGAGGATGATTATCAAATAATTAATTTCTTCTTAAATAAAGAATACCCCACACTAATAAAGAACATTAAGAATCACAAGGGGTTGTGAGTTCTTATATCCTTGATAGATGCACCTCGATTATCTATGTGATGAGTTGGTCATGTGATGAGTCAACTATCTAGATGATATTGAGGAACCGAATCTTGAGTTATGGTTTATGACCATTACATCCTAAATGACTTCCATTGGGATGAAATCCATAAGTGCAAATGAGTCTTAAGTGTTAAGACACATGGATGACATTTTGAGAAGGATGATGCTTGTTGCAACTTAATGACAAAGAGATTTGGCTTACAGATACTAAAACTGCATTCCTATGAGGAATAAAACAAGGATGTGTACGTGACACAACCTATAAGGTTTATGAATCCATTAATGCAAATAAAGTCTATAAGTTACAATAGACTAATTAATGTGATTGATTATGTACAAGCAACTCAGAGCTAGATCTTTACTTTGATGATATGGTCAAAGGGTTTGACTGATATGTCAAAGAAAAAGAAGGGATCTGTGATTTAGTGGGAGCGTATTCACATTCCACATGTTGATGTGAAATGGAAATGTTCTAAAATGGAAATCCAAAGTGGAAATTATCTTTAAGGGAAATAGAGATGTTTCCTATGTGATAGGAATAGAGATCTATAGAGATAGTTCTTGAAAAACCTGTTGACCTGAAAGAGAAAGCATACATTGGCAATCTATACTGAAGGGTTCAGTGTGCATAGATTCAGTGGGAGAAAACTTGTCCATGTTACATGGAGTTAGTATCCCAAGGCCAAGTGTTCAATTCTTATGAAGGATGGGAACACTAAGAATAGATATGGATCTATCATGTATGTAATCATCACATCATCTTGCATGTATGGACATAGCAAGAATAAAATGCATTCATCATCTTATATGTAGGACATGACAATATGATGTGCTCATCCTGATAACTTGTATGTGGGACATGACGAGTGGATGTCTGTCTAGTTCTAGTAAGGGTTACTGGAATACCATAAGAACTTGAGAAGTACTAGTTCTATGTAAATAAGGAAGGGTTCACTGTAAAGAGTTACACTGATACAAACTTCTGAAAAAGGACAGAAAATTAATCACAAAATATATATGGGATATATAAAAGTGAATGTTTGTCGAATAATGGAAACATTACAATAAAGTTGTTTTAAAAGGAAATGTCGATTATCCGTGTGTTAGAGAATAACAGTAGATACTATATGGATATGGAAGTTCATGAGATGAACTTATAGTTATTTCGGTCATTGATGACAAGTTAGGAGTACTTGGTCATGCAATGTGGCTAAAGGTTAGCAAAGGAATACTAGATTGCATATTACGGCAACTCCATCTCATACGTATGACGTACAATGAAGAGATGAGAGACATGCAGTTAATACCAACTTTGGCAAGGTGTTTCCATAACTCACTATGATGGAACTAGAGCACAATAACATGTGGGACATGTTTGAAGATCACTATGAATATGATTCAAGGGTGATTGGCTCGTAGTGCAAGTGGGAGTCTATTGGAATGTATGCCCTTAGAGCCAATCATGGGATGATTGGTGGGATACATTAAGATTGATTTGATATACATCAAAGGCAAGCTTCCAATTCTTTATGGTTCAGTCATATGAGATAATGATAGAACAGATTTAATGTCTAGAGAATGACAATACTCAATGATGTATGCTTTCGGGTTAAGGACCTGAACGATGAGATCATACGGATGCTAAGAGTTTGTACATTCTTATTATGTCCCTAGTCGGATGTCATTGTGGAAGATAGATAGACAACAATGACACACAAGACTAGATTATGGTGTTGGTTGATGACAGAATCTCATTAGTCATGATATGGAGATATCAAACCAAACACATAGGTACTTGTTAGAGAACAAGTGTACCAGACAGACCCACTGCGAGTTTGACACATGGAACCATGACATAGTAGTCACAGTCAGTTCTCATAGTGATGGTGGTGAATGTGATTCTTTGACCTAAAATCACTACACTCAACACATGTCGTTAGGTACACTTTGACATCATCAAACGCAGTCCTGAAACATGGGTTGTTATAAAGGCAATGATTGGGTGGCTTTGACACATGGGACTTTTGAGGGGTGAGTAATAGATATGGGATTTGTCCCTCCTGAGGGAGTTTGATATCCATGGCCACTTGATGAGTATGATTGACATAGATGTGCACGCATGTGTGAATCAGTATGTGATATTGATGTCACGCATATCTTCTCCAATCTACTCTGAGATCAAGAAAATGAATGAACGTTGATAGGATGACTATTCCATGCCTTGAGTTCATTTGGGATATTAGTGATAAAGGAATTATACATTCACTGTAACACCATTCATGGATTGTAGGATTGAAAGTTGTTCTCCAACTTTCCTTTTCACTTGGGTAGCACTGATGTGCGACTATGCACCGCTCTTTGCTTGTGAAGTCATAAGTGTTATGGACATTCACTGCCAATGTGAAATGGACTTGCAGGGTCACGGACATAGGATTTAACCTGGAAGAGGAGTTTATCCACAAATGATGTTTAGATTGATTACTAAAGGAGTTTAGTAGTTCAATTAAACACTCAATCAATTGATAGCTCAATATCACAGTGTTCAAGGTGTTGGACCGATTGATTAGAGTATCAGATTGATTGAAACTGCAATTGACTGATTTGCACAAGTCTGCTGCCCTAACTGATCGGCTCATGGGATGAACCGATCAGCTCATGTTGGTGAACCGATCAGCTCAGGTTGGTGAACTGACCGACTCAACTGATGAGACGATCAACTCATGTATCATGAAACGATTGGCTCAATTGTTGAACCGTTTGGTTCATGTGACCAACCGAGATCGTTTGGAATGTCAGAAGACTATTTTGCAAATACAATTTGTTTCACTTGAATAAATTTGATTTAGACAAGGATTAATATTTGATTAATCAGAAACAAATTTGAAAGTCAATTTGAGTTGGATCAGGACCACGAACCGATCGACTCATAGCTCCAACCGATCAGCTCAGAGCCCCATACAATCGGCTCAGGTCCCAAACGATCGGCTCAGGGCATAAAATGATCATTTCAGGGTGTGAAACGATCGGTTCAGATGGCGCAGGTTGGTTGTTTTGTGGAGAATCTTGAACCCTTCTACTCCTACTTTAATCCTACATTGCCCGGGGTAGAGAACCCTGTCCCATGACCCTCCTATGTATATAGGGGTATTGGGGGCTTCTCAGGAGGAACAACTCAGAACACCAGTTGCACTGCAAAGTTGTCGTTCTCTATGATTTTGGTAACCGAGAGAGAGCCTGAGCAAGTGCTACCCGATAAGGGAGGTACAATAAGGGAAAGACAACTATAGAAAAGCAACTGGTTGTAGGAGAGTGTGTTGGAGACTAGTACGCCGACAGGAGGGTGCGACTCCTTCCGATTCCTTGTGGGACAAGGATATTGGAGTTCTAGGTGGTCCGTGTGGACTAATTCAGAGGCGGGAGACTTCTGCCACTTGGAGGACAGCTGTCAATCCTGATAGTCCCGATGAGACCAGGAGATGCACAGACACCGTCCAAGACCGGAGGTGAAGACCACACAAGCCACAAGGTAACATTTTCGAGTAAGCCTCAGGACAAGGTATGCCTCTACAAACCATCCTTCCTATTATATAGGTATTGATGTGATTCCTTTTTCTAGGTTTGGGAGGAGAAAATTTTTGTTTCCGCTGCCTTCTCTGCCTCCCCTAAAACCCAACATCAAGTTTACTCTGGAGATCAAAGACAAAGGAATTATACAATCACTGCAACACCTTACATAGATTGTAATTTGAAGTTATTCTCCAACTTTCCATTCACTTGGGTAGAACTTATGTGTGACTAGGCTCCACTCCTTGCTTGTGATGTTATAAGTTAGCTATGGACAATCACTGCCAATGTGATATGGGACCTATAGGGTCATGTTATAAGTTAGCTATGGACAATCACTGCCAACGTGATATGGGACCTATAGGGTCACACACAAAGGAACTCATCTAGAAGAGGAGTTTATCTTAAATGATGATTGGATTGATTACTAAAGCATTTAAGTATTCAATTCACACAACAGATTGATGAATTGGTTGACTGAACTGGCAAACGACCATCTCAGTGTTGAGATGGTCATTTGGGAAAGCCATATGGGAGTCTCAAGTGCTGAGATGGCCTTTTGGGTTGTCAGACTGATCAAAGTTTGGATTGGCTAAATTCTACCAAAATTAAGGAGTGAACCGTTTGTTTCAAGTTGTTGAACTGACCGGATCAACTCAATTCACTAGACGACTATCTAGGTGAGTGAGACGGGCGTATCGCATGGGTGAGATGGCTTGGTTGGGCCGAACAAAGATTCTGGATGTTTTTCGAATTGTTTTACTTGTACTTTTCTTGTGGTGACAGGAATTAATATGTGATATTAATTGGAATAGAAAATTGCCAAATTCATGTGTGATTGGAAAACTGCCAGACGTCTGTCAGGTAGAGCAAGATGACTATCTCATGTGACCAGATGACTATCTAGGTCACCAGACGACCATTTCGGCTGTTGTAGGTTGTGAAAATTCAAAATTTTCCAGTCTCTTCCACTCCCACAAAATCCTGTATAGACTGGAAACCTTGACCCTGGCCTCTACTATAAATAGAGGGGTACTGGGGGCTTCTTAGAACACAACACAAACAACTTAGAATCAGTTCCTCTGACAACTATTGTCCTCTTTGGTTATGGTAACCGAGAGAGCCTAAGCAAGTCATACCCGACAAGGGAGGGATAGCTACGGGAGAGAAGAACTCAGAGTTGTCATTGTGGGAGAGCAAGTTGGTGACTAGTACATCAATGGGAGTGACAACTCCTTCATGTCTATCCTGGTAGGATGATAGGAGTTCTAGTTGGTCTGTATGGACTACTCTAGAGGTAGGAGTCCATTGGCTGTTGCTAGGAGGACAACTGCAACCTAAAGTTTGTGGTGAGACCACAGGAGCACTATAAAAGGCTGTCGTGTTCATTGTTCATGGTGAAGACCAAGAGCTGCACAACCATCGTCCAAGAGAAACTAGTTGATAGTTGCATTGAAGCGAGTTGTTGTCGCTGGACTTGCTCTAAGACCAGGCATAACTTGCTAAACTATCCTTCCTATCTCAAAGTAGTTGACACGATCTTGCTGTTATGGGAATACATATAGATGTAACATTTTTGTTTTTGCTGCTATACTCTGTGCCCGTATTTCCCAACAGTCGTATCAGATCCATGTCACTTTACTATGTTTTAGGATAATCGATATGATCAAATTTTTAGTTTAAACATTTATTGCATACGATGCAAATATTTAACCTACCTCATACGCATATATGACCAAAAGACCACATAATCCCAAACTAATATATATATATATATATATGTGTGTGTGCAATTTACATGTGTCACCCTAAAAGCAGTTTTGATGGTAGATGTGTAGTATGGTTATGGCCTAAACCCTGTATCTGTGTGTGGTTGGATGGTTTGGTTCCTATTTATCCTGGTCTGCGTACAGAGCCTCTACCTCCCTCTTCCCAATGTAAAGTTAATGCTTTCCTATCTTTGATCCCCTCGATTATAACTCGAGGTTTCTTTTATTAAATGTAATAAAGTAGAAATAGGATAGTTTCTTTTCTTGCAATGATGAGGAATACGATCATTGCTAGATGATACGACCAATTTATGTGATGATCTGACCATCTGGAGGACCATGAAGGATAAAATGATGGAACCAGATGACCATCCCAGAGGACCAACCAACCGGCCAAGAGGCGAGACAACCAGTTCAAGGGTTGAACCGATCTACCTAGATTGGCAAGCACATGTCTACACCAACATGTTCATGCATGTGATGTGATGTTTGACCTAGGTGCTGTAATTCCTTATGGATCCAAGGAATTATAAGTAAACATGGCCATAGAGTCACCTTTTGTTGCATATTTACATTGTGGGATATAGCATGTATATGATACATACTATATATGTGGTGATTGGATACATTATATGTATGTATATATATATATATATATATATATATATATATGATGTATATAAAATCCCTTAAATCAAATATTATGTCTAATATGATTTCCAATAGTAGTACACATGAAAAACTTGTTCGACCAAGCGTTGGTTATGCTAAAGTGTGGTGCACCACCTGCCTCATGGAAGTGTAATGATAGTAATGTAGGTACCGCCAAAGCAGGGTGCATTATTATCATATCGACTATTGGGCCAGGCTAAACAAATGATTCTCAGAGTGTTTGGACCCAGAAGCATGTATATAATTATGGAAAGGAGTTGTACATATCATCTATCCAAGAGTTGTATATGATGCAATTGACAAGTTTACCTACCTAAATATTCAAGTTGTGGGTGATCAACCAAAGCTGACTCATGACTTGATGAAATATGGGTCTTGGCTCATTAGAAAATTGTTCGCTACAATTTTCTGAATCGATACTTGAGGGCTGTCAATTTGATCAAAATAATGAGAACGATAATGAATTAAAGACCTAATTATTATCACCCAAATTTAATCAAATCAAATCAAATAAAATATGAGTTTTTGACAAATTGTAAATTCTTTTGTAGAATCAAATGGCCACGAACAACAATCACTTTTCTCTATGATCGGGCCTTGAGAAGGACAAATTAATTGGGAACAACTTCCATGACTGGTTTAGGATGCTAAGAATTGTTCTCACACAGAAGCACAAGCTCTATGTTCTAGAGACACCAGAACCAGATGAACCACCTCAAAATGTGCCAAAGGCTGACAAGGATGTTTATAAGAAACATACTAAAGATGTTGTGGATGCTAAGTGTCTGATGCTATGATCCATAAAATATGAGTTGCAAAGGCAGCATGAGAACATGGATGCGATTGAGATGGCAACACATCTCAAGAACATGTTCTAAGATCAGGCAAGAAAAGAGAGATACGATGTCTCCAAGGCATTGTTCAAATATAACATGGCAGAAGGAGATCTAGTAAGGCCTCAGGTGCTCGAGCTTATTGGGTATGTGGAGAACCTTGCTAGAGTGGGATTCCCCTTGGGTCAAAAGTTGCCCACTGACGTGATTCTATAGTCTCTGCCAGAGTCATACAGTCATTTTGTCATGAACTACAACATGAACGACTTTGACAAGTCATTGACAGATTTTTTGGGCATGTTAAGAACAACTAAGGGATAGATGAAGAAAGACAAGCCCAAGTTTGTGATGATCATCATCAAGACAAAGGGGAAGTCAAAAGGAAAATGCAAAGCTAAGAAGGGTTCTAGAGCTGGCCAGAAGCCCAAATCTTCAGATGTAACATACCAGATCTTAGACCCTACCCTAGAAGTTTGACCTTTTGGGCTTAGACAAACAAGGTTGGAGTTGGATCTAAAAGATGCTTGGTATAAACCTAATGAGCTAATGCATGCATAAATTACCCTAATGTAACCTAATGTTCTTACATTAGTCTTAGGCCAATAATGGACACATAAAATATGTCACATGAGGTAATAATGAATTATATAAAATTCTATGCAGATAATCAAACATAATTCTTTTGGTGATAATATCAAGTTATGGAACATAATAAGTTGGGCAATAGTGATGATAATATAATAATGTGATAATAATGACCACAAATATTAATTGTGACATAACTCATAAAAAGAATTCCCAAAAGTGAAATCTAAGTTAAAAATCATGTTCCTTGGGTCCCAATTACCTTGGGAGTCAAGTTTCCCATTATTCACACAATAGTAATTAAGTTAATTCAATTTGGAAAGAGAAGATCTAAGTTTACCCCAAAATATCAAATAAAATAATAAATGACTCCAAAAGAGGAAAATAATCTTGGATTCATAATCTACATGATAAATATAGCCTTGGGTGAATTTCATCCAATTTAGAGAAAGTTTGCTTAAAAGGTGAAATCAGGAGAGAGAAAGTGTGTAGAACCTTCAAAATATTAAATAAATGCACAAACAACTCCAACATGTAAAATCGATGGCAAATTCGTATCCAAAACATTAAAATATGCCTTCGGGTGAAGTTTCATAAAATTTGGAGAATCTTAAAGTCATTAATGCATGTGGAAAGAGAAAATTATATTTGATGTATTTAACACATCAAAAGTCTTCAAAAGGAAATTTTAATTTTATAATCGGAATCTACATGATTTAATTAGCCTCTATGCAAAATTTCACCTAATTTGGAGTTTGTTTGTACCCTTTTTGGAGGAGAGAGAAAAAAGGAATTAATGTCATCACACTTTAGTCAAATATGTTTTGGCATCATATTTGTCACATGGATTTTAATCAAACTAATTTTCATGCATTAATCTAGACCATCGATTCTCCGATCGGATGACTCTAAGCTCGTCTTCAACCCCAAGTCAGATTGGTACAATAACCCACTGATTCTTATGTATTCGATCGATGGTTTCTCTCTCTACAGTTGGTCTTTCTTCGAGATTTCTTCGCCATCGGTTTCGGGAGAATGTTCCGCTCTGTCTGATCCCTTGCTCAAGTAGGTTTCATTGTGAATCCCAGAAATTCCCGATTTCATATTTCGTTGTTCACGAGGCCTCCTCACGCCAGGCTTTACAACCCTAGTATGTATATATATATATATATATATATATATATATATATATATATATATATATATATATATATATATATATATGTGGAAACCTATCCCCCAACTTTTCCACACCCAAAGGATTTCTCCTCTCACTTCAATTGTGTTTCTATGCTAGCGAGTTACCTCTATAAAACCAATAACTAGTTGGTGCAACAACATCCTATTCTTCCTTCTCGTATCACCTCAGTTCAATAGCATCCAACAGTAAGTTCTCTGGACCTCCCTCTTCCTTCCGGCATCTTATTTTTATCAAATCACTACTTATTTCGATTTCACCCAAGATCAAGCTCAGAAAGTAGCTCTGCTTCTTGTGGCCATGGCGCTGGGGGTGGAGAGGAAGAATCCCCCATTGATTTGTTCATTCTACCCCTCTTCTGTTCTTCATCGCTGCGTTTTTGCCCAAGGGTAAAAGAGTCTTTTCGCCCTTAATTTCTTTTGCTTCCTGTGAGTCAAACTCAACCTTTGACCACGTGGCTTGGCTGCCCCTGATTGGGCCAAGTAAGCGGGTCGTCCCCACTCTCTCGCCCTCTCTCCCTCTTGCAAACATTTTGATGATGTGGCAATTTGTGATTGGTCGATTTTAGATAATCCATAACTTTTGATTCCTTTATCCAAAAATTAAAAGAAAATATGTTTTGGAATCATAAAAATGTGATCTATAATTTTTTTGAGACTTGGTTTTGAGTTTATAGAAATGTGTTTTCTAAAAATGAATTTAATAGATTAAAATCACCAAAAATACACTTTAATCCTCATAACTCCAAAATAGACAAAATTATATGTTTTCTTAATCAAGAGAACCTGACTAGATCAATGGTGATGTTTTCATTGTCTAAATCAGAGTTTTGTGTGAAAAATCCAAAACTAGGATTTTCTTTACATTAATGCATATGACAAACCCTAATACATGTGAATAATTTGTAATTAGTCAAAGTTGATCTTGGAAATAACTAGATTGGTGAAGAGTGTTTCTAAGACACATGTTTGAGGTATGTTGCATTCCCTATTATTCTATGATTGAGAAATTCACCTATATTCTTCTTTCTCTTGGTCCTATGGACAATAGCCCATACAATGTGTCTTTTCTCTTGGATATCATGGTTCATGTGAACTAACTTATTTGTTACTAATCTTGTGATCAGGGATATTCTCTTAGACTCTTTTCATATGATTTGTACATGATGGAACTCTATATGATAACATGTGATATCTTTTGCCCACTTGTGAGGTGGATGTATATGTTGGTCACTTATGTGGTGACTAGTTTGTTTAATGTGATTATACTTTCTACTTGCCTCTACATTAAACATGCTATGTGATTCAGTAGCACTAGAGTAGTATAATAGCATTGGTTTTGGGTTATGTGCCCTTATTTATTTTTGGGATGGAGGTTATGTGACCCATACCTGAGTTTCAAATTTATGAGGTTTGGCCCACATTTTATATATGGGGAGTTTGGTTATGTGTAATTATCTATTAAGTTCCAAGTTTATGAGGCTTGGCCTCCATTGTTATTTATATTGTTCTAGGGCTATGTTTATCTCACATGCATGCAGGTTGATGTTTATGGGTTATGGGTTATGTGCCCTAATTCCATATGTGCTTATGTGGCACCACTTTTATATGTTGATTTAATGGCAATTATCTCTTTTATTGTGGATCCGTTCTCTTGATACCCACTGGGGTGGTACTTTCTTTTCTATGGGGAGCTTCTATTTATTTGTTGTTCCTTTATTTCATATTATTGCTCAATTTTCTTTTTAGTATGCACATACCAGCCTTTGCTGATGTTATCTATTTTTCTGTTCTTACTGGGGTATGCTTCTAACCCTAGGTGAAGGATACGAAGGACTTGGCTTAAAGATATGGACTTAGCTTAAGGAGTTAAAGCTAGGAGACAAAGTTTTTATGGTTTAGACTTCCCTCTATCCCAGATCCTTATGTTGTATCATACATGAAAACCCTATGTTGGGGATTAAGTTATACTTGGTAATCTTGTGGGAATTAGAATATAGTTAAAATTTTACTTCCGCTGCTATACTATTGGTTGTTTTGAATACCATTCATAAGATTTGAAAATTTTACACCCACTCCAAGATACCTTAAAGGTGTGTTCAGACTGGAGGTTCTATTGTTCAAATTTATAGTAGGGAGTGGTTCCCTCTGGGATCCCACTCCTTAGATCATGGTATTAGAGCCCATGGTAGTCAAAATCTGACTATTTCAATTTTGTCTCCCTTATTAGAACCCTTGACTTAGATAGTTATCTCTAGGTGTGATGTTTTCCCCAGGTCTTACCTAAGTTGTTTTTGATGATGAGTGGTTGATATGAGCTTTGCAATAGAATCATGATGGGTAAAACCTAAGAATGTGATGAGGTTAGATGATCATATCTTACTATATAGGTCTTTGGTCATATGAATATTTTAATGTAATAAGGTTTGACTTGAGGATGAAATTAGGTTATGAATATGAGGTAGTGGTAGGATAAGGAGATCTTGTTATGGATATATTGTGACTTGGTTGCCGCATTGATTTTGAGCTCATCATTGTTTTATATTGCATGATTTTTTGAAAAAAAATATACATTTTCAATTATACTATTATATGTACAAAATTTTATAGATTTCATCAAAGTTTTCCTAAACTAAGTCACAATAAAGTGATATGGGAAGTCTTGGTAGTGAAACCATAAACCTAGTACCAACCCTAGTTGTAACTTTGGTGTTGTGACTAGGATTGCTATAGAGGTGTAGTCAACCTACCCTATGACTGTTGGATGTTTTGTAGGGTTGTTAGGTTAGAGACACAAGGACCTAAAGCTCAACCCTAGATACATGAACAACATAAATCTCTAAAAAATTTCACAACTAAAAGATATGTGGGTAACCCTAAATGATGTTTAGTTTGACTGGTTAGGTTAAACCTTTTAAGGGGTGGAGAGTAGTTGGTTGTGATGTTTGGATCAATAGATTTCAAGGACAAAATCCTTTTAAATGGTGGAGTGTTGTAACATATCAGATCTTAGACCCTACCCTAGAAGTTTAACCTTTTGGGCTTAGCCAAACAAGGTTGGAGTTGGATCTAAAAGATGGTTGGTAGAAACCTAATGAGCTAATGCATGCATAAATCACCCTAATGTAACCTAATGTTCCTACATTAGTCTTAGGGCAATAATGGACACATAAAATATGTCACATGAGGTAATCATGGAATATATAAAATTTTGTGTAGATAATCACACATACTTCTTTTGGTGATAATATCAAGTTATGGAACATAATAAGTTGGGCAATAGTGATGATAATACAATAATGTCATAATAATGGCCAAAAATAATAATTCTGACATAACTCATAAAAAGAAATCCCAAAAGTGAAATCTAAGTTAAAAATCGTGTTCCTTGGGTCCCTTACCTTGGGAGTCAAGTTTCACATTATTCACATAATAATAAATAAGTTAATTCAATTTGGAAAGAGAAGATCTAAGTTCAACCCAAAATATCAAATAAAAAAATAAATGACTCCAAAAGAGGAAAATAATCTTGAATTCATAATCTACATAATAAATATAGCCTTTGGGTGAATTTTCACCCAATTTGGACAAAGTTTGCTTAAAAGGTGAAATTAAGAGAGAGAAAGTGTGTAGAACCTTCAAAATATTAAATAAATGCACAAACAAATCCAACAAATAAAATTGATCACAAATTCGTATCCAAAACATTAAAATATGCCTTTGGGTGAAGTTTCATAAAATTTGGAGAATCTTAAAGTCATTAATGCATGAGGAAAGAGAAATTAGTATTTGCATTTTTTAACACATCAAAAGTCTTCAAAAGGCAAATCTAGTTTCATAATTAGAATCTACATGATTTAATTAGCCTCTGTGCAAAATTTCACCTAATTTGGAGTTTGTTTGCACCCTTTTTGGTGGAGAGAGAAAATAAGGAATTAATGTCATCACACTTTCGTCGAATATTTTTTGGTATCATATCTGTCACATAGATTTTTAATCAAATTAATTTTCACACATTGATCTGGACCATTGATTCTCTGATCGAACGGTTCTAAGCTCATCTTTGACCCCCAAGTCCGACTGGTATAGTAACCCGCCAATTCTTATTTATCCGGTCGACGATTTCTCTCTCTATAGTTGGTCTTTCTTTGAGATTTCTTCACCATCAGTTTCAGGAGAAGGTTCCTCTCTATCTGATCCCTTGCTTGAGCAGGTTTCATTGTGAATCCCAAAAATGCCCAATTTCATATTCCTTATTCACGAGGCCTCCTCACGCCAGACTTTACAACCCTAGTATATATATGGAAACCTATCTCCGACTTCGTCACATCTAGAGGATTTCTCCTCTCGCTTCAATTGTGTTTCTGTGCTAGAGAGTTACCCCCATAAACCTGATAACCAATTTGTGTAACGACATCCTGTTCTTCCTTCTCGTATCACCTCGGTTCAATAGCATCCAACAGTAAGTTCTCTGGACCTCCCTCTTCCTTACGACATCTTATTTTTATCAAATTGCTGCTCATTTCGATTTTGCCCAAAATCAAGCACGGCCAGCAGCTGTGCTACTTGCGGCCATGGCTCTAGGGGTGGAGAGGAAGAATCCCCCACTTTATTTGTCTGTTCTACCCCTCTTCTGTTCTTCATCGTTGTGTTTTCGCCCAAGGGTAAAAGAGTATTTTCACCCTTAATTTCTTTTGCTTCCTAAGAGTCAAACTCGGCCTTTAACCATGCATCTTGGACGCCCCTGATTGGGCCAAGTAAGTGGGTCAGCCCCGCTCTCTCACACTCTCTCTCCCTCTCACAGACATTTTGATGATGTGGCAATTTGTGATCAGTCGATTTTAGATATTCCATAATTTTTGATTCCTTTGTCCAAAAATTAAAAGAAAATATATTTTGGAATTGTAAGAATTTGTGATCTTTCTAATAAAAATGTTTTTGAGACTTGGTTTTGAGTTTATCAAAATGTGTTTTCTAAAAATGAATTTAATAGATTAAAATCACCAAAAATACTTTAATCCTCATAACTCCAAAATAGATAAAATTATATGTTTTCTTAATCAGGAGAACCTGACTAGATAAATGGTGATGTTTTCATAGTCTAAATAAGAGTTTTGTGTGAAAAATCCAAAACTAGGATTTTCTTTACATTAATGAACATGACAAACCCTAATACATGTGAATAATCTGTAATTAGACAAAGTTGATCTTGGAAACAACTAGATTGGTGAAGATTGTTTCTAGGACACATGTTTGAGGTATGTTGTATTCCCTATTATTCTATGATTGAGAAACTCACCTATATTCTTCTTTCTCTTGGTCTTATGGACAATAGCCTACACAATATGTCTTTTCTCTTGGATATCATGGTTCATGTGAACTATCTTATTTGTTACTAATCTTGTGATCATGGATATTCTCTTGGACTCTTTTCATATGATTTGTACATGATGGAACTCTATATGATGACATGTGATGTCTTTTTCCCACTTGTGAGGTGGATGTATATGTTGGTCACTTATGTGGTGACTAGTGTTTAACCTGACTATACTTTCTACTTGCCTCTACATTAAACATGCTATGTGATTCAGTAGCACTAGAGTAGTATAATTGCATTGGTTTTGGGTTATGTGCCCTTATTTATTTTTAGGATGGAAGTTATGTGCCCCATACTTGAGTTTCAAATTTATGAGGTTTGGCCCACATTTTATATATTGGGAGTTTGGTTATGTGCCATTCTATACTAGGTTTCAAGTTTATAAGGCTTGGCTGCCATTGTTATTTATATTGTTCTAGGGCTATGTTTATCTCACATGGATGCATGATGATGTTAATGGGTTATGGGTTATGTGCCCTAATTCCATACATGCTTATGTGGCACCACTTTTATATGTTGATTTAATGGCAAGTATCTCTTTTATTTTGGATCAATTCTGTTGATACCCACTTGGGTGGTACTTTATTTTTTATGGGAAGCATCTATTTATTTGTTGTCCCTTTATTTCATAATATTGCTCAATTTTCTTTTTAGTATGCACATACCAGCCTTTGCTGATGTTATCCATTTTTCTCTTCTTGTTGGGGTATGTTTCCAACCCTAGATGAAGGATATGGAGGACTTGGCTTAAAGATATGGACTTAGCTTAAGGAGTTAAAGCTTGGAGACAAAGTTGTTATGGTTTAGACTTCCCTCTATCCTAGATCCTTATGTCGTATCATACATGGAAACCCTATTTGGGGGATTAAGTTATACTTTGTAAATCTTGTGTGAATTTGAATATAGTCAAAATTTTACTTCTGCTGCTATACTATTGGTTGTTTTGAATACCATTCATAAGATTTGAAAATTTTACACCCACTCCAAGATACCTTAAAGGTGTGTTTGGACTGGAGGTTCTATTGTTCAAATTTATAGTAGGGAGTGGTTCCCTATGGGATCCCACTCCTTACATAAGATCTCAAGACAAAGGGAGGTATGAAGAAAATAAGTGGCAATTGTCACCATTGCCACCAACCTGGACATTGGATGAGAAATTTCCCTCTCTAGTTAGAGGAATTAAATAAGAAGAAGGATAAAACTTAGGCCTCCACTCTAGGTATAAATGTTATAAGATAAATTTGATCACATCTTCATTTTGGTATGTGATACCAAATAAAGATATGAAATACTGATGTGCATGATCTGACAAGAAGTAAAAGCCTTCATGGAAGGACAAAGGTGGACAAGGAGGAGCAAGAATTGTAGAAGCTTTAGTTTTCATTTAAATTTATCTTATCCCAATGGGCATGTAATAGAGTTAGCTGAAATGCTATTTCATTATGCCATAAGAAACAATTTAATTTAGAGCATCTTGTATGACAAGGATGATATATCAATAAAGTATGAGATATTCCGTTTTATTTGATGAAATTCACTCCAATGAGAAAAGAAATATTTTACAAAGTACATGTTTGCTTTCATTTAAAAACTATTATAAATATCAATTGACTAAAACATTGGATTATTGGAGTTATCGTGTCATTAGTATAGGATTTACCTTTTTAACCATAGGAATTCTTTCTGGAGCAGTATGGGCAATTAAAAAATTTCACCTAATTGAGCACGTCTAGCGTATTTTTTCATAGTAGCAGGATCACTATAACTGACTCCATTGAGTTCACCACCATAGAATTCAATAGTTACACCTACTTGTTCGACACTATACTATTGTTTCTGTTTCAAAAGATATGATATTGCATGAAAATGCCCAAACATTTAATGATCTTTGTACAAAAGACTTTCGGATTAATGTTTATAAACATTAATGCCAAAGGATTATAATTAATAACTCAACACTATCATTAGCATTAGTCACCTTGGATGTATACATAAGAAATGCATGCCTAGAATACATATTGATGTTAATCTAGACTCCCTTGGTTGTGAACATAAGGAAATATGCAATTCTTGATTGTACATAATGTGACATAACATCCTTTACTAGATGTAGTGGGAGGATAGGTCTTCTGGGAGACTGCATGCATATGATGCATGGAGATCTTATGGAGTGAATTCTATGGATGATTATTTATACTTCTTTTGATTTACTGGTAATATGATGATGTGTACTCAATAAAGAAGAAACATAAATCTCTTAAAGTATTCAAGGATATTATAATTGAAGTATGACTTTGATGAAAGTATTAAGAAACTTTGATGAGATAAAATGTTGAAATACTTTGCATCAATATCTTGAGAACCTTTAGAAAAGGACTATGATAATGTATCATGAGTCAAATCCATCTGAACATGATGATGTATCAGAATGAATGAACTATACCATGATGAGTCATGATATATCAATTAATCTAATCTTCTTATATCTTCATAAATATAAAGCTATCAGTAAATAATGTACCACACACATGGTTTATAAGACATCATATATGATATAGTTTGAGATGTCTCAATATGTCTAGATGATTGAAACCTACATTGAGAAAGTAGTTTCTTGAAAAGGTATCCACAAACCATAATTGTAAATATTACTATTAATTCCAATCCAATAAAAAGTGTTTTGTTAATAGGATAATTGAGTTCCTAAAGAATTAGTGGGAGTAATAGTAGAATTCGAAACGTTCAAGGACAACAAAGAGGTACAATGAGAACTAAGAGAATCACAAGTTGTTGTGGAATCTCAAGTTCGTCATGTAACACAGAATAAAATAGTTCTAGTAGAATACACATGAGATTGAAGGATTGTGAATCCAACAATTCAGATGGGTTGGTAATAATAGGATGAGCCAACTAGTTAACTAGTAAATATTAATACCATAATCTAAGTAACAAATCAAAGCCATCATGAAATCCATGAGAACTAACAAGGTATGAACTTGATAGTACTACCTGAGGAGTAAAACCCAAAAAGTGAAGATAGAGTATTACGACAAAGACCTACACGAATGACATGAAAGGACAAATTGGTTGAATAATTTTTTTAAATCAGCTCAAGTTGTTGAACATGATAGAAATTCCTTTACCAATTGTCATGCTTGTTGTAGTTAAAAAAGACTAAGAGATTTGGCATATGAAGATAAAACTAGATTCATTAAAAGGAATACATCAAAGGATTCATATGTGACACAACCTAAAAGATTTCATAGCTTCAAGAATGCAAATAACGTCTATGAACTACACAGTTCAATCTAGGACTGAAACAAGCAACTCAGAGGATGGATCTTCACTTGAAAAGAAAGTCAAAGAGTTTGATTTGAATCAAGATAAAAGATGAAATATGTGATTACAAAAGATTCAGTGGGAGCATATATGAATATGCCATATATGATGAGGAATAACATCTCGGAGAAAAAACCCAAATAGCACACTTTGCTAAATTTTTTTACCGAAATAGCATCCTTCCCAACTTATTTCCCAAACTGGAACACTTTCATACTAAAACGCCACACTAGTTGGCGTTTTGCTGTCTCGAGAACCAAAAGCACCACTTTATTTGGCGTTTTACATTTGCGGGGGTGAAAACCACCACATAAAGTGGCGTTTACAGGGTTGAGGATAGGAATACGCCACATGGACTGGCGTTTTCAGCAAAAATGCCACAAAGGTTGGCATTTTACTCCTCCTCCTTGCCACAGCCGGCGCGCCTAATCTCCTTCTCCATCATCCTTCTGCTCATGGCGTGGGATCCAATGCGACTCCGGCAGCCGCGTCGCGCAACTGGACCTCTCCGACCTCAACCTCACCGACACCCTCCCTTCGCTCTCGGGTCTTGACCGGCTCATCAACCTTTCCCTCACAGGGAATAACCTGGAAGGAGCCATCTAGATCTACAACATGCCTTCCCTCCAATTTGTAAATATATCCAACAACCAGTTCAGTGGCGGCGTCGAGTGGGACTACGCCACCCTTCCATCGCTCCAGGTCCTCGACGTGTACAACAACAACTTCACGTCCACGCTCCCGCTCGGTTTGGCAGGATTGTCCAGGCTGCACCACCTAGACCTCGGTGGAAACTACTTCTTCAGTGAGATACCCAAGGTATACGGTAGCATGGCGTCATTGGAGTACCTGTCCCTTGCAGGTAACGACCTGAGCGGGAGGATACAGGGTGAGCTGGGGAACCTGACGAAGCTTGAGCAGCTCTACTTGGGATACTACAACAAGTTCGACGGCGGAATCCCGTCCGAGTTTGGGAATCTGGGGTCATTAACACACCTCGACGTCTCCAGCTGCGAGCTAAAACGCCAAATTAAGTGGCATTTTCCTGAAAATGCCAACCTTTGTTGCGAGGAGGAGGAGTAAAACGCCAACCTTTGTAGCATTTTTCCTGAAAATGCCAATTCATGTGGCTTGTTCCTGTCCTCAACCCTATAAATGCTTTTGGTTCCCGAAACAGTAAAACGCCAACTAGTGTAGCGTTTTAGTCTGAAAGTGTGCTAGTTTGGGAAATAAGTTGGGAAGGGTGCTGTTTCGGTAATTTTTTTTAGCAAAGTGTGCTATTTGGGTTTTTTTCCTAACATCTCAATATTGTGAATATTGAGAACTGGCATGAAAACACCTGCAACAATGAAGGATTAAGTGAAACATCTTATGAGATAAAGATCAAGGCCTATGGGAGAATCTAGATTTGTCTCTCATGAACCATATGTTCCAATTCTTGTGAAGAATGGAAATGACATGATTAAGATGCCAAAGGCTTTAGTAATGGATCTATCATAAGTGCTATTATCCCACATAATCTTGTATGTATTGGACATGACAAGATGATGGTAAATTCCAATAAGGGTTATTGGAATGTCATTAAAGATATCCATCAGTACTTGAGAAGTATCGAAGGATAGGTTTCTAGTCAATAGAAATAGCAATAAAAGGAAAAGTTGGATGTAAAGGGTTACATTGATGTAAGCTTCCACAATGACAAGTGATCATGAATTAGATATGTTTGATTTAAAAGGATAAATGTTGTTAGTTAGAAGGTTTCTAAACTAGTAGCCATTAATACTTTTCTACAATAGAAGTTGAGTATATTTGTGTTGTGAACACAGAGTGACACTATATGGATCTAGAAGTTCATATGATGAACTAAAAAATGTTCCAACCATTGATGACTTAGTAGTAATACTTTGATAACAATGGAGCTAATTGTTAGGCAAGGAATATCAGATACCATATTATGGTAGTTCCGTCTCATATGAGAAATCATACAATGAAGAGGGAAGGAAACTGGCAATATACCGAATATAAGCAAAGTGTTGCCAACCCGCTGAATTGGCACTAGCATAGAAGAAGCATGGTGAACATGTTTGGATTACTAAGAATGATATTCGTTCATGATTGGCTCTAAGTGCAAGTGGTAGTCTGTTGGTAGGGTATGCCCAGAGAGCCAATCATGTGATGATTGACATGGCATAGACCATAAAGGATTTTATTGATACTTATAAAGGCAAGATTCCAATTCATTATGTTTCACTCAGTTATGAGATAATGATGAAACACTAAGAATGTCTAGAGAATATTATTACTCAATGATGCATGTCTTAAAGTACTTGTAGAAATGAGATCATACGGATGTTAAGAGTACATATACATTTTCTCAATATGTCCCTAGTTAGTTGTCACTATGGAAGATAGATAGACACCAGTAACACATAAGACTAGAGTGGAGTTGGTTGATGACTGAGTCTCTCTAAGTCATGATATGGCGATATCAAACCAAGCATACAAATACATGTTAGAGAACTATGTATTGGATAGACCCACCTTGAGAGTGACACATGGAAACCATCATATGGTAATTCATGGTCAGCTCTCATAGTGAAGGTGGTGATTGTGATTCTTAGACCTGAAATCACGACACTCGTCACATGTCGTTGGGTACACTTTGACATAATCAAACACAGTCCCAAAACATGGGTTGTTATAAAGGCGATGATTGGGTGACTTTGATACATGGGGATAGACTGTGAGTGATAGATATGGGATTTGTCCCTCCTAATGGAGTATGATATCCTGGCCACTTGATAAGCGAGACTGAGAAATGCATGTGCATGCACATGCTAATCAATATATGATATTGAGGTCACATTATCTCAGACAGTCTGCTCTTGGTTGAAGAAACATGAGATGAATGTTGAAAGGATGACAAGTCCATGCCTCAAGTTCACCTTAGATATCAGATACACAAGAATTATACAATCACTACAAAACCTTACACAAATTGTAGGTTGAAGTTGTTATCCAACTTTCCATTCACTTGGGTTGCACTGATGTGTGACTAGGAACCACTCCTTGCTTGTGATGTGCTAAGGTAGTTATGGACAATCACTTCCTACATGATATGGGACCTATAGGGTCACACACAAAGGAACTCATCTAGAAGAGGAGTTTATCTTGAATGATGATTGGATTGATTACTAAAGCATTTAGGTATTCGATTCACGCAACAGAATGATGAATTGACTGACCGAACTGCCAAATGACCATGTCAAGTGTTGAGACGTCTATTTGGGCAAGCCATACGGGCATCTTAAGTATTGAGATGGCCATTTGGGTTGTCGGGATGATCAGAGTTTGAATTGGCTTAGTTCTTCCCAAATTAAGGAGTGAACCGATCGGTTCAAGTTGTTGAACCGAGCAGATCGACTCAACTCACTAGACAACTGTCTGGGTGAGTGAGATGTGCATCTCGCATGGATGAGAAAACTCGAATGGGATGAATGAAGATTCTGGATGTTTCCCGCTTTGTTTCGATTGCACTTTTCTTGTGGCACAAGGAGTTCATATGTGATATTAATCGGAATAGAAAATTACCAAATTATGTGCAATTAGGAAAATGCCAGACGACCATCTGGCAGTGCGAGACGATTGTCTTGTGTGACTAGATGACTGTTTGGGTTACCAGATGACCATTTTAGCTGGGTTACCAGATGCTCCTGAGTTGTTGTTGATATAACTCATTAAACCATCCTTCCTATTTCATAGTAGTTGATGCGATGTTGCTGTTATGGGAATACAGATAGATATAACATTTTTGTTTCCACTTCTATATTCTGTACCCATATTTCCCAACATATTTTAATGGATATAAATTAAAAGTTTACTCATGTGAACAATACTGATTTTAATTTGTGTCCACCAATATCTACTTTGTCATCCCTAGGATCTAGATATTACATAGTTAGTTCGTAGGTACAATAACCAATAACACACAATGGTTATATCTGAGTGAAAATAAGACAGACAGAATAAAACTCAAAATCAACAATGAAATGTAATTTTTAAGTTAAAATTATAAGAAGAGTAAGTAAACTTACCAAACATTATATGGAGCTAACACCACACACTTTTTCTTTTTACCAAAATATTTAAACGCAGTACAAAAGCATTGGGTAACAGATGCATGGTCTTTAATTACATGACTAGTCAAGGATGGAACTACAAATTCCACATGGGGCAATGAAAACTCTATACAAACCCTATGTAAGTGGTTGCAAAACATATACCATGTATGCATTAATATATAAGAAAACAGATCAACATATATAAAATGAGGTATATGACTATATAAGATCTCACCATATCCAAAGTTCTACCACAGATGTATTCAACCAAGTATAACAAAACAACCCCAAAACATCTTGCAAGAATATACTAGTATCATGAGGTTGACCTACAATGCCCTCCTTAAGATGGACCATCATACATGACCCTTCTTCATGTTTGCCTATCCATACAACCATACCCCTGCATGAGAACCTACCAAGTCGAATAGGTATTTTGTAATCTAACTAGGTATTTGAGGAGGATGTGGAGGACGAGTTGTAGGGGTCTTCTTAGGTGGTATGTCATGCACATTTACAATCTTATATTAATGGTGTCGTGTATATAAAGATATAAAAACAATATAAACGTACCATACATCGGTATAGATAACTCCAACTTTGGGCCATGTGACTACACCACCATCTGCATCACCTATCGTCTCATTCTTGGGGTGGCCATATCACAATGTCATCTGCTTCCAAGGGGGGTAGAAAAGCCTCAACGTCACGCAAATCGCATCGACAAGCAATGATGCACCATGAATCATGTCACCTTCAAGGCACGAGTAAGCCTTGCCCAGTGTAATGACATATTCTTGTAATTTAAGACGTCATGACCTCAAACCCTACATATTTGCATAAAGTGTTATATATATTATACAAAATCATTATGAAAGACTACTATGTCATAAAAATACTTATAGCAGACATGATACGTGGTAGGTCGACAAGATTACTCCCAACCACCTCTGTCATTGGGGGGTCCACCTCATATGAAGAGTGGGGCGGTATAGGTTCTGTATGAAGAGATGTTTGAGAAGCATGATATTGGCTCATTGCTTCCTGAGTTCCCTTGGCAATCATCTCTTTTACCTCCTCTTTTGAAAATCCCCCTTTCTGGACAAAATTGTGCTTATCCTCTGATGGCCCAAAGAATGCTCTTATACCAACACTAGTACCTACATCCCTAACACCCCCAGGATGCTCTAGGTTACCTAGAGAAAATATCAATTCATCCCTTGTGCCCTCAGGGTTGAACTTGATTTGTTTCCTTTGCTCGTGGAGCTCCCACTAATTATCATGATTAGTAATTGGTAAGTAAAACATAACAATCATCAATACTAATTGCTCTAAGAGTTGAATTTTACCATTTTTACATTCGCCTCAGGAGTTGTGGGAATGTTTATTTCTCCAAATTTGGATTGTCTCCCAACTATCCATATATCATGGCAAAGTAGAGGTTCAGTAGTAGTAGTAGAGTACTTAGCATTCCCAGGAGTAGGCTGTTGAGAAGACACATGTAGTAGATTTTGGCGAAGATTTGCATAGCCAGCTGGACCCATCGTGTGGTTGTGCACATTGTTTGCATGCTTTTCTTTTTTAGCATCACTTGCAGCCTGGTGAGTAACAATCATCAATAGTAATCAGTAAGTAAAACATAACCTACTATGTTAAGGTAAAACAATGAATTCATAAGAACATTTTCAAAAAGGGGAATGGGGCTTAATACCTTGGATTCATCAATGTTTTTCATAGAAACAAACACCTCCCATGTCACCGGGTCAAGATAGCTCCATTGCTCAGCAGATGACTTCTTCCTCTTCTCAGCCTCCCGTATGTATAGTCTTGTCAGAGTTGTCCTATAATTCCTCAGTACCCTCCCACAACATTGCATCACCTTTTTACGATGCAATTCTTCATCCAGTTCATATATGCTCTGCAAAAGTTCATAAACTTAATGGAATATTCTTAAAGTTAGAATTGTAAACAACTTTAAAAACATAATTGCAAATGATAATATCTCACACATAGTTCTTTCCATATGAAGTCTTTCTTGCTTTTGTCAATTTTATGTCGGGATTCACTGCTACACTACAATGGCTATGAATAAGAACCCTTACATATGTGATGAAATCGCTATGGTTCTTTCCAAAATGATTTCCTACATCATCAAACTCAACAAATAACTCCGGTCTGTGACCCCTTTGTTGTATTTAACTTGTTCATCATGGTGATGCCCCTTATTTTTGCACGCTGTTGATGCTTCTCATGAAGATGAACAAGATCCTCATGGCATACATCCTCAACCTAAAGTTGACAAAAAGAACACATATAGGTCATAAAAAGATATAACTTATAAATGCAATAAAACAATACAACAACATAGACATATTGTAAAATGCACATATTTGTAATAAAACAATACAACTTACACCAGTGTCAAGGTGCTCATTGAGATGCAACTTATCCTCACGATAGTCATCATCACAATCATCATACTCATGGTTAGACACCATTTGAAAAAATGTCATATAAAAAATAGTCAAACAATGAAATATAAGATTGTAAAAAGCACATCTAACATTAAAAAAAATAAAAGCATGCCTCTAATATTGAGATCTGTAATCAATTGACATTCCCTCAGTGTGATCTTCACATACATATAAGTCAACATCAGCTTTAATATTTGCTGTTGGCAAGCCAACTGAGAATGGACTGGAGTCATCATACTTGTCATAGTACTCTTCTTCATCTATAGGATCTTCACTGAACTGCCTTTTACCATGAAGAACTATCGAACATTTTTCAATTGCTGGATCATCGATATAAAATACTTGCTTTTCCTATGATGCCATTATCAATATTCACCCTTCTCACCAATCTTTTAAAAAATTCACTAATGTGAAACCCAATTCATCCACTACAACTCCTTTGGTGTTATCGACCTAATTATACTTAAAGATTGGAATTTTGAAACTATGTAGTCAAACTCCCATATGTCTTCAATAACACCATAATATGACATTTTAGCTTCACGTGGACTCTCATCCTTCACACTAGAAAAAAACAATGAAGAAGCTTGAAGGGTGACCCTAATGTTTTGGGTGATTCTCTTATCATCTTGATGCTTTGTGTAATACCAAAACCCATTTATGTCAAACCCTTCATAAGACATAACATTCATTTTTGGTTTAAAGGCAAGTCATTTGATATTTTCAGCAATTTTATTTGGTGTTTGAGATAGTTTATGTAAAACTTTACATGACGCCCCACACGACACAAAGTGATATTTCTAAAAACAAATCTGCGGAAGAAATATTAACGAACATATTATTGGAAAACACTAAAAATTAAAACTATTTTCATAAACTGCCAAACAACAAGAACCTTCACATATAAGTCCTTTTATGCCTCAAAGCATATACAAGGAATGCTATCAACCTATTATAAGAGAACCTGTTCTAGAACATATATACATGATTCCACCATATCTACACATAACAGGTATACAAGCCAGCCACATAAAGAAAACACGTTCAAAAAAATCTACAAAACATACCCAAAGACCAGTATACATGGACATCTCTAGGAATCTATCAGCAAAAGACATCCAACAACATAGCCAACCTCATCAGTTACTGGCCCTCCTGCTGCTCCTCAACCTCCATTGCACGATATCTACCTCTTCATGCTCGTCCACCTAAAAAGGGTGTGGGAAACCCATGGGGTGAGATTCCAAATCTCATCCAGAGATATTACTCACCACCAACTCTATTATTATCACAGATAAGGTAAACTAAGCAACAATATAGTTACAACTAAGTGAAGTAGGTAATCATTATTAACATGAAGGGAATTTGTTGTTGAATTAAGAAATATCTTAAGAATTTGAAAGGGATATGAAGAACATGTATATTTCCTATCAATAATACTGTATAAAGATCAAACAAGGACTCTTCTAAAGTTTTTGTATTTTGATCCTATAAAAGTATACTACGTGACTGATTATGCATTTTATTATGCCCTGAGGATTTGAGTCATACCACCCAAATCCCACTGACCACTTGATAAGTCAAAATAGGTGCCATACAAGGCCTAATGGAAGAGTCAGAATCCAAGGCCTCACCTTCCTTGGTCAGTACGAGTGAACATGTAGTGACATCATAGGTCAACTGCTTCCAGTAACATATAGTCTGGTTGTACAAATTTAGCCCACCTTGGCACAGGTCACAGAGCTAGTGAGTCACGAGTGTAGCTGTACTCTTCTAGGGTATGACTTGTAACCAATCCTGTGATACATAACATGGAGCTATAGTCGAAACTTGCACTCTTCAGGTATGGCTCATAGCCAATCCTATGATACATGTACATTCAGGATACAAGTAGATACCTCAACTTGCACCCTGCATATTCAACAATATGCGTTCCAAATTAAATGCATTTCACCATTCAACAAGTAGTGGCACTTAATGGATCTATGGAACAGGGCAAACTTATAGGATTAAGTTCCACTTGATTAATTAGGTTATTTAAGCATCTTTTAGCATCAATTAAGTTACAACGTACAACCTCTAAAAAAAATCTACATAAACAAGGGTATGACACATCTCCAGAACATACTAAAGAATATAATGTTTGATCTCATCACTTCCTATCTATTTTTCAACATGTATCCATCATAAGGCCCACATATCTTGGGGTGACAACCCCTTACCTCATCATTTGAGTAAATCATCTCATGCAATGCAATAAGCCATCATTAGGTCATAAGACCGTTTACCTTATCAACACTTTATGCCTCACAAGGCCCATTTAATAATATCATAACCACCATAGATCATACTATTGGTAAGGTATGCTAATAGAGCCAATCATATGTTGATTGACATGGCAAAATTACCTAAAAGGACTTGATAATAACATATATAAAGGAAAGCTTCTAATTCATCTGTTTCACTCAGTTATGAGATAATGAGGATAACGAGTGAATTTCTAGGGAATTATATTACTCAATGACGTATGTTTTCAAGTTCCTATCTTTGTGATGATATCATATGGACGTTAAGGGTACATATACATATTCTCATTATGTCTAGGATTGGTTGTTATTGTGGAAGGTTGATAGACAACAATAACACATAAGATCAGAGTGTGAGTTGGTTGATGGCTAAATCTCATTAGTCATGATATGGCAATATCAAACCAAGCACATAGATACATGTTAGAGAGTAGTGTATCAGATAGACCCACCTTGAGTGTGACACATGGTTTTGTGGTCACAGTCATCTCTCATAATGAAGGTGGTGATTGTGATTCTTAGACCTAAAATCACTACACCTGTCACATGGCATTGGGTACGCTTTGTCACCATTAAACGCAGTCCTAAAACATGGGTTGTTATAACAGTGATGATTGGGTGACTTTGACACATGGGGATAGTCTGTGAGTGATATATATGGGATTTGTCCCTCCTACGAGAGTATAATATTCTGGCCACTTGATTAGTGAGACTGATAAATGCATGCACATGCACATGTGAATCAATGTATGATATTGATGTCACATTATCTCAGCTAATCTGCTCTTGGTTCAAGAAACATGGATTGAATGTTGAGAGGATGACCAACCATGCCATGAGTTCATCCTAGATATCAGAGACAAATGAATTATACAATCACTGCAACACCTTACACAAATTGTAGGTTGAAGTTGTTCTCCAACTTTCTATTTCATTTGGGTAGCACTAATGTGAGACTAGGCACCACTCTTTGCTTCTGATGTCATAAGCTAGTTATGGATATTCAGTTCCAATGTGGCATTCGACCTATAGGGTCACACACATAGGAACTCATCTAGAAGAGGAGTTTGATCTTGAATGACAATTGAATTGATTACTAAAGTGTTTAGGTATTCAATTCACGCAACTGATTACTTGATTGGCTGACCAAAACTTCCAAATGACCATCTCACTGAGTGAGACGACCATTTGGGCAGCTAGAGGGGCGTCTCAAGTAGGTGAGATGGCCGTTTGGGGGTCAGGTTGATCAGAGATCGATTTGACTAAGTTCAACCCTTAAACTAACCAATTCAGTATGATTGAACCGATTGGCTCATCTCAACTCACTAGACGGCCGTCTGGGTATGTCAAATGGGCATCTCGCTTGGGTGAGATGGCCCAGTTGGGTCGAACAAAGGTTTGGGATGTTTCCTGAATAATTTTGATTGTCCATTACTTTAGGAACAAGGAAATTAATATGAGATATTAATTGGATTCAAAATAGCCAAATTTGATTCAGATTGGAAACTGCCACATGGACGTTTGGCAGTGCGAGATACCGTCTCATGCACTAGACGACCGTCTAGGTGTGTGAAACGGCTGTCTTGGCTGTCACAGATTACAAATTGTTGCAAAAAATCAAGATCTTGTAGTCCTTTCCTCTCCCACTTTTAGTCCTGCATTAGTTGGGGATTGGGAACCCTGACCCTAACCCCTCCTATTTACAGAGGGGTACTGGGGGCTTCCCAAGATAACAACAACTACATAGACAATAGAGAATCTGTTGCTATGACAAGTGTTGTCCTCTCTGGTTGTGGAAACCAGGAGAGCCCAGGCAAGTCCTACCCTACTAAGTAGGGATAGCCATGGGAGGGAACAACTATGGGTTGTCGTAGTGGAAGAGCAGGTTGGTGACTTGTACACCAACATGGAGGAAAACTCCTTCCTATCTGTTCTTGGTGAACGATAGGAGTTCTAGTTGGTCATGTGGACCACTCTACTAGCAGGAGTCCTTTGGCTACTTCTCAGAGAACAAAGTCAACCTACAGTCCACGGTGAGACCACATGAGTCACTATAGAGGTTGCACAGACATTGTTCGTGGTGAAGACCCTGAGTTATACAACCACTGTCCAAGAGCAACTTATCAGCAGTTGCAAAGAAGTACGTTTTGTCACTGGACTTGCTCCAGGACCAATTATAACTAGCTAAAACCATCCTTCCTATTTCATAGTAGTTGACTCAATCTTACTGTATTGGGGAATACAGATAGATAAATTTTTTGTTTCTGCTACTATACTCTATGCCCGTATTTCCCTTTAGTGGTATCAGAGCCACGCCAATTTACTATGTTTTAAGATAATCGATGTGATTGGATTTTGGTTTTATCATTTCTTTATTGCATACGATGTGAATATTTAAACTGCTCTCATATGCATATCCGATCAAAGACCACATAATCCCAATATATATATATATATATATATATATATATATATATATATATATATATATATATGCAATTTACACACATCGCCCTAAACGTTCTTTTGATGGTGGATGTGTAGTGTGGTTATGGCCTAAACCCTAAATTTGTGTGTGGTTGGATGGTTTGGTTCCTTTTATATTGGTCTGCGTACTTAGCCTCTACCTCCTCTTCTCAATGTAAAGTTAATGCTTTCCTACCTTTGCTCCCCTCGAATATAACTCGAGGTTTCTCTTATTCAATGTAATAAAGTACCAATAGGATAGTTTCTTTTCATGCAACGACATGAAGATGTTCATCACCGGTTGAGACGACCATTTCATGAGACGAGCTGGCCGTTTGGAGGATCATGGAAAGAGGACAATAGAACCAGACAACTGCCTGGTGGGACCAACCGACCATTTGGAACGAGTCCAGACATTGGTTGGATAGGAGGCTAGACGACCGTCCTTGGAGGCCCAACTGACCGTTTGGAAGGAGTGTAAACATCGATTGGATAGGAGGACCAACCGACTGACCAAGAGGCGAGACGACCGGTTCAAGGGTTGAACTAATATACCCATATTGGCAAGAACAAATCTACATCAACCACATGTCCATACATGTGATGTGATGATTGACCTAGGTGGTGGTAATTCCTTGTGGCTCCAAGGAATTATAAGTACACATCAATAACCATCACCTTTTGTTTTATATTGCATGTTTATGTTGTGGGATATAATATGTATGTGATACGTACTATATATGTGGTGATAGGATACAATATATGTATATATATGATATATATAAAATCCCTCAATCAAACATATTAAGTCTTAGATGCTTTCCAATAGCAATACACATGAAAAAATTGTTTGACCAAACATAGGTTACACCAAAGTGTTGTGCGCCATCTACCTCGTGGAAGTGTGATGGTAGTAATGTAGGTGTCGCCAAAACGGGGTGCATTATTATAGTATTGGCTATTGGGTCAGTCTTAACTGGTGATTCTCAAAGAATCTGGGCTTAGAAACATGCAGATGATTTTGGCAAAGAGTTGCACATGTCATCTATCCAAGAATTGCATATGATGCAATTGGCATGATTACCTACCTTAATGATTGATTATGGCCACTGGTGTTGGCCGGTTAATATTTGAATCATTTTGGATCTTGGCTCATTAGAAAATTGTTCGCTGCAATTTTCCAAATTGATACTTGAGGGTCATCAATTTGAGCAAATAATGAGAATGATAATTAATTAAAGACCTAATTGTTATCGCCCAATTTTAATCAAATCAAATCAAATCAAATCAAAATTGAATTTTTGACAAAATTGCAAATTCTTTTGTAGAACCAAATGGTCACACCGAACAATCACTTTTCTCTGTGATCGGTCCTTAAGAAGGACAAACTTGTTGGGAACAACTTCCACAACTGGTTTAGGATGTTGAGAATTGTTCTTACATAGGAGCGCAAGCTCTGTGTCTTGGAAATGCCAAAACTAGAGAAACCACCTCAAAATGCTCCAAGGGCTGATAAGGATGCTTACAAAAAGCATATTGAAGATGTTGTGGATGTCAAGTGTTTGATGCTTTGTTCAATGAACCATGAGTTGCAAAGGAAACATGAGAACATGGAAGTGATTGAGATGGTCACACATCTCAAGAACATGTATGAAGATCGGGTAAGACAAGAGAGGTTTGATGTCTCTAAGGCAATATTCAAATGTCACATGGAAGAAGGAGATCCAGTAGGTCCTCATGTTCTCAAGATGATTGGGTTTGTGGAGAACCTAACCAGACTGTGATTCCCCTTGGGCCAAGAGTTGGCTACTGACATGATTCTGCAGTCTCTTCCACAGTCATACAATTAGTTTATCATGAACTACAACATGGACGACTTTGACAAGCTGTTGATAGAGTTGTTGGGCATGTTGAGAACAGTTGAGACACAAATGAAGAAGGACAAGCCCAAGTTTGTGATGATGATCAAAGAGACAAAGGGGAAGTCCAAAGGCAAAGGCAAAGCCAAGAAAGGTTCTAAAGCTAGCAAGAATCCCAAGTCTTAAGATCTCAAGGAAAAAGTTAGAATAAAGAAACAAAGAGGGGATTGTCACCATTATCACCAGCCTGGACATTGGAAGAGAAATTTCCCATTTTGGTTTGAGGAACTAAAGAAGAAGAAGGATGGCATTGAGGCCTCCACTTTAGGTATAAACAACATAAGATAAATTTTACTTCTTCATTTTGGTATGTGATACCAAATAGAGATCTGACATACTGATGTGCAAGATCTAACAAGAAGTAAATGCCTTCATGGATGAATGAAGATGGACAAGGTAGAGTAAATGTTATGGAAGTCAGAGTCTGCATTTTAAATTTATCTTAGCCCAATGGGCATGTAATAGAATTACTAGAACTGTTATTTCATTATGCCATTAGAATAGAAACATTTTCTTTATGCATCTTGTATGGACAAGGATGATTATCAATGTAGAGTTGTTGGTGTTTCTGTTTCAAAGATATGATCTTACATGGCATTGGCCCAAAAACATCTTGTGATATTTATGTGAAATGATCCAAAGATGAAAGATTATACCAAAGGAATATAACTGATAACTCAAGATTATCATTAGCATAAGTCATCTTGTATGTACACATAAGAAATGCATACCTAGATTACATATTGATGTTGATCTAGATTCCCTTGTTATTGAACCTAAGGAAATATGCAAGTCTTATTCATACACAATATGACATGAAATCCTTCACTAAACGTTGTGGGAGGATAAAGCTTCCATTAGACATCATACATATGATGCATGAAGATCTTATGATGTGTACCAAATGAAATGAAAGCATCAATCTCTTAAAAATGTTCAAGGAGATTGTAAATGAAGTATACCATTGATGAAAGTATTAAGATACTTTGATATGATCAAATGTTGAAATACTTTATATCAATACCTTGGGTACCTTCATGAATGAACTGTTATAATGTATCAGATGACAATCCATCTGAACATGATGATGTGTCAGAATGAAGGGTTTATACCATGATGAGTCATGATATAATTAGAAATTGATCTAATCTTCTTACACCCTCATAAATATATATATGTATCACTAAATAATGTACCATATGAATGGTTTAAAAGGACATCATATATGATATGATTCGGGAATGTCACAATAGGTCTAAAGGATTGAAACCCACCTTGAGAAAGTAGTTTCTTGAGAAGGTTTGTCCATAAACCATGATAGTTGAACACTACTAATCCCTTTACAATAAAAAAATTGTTTTGTTAATAGGATAACTGAATTCCTATAGAATTAGTGGGAGATAAAGTAGAACTCAAAATGTTTGAGGTCAACAACAAGGGTACAATGAGAAATATGAGAATAACAAGTTGTTTTGGAATCTCAGGTCCATCATATAACACAGAACAAAATATTATAGTAGAACACATCTAAGATTGAAGGATTGTGAATCCAATGATTCAGATGGGTTGGTCATACAAAATGAGCCAACTACTCAACTAGAAGCTATTTCTGAGTAATATGGGATCCATGTAAGCTAACAAGGTATAACCTTGATAGCTCCACCTAAAGAGGTAACACCTAAAGGGTGCAATAGGGTATTATGATCAAGACTTACATGGATAACATCAAAGGACAAAATGGTGGAATAAATCAAGTTCAAGTTGTTGGACATGATAGAAATTCATTTACCAATTGTCATGGTTGTTGTTATAGTCAGAATGGACTATGATATTTTGCATATGAAGATGGAAACTAGATTACTTAAGGGAATACATTAGAGGATGTGTAGGTGACACAACCTAAAAGGTTTCATAGCTTCATGAATGAAAAATTAAGTCCATAAACTACAAAGTTCAATATGAGATTCAACAAATTGACAAGATAGTTAAAGAGTTTGACTTGAATCAAGACAAAAGAAGAAATATGTGTTTACAAAAGATTTAGTGGGAGCATATATGAATATTCTACATATGATGAGGAATAACATCTCAATATTGTGAATATTGAGAACTGGCATGAAAACAACCTTCAACAATGAAGGATTAAGTGAAACATCTTATGAGATAAGGATCAAGACCAATGAGATAGTTCTTGAAGGTTTCACAATGGAAGTTTAAGCACGTACAATAGCAATGTGTTGAAAGAGTTCAACATGGAAGGATTCAATGAGAGAGAACTCAGATTAGTCTCTCATGAACCCTATATTTCAATTCTTGTGAAGAATGGGAATATCATGAATAAGATTCCATGGGCCAGTCCATTAGTGGATCTTTCATGTAAGCTATTAACAAGCTTATCCCATGTAATCTTCTATGTATTGGACATGACAAGATGATATAAATTCCAATAAAGGTTATTGGAATGTCATTAAAGATATCCATTAGTACTTGACAAGTGACTAAGGATAAATTGCTAGTCCATGATGATAGAAATAAAAAGGAAGAGTTGAATGTAAAGGGTTACATCGATGCAAGCTTCCATAAATGACAAAGTTGATCACAAAATAAAATATGTTTTCATTTTAAAAGAGAAAAGATGTGATTAGTTGGAAAGGTTTTGAACTAATGGACAATAATACTATTTTACATTAGAAGACAAGTATACTTGTGTTATGAACACGAAGTGATACTATATGGATCTAGAGGTTCATAGGAGGAATTTATAGATGTTCCAACCATTGATGACTCAGTAGAAATACTGTGACAACAATGGAGCTAATTATTAGGCATGGAATATCAGATACCATATTACGACAGTTATATATCAGAGTGAAGAGATAAGAAACATGTAGTATCCCGACTGAAAGAAAAGTGTTGCTAACCTGCTAAATCAGTACTAGCACAGCAAAAGCATGTTGGACATGTTTAGATCACTAAGGATGAGATCTGTTGGTGATTGGCTCTAAGTGCAAGTGGGAGTCTGCTAGTAAGGTATGCCCATAGAGCCAATCATATGATGATTGACATGGCATAATTACCTAAAAGGATTTGATAATAACATATATAAAGGCAAGCTTCCAATTCATTTGTTTCACTCAGTTATGAGATAATGATAATAAAGAGTGAATTGCTAGAGAATTATATTACTCAATGACGTATGTTGTTAAGTTCGTATCCTTGTGATGAGATCATATGGATGTTAAGAGTACATATACATATTCTCATAATGTCCATGATGGATTGTTATTGTGGAAGGTTGATAGATAACAATAACACATAAGATTAGATCGTGAGTTGGTTGATGGCTAAATCTCATTAGTCATGATATGGAAATATCAAACCAAGCACACAAATACATGTTAGAGAATAGTGTATCGAAAAGACCCACCTTACGAGTGACACATGGTTTTGTGGTCACAGTCATCTCTCATAGTGAAGGTGGTGATTGTGATTCTTAGACCTAAAATCACTGCACTCGTCACATGTCGTTGGGTACACTTTGACATCATCAAACGCAGTCCTAAAATATGGGTTGTTATAACGGTGATGATTGGGTGACTTTGACACATGGGGATAAACTGTGAGTGATAGATATGAGATTTGTCCCTCATATGAGAGTATGATATTCTTGCCACTTAATTAGCGAGACTAAGAAATGCATGTGCATGCATATGTGAATCAATATATGATATAGATGTCAGATTATCTCAGACAGTCTTCTCTTAGTTCAAGAAACATGGATTGAATGTTGAGAGGATGACCAACCATGACTTGAGTTCATCCTGTATTAGAGACAAAGGAATTATACAATCACTACAACACCTTACACATATTGTAGGTTGAAGTTGTTCTCCAACTTTCCATTTCACTTGGGTAGCACTGATGTGTGATTAGTCACCACTCTTTTCTTGTGATGTCATAAGATAGTTATGGACATTCACTGCCAACATGGCATGGGACCTATAAGGTCACACACATAGGAACTCGTCTAGAAGAGGAGTTTGATCTTGAATGACAATTGAATTGATTACTAAAGTGTTTATGTATTCAATTCACACAACTGATTGATTGATTGGCTGACCAAGACTGCCAAATGACCATCTCATTGAGTGAGACAACCGTTTGGTCAGCCAGATGTGCATCTCAAGTAGGTGAGATGGCCATTTGGGGGTCAGGTTGATTGGAGATTGATTTGGCTAAGTTCAACCCTTGATCCAACCGGTTTGGTATGATTGAACCGATCAAATCATCTCAACTCACCAGATGGCTATTTGGGTGAGTGAGAAGGGGGTCTCACTTGGGTGAGATAGCCCGGTTGGGTCGAACAAAGGTTCGGGATGTTTCCTAAATAGTTTTGGTTGTTCTTTACTTGAGGAACAAGGAAATTAATATGAGATATTAATTGGATCTGAAATAGCAAATTCGATTCAGATTGGAAACTGCCAAACGACCGTTTGGCAGTATGAGATGACCGTATGGTGCACTAGACGATTGTCTAGGTGTGCGAAATGACCGTTTTGGTTGTTGTAGATTGCAAATTGTTGTTGAAAAATCAAGATCTCTTAGTCCTTTCCACTCCCACTTTTAGTCTCGCATTGGTTGGGGACTGGGAACCCTGACCCTAACCCCTCCTATATATAGAGTGGTACTGGGGGCTTCCCAAGATAACAACAACTACACAAATAACAGACAATCATTTGCTATGACAAGTGTTGTCCTCTCTGGTTGTGGAAATTAGGAGCGCCCAGGCAAGTCCTACCCGACTAGGGAGGGATAGCCACAGGAGAGAACAAGTGTGGGTTGTCATAGTAGGAGAGTAGGTTGGTGACTAGTACACCAACAAGGAGGACAACTCCTTCCAGTTCGTTCTTGGTGAACGACAGGAGTTCTAGTTGGTCTGTGTGGACTAATCTAAAGGTAGGAGTCCTTTGACTGTTGCTCAGAGAGCAAAGTCAACCTATAGTCCATGGTGAGACCACATGAGTCGTTGTAAAGGTTGCACAAACATTGTTTGTGGTGAAGACCAGGAGCTGCACAACTGCCGTCCAAGAGAAACTTGTCAGTAGTTGCAAAGAAGCAAATTTTGTCACTAGATTTGCTTCTGGACATGTATAACTTGCTAAAAACATCCTTCCTATTTTATAGTAGTTGACACGATCTTTCTGTATTGGGGAATACATATAGATAAATTTTTGTTTTTTATGCTATACTCTGTGCCTGTATTTCCCTACACATACATCACTATGTACATCAACTGGTGTTGCTTGCATGGTTAGTAGCTAATAACAAGAAAGCAATACATCATCAACACCATCATCTCATAGGACTCATGCAATACATTTTACATCATTATAATTAGGGTCTCTCTTTACTCAAATAGGGTTTACAAGGTTGGATCAACAACCACTCTTAGATTATCACTTTCATCATTGTTATAAGGTGTGTTATGAGATAAGGAAACATGATTCTCATTATAATTATGAAACATGTTATGAGGTATAGAAAAATAACTCCTATCATTATTCGTATAACTTCTCCATAGGGTATCACATCATAACACGTGACCCTAGAATCAACATGGTGTATCTTAAACACCATCACAAGGTATCAATTACAGTTTCCATATAGGGTATTGGATTTCCCTCAATGTGTCAGGAAACCACACCAGGATGGTTATTGGTTTAGGGTATATTAGGTGATAAACTAGGGTGTCAGCCTACTGACTAGGATGGTGTATCAGTTAAGCATCATGGGGGGGTATCAGGCACAAGTATCTCATGGTGAGGGTGTCAGCCAACCTACCCTATCAGAAATTCCATCATGTGGTGTGACGGGCGTCAGGGGATATCAGGCAACACTCGTCTCTCAAAACAACATGTTCCCGAACATACCCCAAACCATGATGGTTGTAGGTGTGTCAGGTAGCAATGCCCCCAAGGTGTGACAACCAAGGCCATAATGGCTAACACTCTTTGTAACACAATCAAACACCATATTGATTCAACAACCACCAAGCAATCTAACACCCTTGTCTAACATAGACCTACTCATACCCAAAGCATGAAAATCTAAGAAGCATAAGAATATATCGACCTAGACCTAACCAAGGTCGTGATGACCTGTCCCAAGGAGTGACAGTCAGTGGTGTCATAGATCATGTTGGCCACCTAAGGCATATTGGCCTATCATACATATTAGGCTCATCATCTTATACCTTAGAACATGTGTTATAAGCAAGGCAAAGAGATGCAACATGAGCAGCAACTAAGCAAGGTTCTTCTCCAAAAATAGTATGCAAAACTACCAAAAAGACTACTAGCATGCAAGAGATAACAAGCCAAGAACAAAGAACAAAAATAGCAAGTAAAGGTTGATAATAAAAAAGGGGTTTTAGAGTTATATAACCCACCTCAAGGATCACCACCAAGCTCCAAGCTTCACGAGCTCAAGGTAGAAGAAGATCTTCCAAGCTTGATCACCACAACACCTCTAAGAGAGAAGATGGAACCATGGTTAAGAGAGCATGAGAGGGAAAAGAAAGAAACTAAGGTCCATGGCTGAGAAGAAGAAAGAAGGAGAGAAAAAAAAGCTAAGGATCATGGCTTACCAAGGTAGAGGATGAAGAGAGCACCACAAGCATGGGGATCATCCTCTAAGATCCAAGGAAGAGACTCCTCTAGCTCAAGTTAATCCACCAAAGAGGGAATGCAAGGATAGCCAAAAGCATTCTCTTGCATGGAGAGAAAGAGGTATACATACAAGAGGGATGAAAGAGAGAGCAAGGGGAAGGTGTCACCACCTTAGAACCCTAGGTGACACTTGTGCACGAGAAAGAGCCACATGTAACACCATGCAACAAGGTGGTAAGATCTATGTCTCACCCACTAGGTCACTTTCCTAGGTCAAGGATGATACACATCTCTACCTCTCTTCACAAAATGATAGGGGTAAACCCTAAGCACCACAAACTGATATGGTGCATCTCTAGTCACCACAAAATTGATAGGATATCCTTCAAGACACCCACAAATCAATAGGATGTCCCTCAAGACACACACAAACCAAAAATATGTCCCATAAGACATCCACAAATCGATACAAGGCCTGTCTAAGGCTCTCAAGCCTGAGACAACACTCCTAGGTGCAAGGCACACCTCAAACATGTGTCCAAAACACCATCAAGGGTGTCACCACACAACCAAGGTCCAAAAAAGATGCCCATCTATTTCTCTTTCCCCAAGATGATGCAAAGAGAGATAATGAACACTCTAGAGGTGGCAAACTTACACATCAATCCTTACTCTGGGTACATTGCAATTTGCACCAAAACCTCTCCAAAAAACACAAGCATCAGGAAAACAAGCTCAAACAAGGAACTCAAGCTTCCAACATGCCATATTTACATCTCAGATGATTAGAGCAAGGAGCTAAGTAACATGCTTAAGCAAAACAAACAGCGATATCCCAAAATGTAGGTAAGGGTCCTTACACTTTATCTTCAAATCACAAAGTAAATGTCTTGTTATGCTCTCTTGCAAGCCATATTGAATTGGCTCAAGGATATTGTTTATTGATGAAATTGGTATGATTGATTATATAAATACTCACTTTGTCAATGTTGTAAAATATACAAGTGTGGTTGTTCCCATAGCTCACGTTTGATTACTTTCCCTCATGCTCCTAAAGTCCCTTTGTCGGAATAGTCCTCAATATTCTTTTCATTTACATGAGCTTCATTACAACTCAAAAAGTCATTGCAAAAGTCCATAACCTCCCTCACCAAATAAACCTCAATAATACTCCATTCATATCGATAACGATTTTGAACATCACCTTTAAAAACACTCATATACGTTCTAAAAGATACATCCAATACAAGAAAACTAGTCCCAACATTTTCACTTCCCTAGTCAAGTGGACAACAAGATGTACCATGATATCAAAGAATGAAGGAGGAAAATACATCCCAAGATCACATAGGGTAACAACCACTTCTCATTGCAACTTATCGAGATTCTCAGGATCAATAACTTTGCAGCATAGAGTGTTGAAGAAGAAACAAAGTTTGGTGATTGCAAACCTTACATGCTTCGGTAGTATAGATCAAATTGCCACGGGCAATATTTGTTGCATTAGAATATGACAACCATGATATTTAATACCTATTAACTTCATATCTTTCATTGATATCAGTCTATAGATATTAGAATAGTATCCATGTGGTACCTTAAAATTAAGTAAGCACTTGCAAAAAGTTTTCTTCTCCTTTCTAGACACATGTAACAAGCATGAGATAAATATGTTTTCCAATCACTGATAACTAATTCTATTAATTTTTCCTTATTCCTAGCTCACGTAGGCCCATTCTTAATTTGATGCCATCTTCGGTCTTACCTGGAATATTCAATAGAGTACCAATGATGCTATCACAGATATTTTTCTCAACATGCATGACATCGATACAATTCCTAACTACCAAAGAACTCCAATAAGGAAGATCCCATAATATTGACCTCTTCTTGTATAAAGATTTGTCATTCTGTGTGGGAATGGTACATTGTGATTGTTGGATCCTAGATGGGTGATTAGATTCTCTAGAGGGGGGGTGAATAGAGTTTAATTCACTTAAACAAAATTCATTAGACCTTCAAGATATATCACACGATAAGGTTGCTAAATAGGAAATTTGTGTGCAACTAAAACATGCATAACAAGGATGAGAGAGATTGAACATACACCAAGAGACAAGCTATTTAGAGTGGTTCCACACTTCAAATTAGAAGTATGTCAGTCCATTTACCTAGAGAGGTCAACCTCTAGGATTTCCTAACCATTGCATTCTTATATTCATTCATAAGACTTACAATACATGACCAAACAAAGGACTTACCTATCTAATACAAAGAGTCTTCAACCTTACCAAGGACTTACCCACTTTGCAAGGAGTCTTCCACCTTCTTCCAAGGACTTACCTACTCTTGCAAAAGTCTTGAGCCTTGCAGGAATTACCCACTCTTCTTGGATCTTCAACCTTTGACTTCACCTTCACTCAGAGAAGCTTCCACCAAGGACTTACCCACTTGAGCAAGGAGTCTTCTACCTTCACCAAGGGCTTACCCACTCTAGCTCCAAGTCTTCAACCTTGATCTTCACCAAGGGACACCTTCCCTTGTTCTTCTTCACCTCTCTTAGCTAAGAGAGAGAACCTTTATCTTCATGGTTGAGATGAGAGAAAGAGAGGTGGTGGAAGTGAGAGCCTCACAAGATATACATGTAGGACTAGCTCTCTTACAGATTTCCTACTCACTCTAATGGATGTAGCAAGTGATTAAGCTTAGAGAGAGAGAGAGAGAGGAGGCTATAGTAAGCACTCAGCTATAGAATAGGAACCTCACATAGAGTTTTGCAATGAATGCTCAACCTTGGAATGAAGCCCAATGGGTCCTATTTATAGTCGGGGATGCCTCTTAGCCTTTGGGAACACTTGAGAACGAAAACTAGTCATTTTGTGGCTTGTAACAGATATATTTTCACTTATTGCAACTCCACAATGACTAGAAGCACTTTTATGCACTTTCCCGTACAGTGCAATCGGTCGAGTTTCTATAAGGGTAACTCGACCGATAGAGTAAAAGACAAAGCCGATATCCAGACCATCAGTCAAGTTTGTCTTGGGGAAACTCGACCGACCAATGAAAGTTGAATTGGTCTGGTACTCCATTGGTCGAGTTCTGTGTAGTGTAAACTCGACCGATCAAAAGTCATTTTCAAGATCCAATCAGGATCGGTCGAGTTTGCAACTCACATAACTCGACCGATGAACAACCTGATGTGAATTTTGGAAAATGTCTTTTGAGTGCTTAAACATTCGATCTAAGTGCTCCTGATTTTTTCTAAGCTTAATTACAAGTCATACAATCATTACCAGTGATTTACAACATGATTCTAATGGATTTACATCATATTACAAAAATGTGCACTTGTATTGACTTTGACTTGTCTTTTCTCCAATTTGATATGCGCAAATTAGGGCATTTAGAGTGTGCCTATACCTAATATGAAATCACTCAAGTAGAGACATTAGACACCAATATGTGGAATGTCTAGTCATCATCAAAACACAGGTTTAGTCAATTTAGATGTGAGTTAACATTGACCTAATTGACCTTGAGTCAACAGTGATCTCTTATCGAATGCATTGACAAAGTCTTTTACTTTTTCATATACAACCTCCCTTGATATAGGTTTAGGGGCACTCTGTTCCTCATTCAACCCATTGAACGCTTTGCACAACCTTCAATAAGGATGAACTTTTGGAAGAAACCTTTGATGACCAAGATATATAATCTTACCACCATATTTTATTCGTATTGAATTGATGTTCTCTCCACATATATGGCATGCTTAGGATCCTTTTACACTGTATCCAGACAAATTTCCATGCTGGGAAGTCATTAATAGTCCAAAACAACATAGCATGCAAACGAAATGTCTCTCTACGTGAAGCTTCATATCTTATCACACCTTCTCCCAAGAGTTTCTTTAAGTCATCAATCAGAGGTTCAAGACAAACATCGATATCATTGTTATATTTAGGACGTGATATCAACAATGACAACATGACATACTTATCTTTCATACACAATCATGGAGGAAGATTGTATATAAAAATCATAAAAAGCCAAGTGCTATGTTGGCTTCTCAATGTATGTTCCATATGGATTCATCCCATCAGTACAAATCCCAAGTTTTATATTCCTGACTTCTTCACCAAATTCGGGGTACAATAAATCAATCTTCTTCCACTGTGGGGAATCAGACCCATGTTGTAGGATCCCATCATTATTTTTCTTTACCTATGCATGCCACCTTGAATTCTTTGCATCCATGTGATTAGCAAACAAGCATTAAAACTGTGGTATTATAGGTAAATACCACATCACCTTGGTAGGAGAGCCAGTTTTGGACTTCCCTGAAGTCATCATTCTGTACCTTGACGCCCCAGATTTTAGACAATCTTCCAAATCGACATAGTCCTTTTGAAATAAAGCACAGTCATGTAGGCATGTCTGTATCTTCTTATCCTTCATTCCCATTGGGCACAAATTTTCCTTTAATTTGTATGTTGAGATTGGAAGCTCGTTGCCTTCAGGAATAATTTCATTCAACAAAGACAACAATGACGTGAAGATTTTGTCCCTCCATCTATTGTTAGCCTTCAGAGTATACAATCTCAAAACAATGCTCAACTTTGTAAACTTAGTACAAACTAAGTATAATGATTTCTCATCATCATGCATAATGTTTCTAAATAAGGAAGGTGGATTGATGTGCTCTACCCCACAACTATCTAGCATCACATCAACCATGTCTATTGGAATTGGTTCATTCACATCTACATCATCAGTGGCTATTTCTTCTTCAATGCAAGTACTATTATTGACATTTACTGATCTCGCCATTGGATTCTCTCCATTCTAGTACCATTTTGTATATCCTGGAATGATCCCATTGCACATGACATGACTTTTTATTTTGTCAACAATGTTGACTTTCAAGTTGTTACTGCAATGCCTACATTGATAGTAGAACCTATCTCCAACTTGTTTCATATGTTCCTTCACAAATCTCATAAACTGGTCAAGACCAAGAATATACTCTGGGGTGTAGCGATTTGGAATGGACATCCATGATCTATCCATTCTATTATCAAAGAGAAAACAAGTATTAAGGTTTAGGGTTTACAAATTAGGTTAAGGATTTACAGATAAATGAGGGTTTACTATCTCAGATTTAGAGATAAGGGTTTATAGATTATGGTTTAGGGTTTACATATTAGCGTTTATGGTTTACATATTAGGGTTCAGGGTTCAATAATAAATTTGTGTACTGCCTATCCCATTCTCAAACACATAATATCACTAGTAAGTGTATAATGTGTATTTGGTTTTCAAGAAAATTTTGGCAACATTTCTCCGCAGTTCTCCAAGTACACCAATGTATATGAGCAAATGTCCACCAACATATGTACTTAGAGAAAAAATGGGGAAGTGCTGACGAAACATCTTGAAAATTGAATATACATTACACACTTACATCCTAAGTGATATTAAGTGTTCAAGAACAGTCCCAAACTAGGGGCTGTCCAACATTTATTCCTAATGAGTAAATTTAGATGTGTTTTTAGGCCAACAAAATACATGTATGTTGTCATTCCTATACCTATAATCCTAGTTTCATCATTCATATCCTAGTTTTTATGTAACATCATTTAATTCAATTCATTCTTCTATTAGGATTAATTAATAAAGAGAGAAAGCAAACATTAACATTAATTAAGAGAACTAGATTAGGAACAGCGATTTGAGATTCTCGACTAGATCTTTGAAAAGTGTCCCTCAAAGAGGTCCTAAGATTACAAATAGTGTATGAGTTGATTTACAATAGCAACATCTTGTAATATTAATCATACCCTAGTCTAGGTACCATATTCTATAACATTGATTTCAACATCTCCAATGTACATGCATGTTCGTCATTAAGATAATCATTACAAATAAATTATTCATGACTTGGGGTGAAACATTTTCTTAAGATCAGAGATTTTCAACAATAATATAAAGGGAGAAATCATAAGATTTCAACAAGATTAATGATTTATGCATCAACATTGTCATATTAAGTCGTTTTCAGTTGTTTTTATATAGGATAGTCATTAATAGGGCACTATATTCATTAGTAGGGTACAATGAGATCAAGAAATTAACACCTAGTTAGCTCTCTTACCTAGCAGTAGGGGAAGAAGAGGCAGAGAGCTCAAGCAGCATCTAGGCATCGTCCAAGTAGAAGCTCCAATGACGGCCCAAGCTTCAACGGAGGCATCTAGCTCCACTGATGGTGGTGCCTCTAGTGATGGCGAGCAACAACAGTGGCAATAGACAACAACATTCACGGTAGTGGTGGTGAGCACAACAACTCCTTAGGAGGCAGCGACGACAAGCTCACTTGATGGCGAGCTCCAAAAGCGATCGTGGCAACAAACTAGCGATGGTGAGCTCTAGTGGTGGTTGTGACGGTGAGCAAACCACAGATGGAAGCAAGCACAACTAGGGCATAGGAGCGGCGGAGCACTAGAGCATAGGTGTATTGGAGCATAAATCTCTAGAGCTAGGTATCGGGGGAGCAATGAAATAGAGAACGGGGGGAAAAATTTTGTGGGTGCTATTAAGTGAACTTAGTTGTCAGTTGTCATACAAAACTGACACCTACGAACTTAATCATTGATTAAAAAATAAAGTCAAATCATAAACTGGTGCTGCCAACACGACCGTGTAGGTAACATAGTCGTCAATTTTTGAAGGCATTAACCGACAACAGAAACCCTAATCCCCAAAAAAGTTGGCCTTTGTCAGGAGACTTAGTCATCAGTTTCATTAGCTAAAATTGATGACTAAGCTAGCAATTAAACATAAACCAAACTAAGAAAACCGACAACAAAGACCTATCCCCAAGCAAAAAAATTTGGCCTCATCAAGGAATCTTAGTCAAGGAAATTTAGCCTCAACAAGGAATCTTAGTTGTCATTTTCACAAAAGGAACCAACAACATAGAAGCAATTAGGGTGGGGATATTTTTGCAGGCACAAGACACGAAAGCACTTAGACGTCAGTTCACTATATAGAACCAATGACAGAGACCCTTCCACAAACAAAAAAATTGGACCTCATCAAGGGGACTGTGTCGTTGGTTCTTCCTAGCAACCAATGACTCAGAAGCAATTTGGGGGGGCAATTTTTTTCCACGTGGACATGGAATGAACTCTGTCTCGTCGGTTCTAACAAAAATCAATGTTAAACGTCAAATTTTTTGGGGCAAACATTTTCCCTGAAAAAATTGTATTTCACTAGTTATCTAAGACATCAGTTTTGCATGAACATAACTAACATTATAGTAAAAGCGGTACCCGTATCTTTTCTAAATTGATGTGACTTGACCAACGATGATGATTTTTCTTTAGAACCAACATTATTGGTAGTATGGTGTTAGTTTTTCTTTGTAGACAACATTAGCAAAAGTGAAATTAGATGTCAAAAATGTAGTAGGGAATATTTCTTGGATTTATATACTTGTTTGAGCTAGTTGTTCCCTATGATAAGTGCATTCCTTTTGGTTGCAAATATTTTGAACAAACTATGAACATAATTGAACTTGTCCATTATACAAACATTGTATTCCTACTTGAGCTTTTGGGGTAAGGGAATAAGGCATATTGAAATAGGGTTAGCTCATTGATTGTTGTCTTGAGGCCCCTCACGCATAAACATGGTGATGATTTAGGCTTTGAGCCTCAAATGTCTCTCATGGACCCTTCCTTTTAGAAGCATTTTAAATGGACATATAATGTTGTCTAGTATAATGGAAATGCATCTAAAACACACTTCCTTGTTAATAAGAAAGTCTTTCATGTTGTTAATTATTTGTTGATATCATATTAAGTTTTCCAAGCATATTTGTTCTCTTGAACCTGTGAGTTTATGTATTTAATAACATACTCAACACAATTATGTTAGTGTGTACCCATCTTATAATTTAAGGTAATAGGTATACTATGACTCTTGCTATGATCATCACCCCCACTCTATTATCATAATATTCTACTCTTAGTCAGGTGACCTCTAATGGAATGCAAATGGTGCTCACACAAGATGAGATATGAGTTTAAGATCTTATGTTAGGTACTATTTTACTTCCTTTTATACTATGTTGTCTCTTACCTTGTTCTTGTTTGTGGTTTTGTTCATGCATATGCTATGTGATGCATTCTAGGGAATCCACTCACATTTGTCTATGTAGCCATTACGAGTGTGGATTTAGGGTAATAAATAGTTCCATGACACCTCTAGTGGCATTGATTTCTACCATCTTGACCTCTAGATCTCCTAGTTTCTACATGATTTATGTCACACTGTGATCAACAACTTGTCAGATCTCTGTGCGAACTGCAGTTGTCAATGTTGTGACCAAATCTATATGAGGCGAGTACTTGTGTGGTCTTGGAAGTAGAGGATAGTTTCAAGGTGGTGGTGGTGGGTATGTTGTGAGATTGACTATATAAGGTCTCTTCTTCTAAGTCAAAATTGTAGTCATTTGACCCTTTGTAGCTTTTGTCTTTCTACCTTGATAAACAATGACTTCTGATGGTGACTAGACTCTTTTGTCTGATCATCTTCTTGGCTATTTTGTCAAGTGACTGTGTGTTTGATAGATTTCTCCTACTGTTGATGCTCCAATGTAACATTCTTGTCCTGGTATACCTTTGGCTGGAGTTGTATAAGATGGTGTAGTTGCTCAATCTGCAAGCTGTATGATGATGATGGTTGTGCATGATCTTCAAAGGAGAACACATGTTTCTTTGGCTTTAGATGACTCATGTTAGCTTTGACTGTCTACTTGCTATCAAATGTGAGTGTGTTTGTGACCTTTGTTTCATCAACTGATCGTGAAGAGGATAATGTGTTGACTTAAATCTTCAGTTCACTATGACAATCTTAAACCAGTGTCTTCATCACCTCACAAGTGTTGGACCATTTGTTGGAGCATGTCATCTCAAGAATATCTTTCCTTAACTGTAAGTAAGGATTTGTTGTTTGATACTTTTGTGAAGTCATCCTCTATGCTGAAGGTAGAATGATTGGTTGTTAGGTTTGGTAGACCAATTGGGAATCTGCCCCTTGTGTAGCAAGGAGTTGAAAAGGGAAGAAATGTGGTCATAAACAAACTGCCCCTTGTGTTAGGTAAGAATATTCAACATATGTCATTCATGTTTTTTGTATCCCCAACATTCTTTAAAGATCTAGAGGGGGTGAATAGAGCTTTTGGTAATTTAAATTTAGTTTAAGGTTTGGATTGTAAGAGAGATATGGACATAAGGAGGAGACTCCAATTGGGATTTAAAAGTGATAAATTTTATTACATCTCAAGGAATTACAATAAAATACAATCACTTCACCTACACCTCTTCTTTACCAGGACACAGAATAGAACCCAAGGAGAGGATGCTGATCCACCTCCACCACATTGACATAGCCTTCACCTCCTTGACATAGTGTCAATCACCTTAGAGCATCCTGCACACCTTGAAGCTTTGAGCAAGCTCCCTCAGACAACCTCCCACACTTGGAGTAGTCAAGGAGCACAATTACATCAACTTGGAGAAGTAGATTGGAAGAAGGAAGGGTACATTGATTTAGTATAATGCTTTGATCCTATGTCAAGCTTTTAGACCTCCTAACCACTTGGGATGGACGTTTCTAGGTGGTAGCTAGGAGCTTGTAGTTATGGGACACGAACTTAGAGCTCAAGGAAGAAGATGACAAGTAAATTTTAGCTGTTTTGCTCTCTAGAAGGATTGCTCAAGTGTAGCTTGTGTGTCTTTGCCGTCCTAAGGTCACTTTTATTTATAGGAATGGATTGAAAGTGGCTAGGGTACCTTAGGGAATTGTCTAGAGGGTTCTTGGACTAGAGATAGCTGTTATAGTTGGGTCAAGTTAGGTGCAACAATGAATTTAGTCGTCTCTAGAAATTTCATAGCCATTATAGTTGGGTCAAGGTATGTGCAACAATGAATTTAGTCAATTCTAGAAATTTCAATCCAAAACCTAATTCAGTAAAAAACATTCTCATCCGGTCATGTCTTGGTTGAAAATTTCTTTGACTGGGTGTGGTTTGAGTGTACAAGTTATCTCTAATGGCTAGCTATAATTCATACTTCTTTAGTCAATTGGTTTAACGATCTACTACTAGTTGACAATATTTTCGACTGGATGTGACTCGGTCCATAAACTACTCAATCAAAGTGACTTAGAGTAAGTATATTGTAACAATTCTTTCAGTGCACTAAATCTTCGACTGAGGTGAGTGTTGATCGATAAATTTCTCGACTGAGATAGTCCTTATAAATAGGTCTACAAATTTTTGGAAAACCTATGAAATGATTTTTCTAATAAAAGATAATGACTCTATACCCTAGGGGGATCCTGAGTGGATAGAAAAAAAATTTAACGCTTGATTTTACACATTTTCTAAGTATTTGTACATTATATACTTATACAAGTCATTACAAGTTGTATAATCAAGAAAATAAAGCATTTGAACATTTTAACTTCATCTATCCATTGAGTGTGGTCTCCTTGAACCTTGAAATACTTAAGTGACAAGCTAGATCCACAAGAATGAAATGTTTGTCATCGTCAAAATTGAGGATAAGATAATGTCTAATTTTTCCAACAACTCTTAGTAGGAATAAACAAAAGACGTCCCTTACATGGAAGAGGACTACAAAAATCATGATCGACAAAGGTTAGACTGCCCCTTGTGTGGAGAAGGGGACAAAGATCATGTCAAAAATTTAGAAGTTCACCCCTTGTGTGGAAAGAGATGTTACATGTATCAACGTAGATTGTCAGATCCAATGGTATAAAGAGATGAGCATGTCCCTAGATTGAGTGAAGTGGAAGGATACTTCTAATCTTATCATGAGGTATGTCCACTAGCATTGTTATAAAGCATGAGGGTCATTGTTGTTTGTTGAAGAGGGTGAAGTTAGGATGGTATCTAGGGACAAGGTGACCCACTTGAGGATAAAGACTATGGCTAGGGATTGATGTGTGGGGTTTCTCTCTCCTTAGGGGTGATTTATAAGAGAATTTCTCACAAGGAAAAGGGGTATCCAACAATAAGGTGGTCCTTCTGGGCTAGAGATTGTGGTTGGATATGGGTGTGTCAGATTTCTCTCTCCTCAAGGAGGATTGTGTGAGAGAAATACTAACAAGTCAAAGGGAATATTTAGGGACAAGGTGACCCACTCAGGGTCAGAGACAATGACTGGATATGAATGTGTGAGATTTATCTCTCCTTAGGGGAGATCTTATGAGAGAAATACTCACAAAAAGGGGTATGTTGGTCCAATTTTAGGTCATGGTCCAAGACTGTTAAATGATATGAAGGTGAATGCACTATGATGGTCAAGTTTAAGGTCGTGGTCTAGGACTGTATAGATATGAGCATGAAATCCATGGTGATGGCTTGAGTTTTAGGTCGTAGTCCTAGGACCCTATAGATGTTGAAGTGAAGGTGCACTGATGGTTCAATTTCAGGTCATTGTTTAGGACCATGGTTTGGGTAGGAAAAGATGGCTGACCACATGCTATTGGGTGACATCTCAGTCAAGCTGGAAAATCATTTAGATCAAATGGAGTGGTACACTCGAGGCATGAGTCAATATTTTATTCAAGATTTGGAAGTTATATCCAAGATTTGTGGATTGAGTTGCCTTGTGGCATAATTGTTAATCATTGTTTTGAAATGAATAAGTTGAATAGAGGCCCTTCTAGAAAGTATGTTGTTAGTTAACATGGGCATGAGTGGTGGCTCATGCGAAGAGGCCACAATCGGGAAGCCTTTTCGCATGAATCAGGTTATAATTTTTTATGAAAATGTTTTCCAATAATGAAAAAACTTTGCTTTCTTTTATTTGAGTTTTGAGAATGTTTTTGAACTTTTCTTTGGCATACTATTCAATTTTGCTGAGTTGTGAAAGATTTAAGATTGTCTTCTTCAGGAAAAGATTATTATTTTTGGAAAATATTTGTTCTTTTTTCTTTTAAAAAGATTGTTCTTTTTAGAAAAGATGTGTTGTCTTTTTTATGAAAAGATTTTTTTTTATTTCAAAAAGACGTGTGTTGAAAATATTTTTCTCTTGAAAGAATTTGTTCTTTTTAGATACTTTTCTATATTGTGTGAAAAGAAGAAAAAAGTAGTACTTTTTGGAAATATTGTTCAATGAAGATTGTTGAACGAGAGAGATCATTTGAGATTGTTGGAGATCATTGAAAAAAAATTCAAGTTTGGAAAGATCATGGATCAAAGATTATTGATGACTATGATCGCTTGAAAAATAAACTCATGGTCGCTTGTCCCCTAGGGTTACGCTATGGGTGATTGGTGAATCCAGGATCCCCTGACCACAGTCATCTAGGGTGATTACCACTATTCTTGTAGGTTCCCTCCTCACCATGGAAGATGAGTTAGTGGATAGGTACGCACCGCTCGAGGTTCAGGATGAAGGGGAAAATGATGTGCTCGACTTCAAGGAGGCGGTGATCAAAACCAATAGTGAACACGTAACCCTAGTACTGGTTGGATGACTGACAGCAAACATCCCATACAATTTCTCGATGCTCAAATGGACTCTATTGAAAGCATGGTCAATACAGAAGGAAGTCAGTTTCAAAAATATTGTGAATAATATTTTCATTGTCCAGTTCCTCCATTGGAGGGACAAGGAGAAAGTAGTGAATGATGGCCCATGGAACTTTGATAACCACCTACTGGTGATCAAAGACATCAAGTTGGAGGACACTCCGATGACAATCAGGCTCACACACAACCCTTTCTGGATCCTCCTATACAACCTACCCCTAGGGTACAGATCGTAGGAGGCAATAAAGATTTTTCTTTTTATTTCAAAAAGATGTGTTCTGAAAATATTTTCTTTTGAAAGAATTTATTCTTTTTAGAGACTTTTATATTTTGTATGAAAAGAAAAAAATTAGCCCTTTTTGGGAAGATTGTTCAATGAAGATTGTTGAATGAGAGAGATCATTTGAGATTGTTGGAGATCATTAAAAAAATCAAGTTTGGAAAGATCATGGATCAAATATTGTTGATGACTAAGATCACTTGAAAAATAAACTCCCAGTCGCTCGTCCCCTAGGGTTACTCTCTGGGTGATTGGCAAATCTAGGATCCCCTCACCACGGTCATCCGGGCTGATCCCCTCTATACTAACATGTTCCCTCCCTGCCATGGTAGACAAGTTAGTGGATAGGTACGCAACGCTCAAGGTTCAGGATGAAGCGGAAAATGATGTGCTTGACTTCAAGGAGGCGGCAATCAAAACCGATAGTGAACACTTAACCCTAGAACTAGTTGGATGTATGACAACGAATAGACCATACGATTTTTAGGCACTCAAACAAACTCTATTGAATGCATAGTCATTACTGAAGTAAGCCAGTTTCAGACAAATTGCGAATAAGCTTTTCATTGTCTAGTTCCTCCATTGGAGGGACAAGGACACAGTGGTGAATGATGGCCCATGGAACTTTGATAATCACCTACTAGTGATCAAAGTCATCACATTCTGAAGGAGATCAAGCTCACACACAGCCCCTTATGGATCCACCTATATAACCTACCACTGGGTACAGATTGGAGGAGGCAATAAAGATTTTTCTTTTTTATTTAAAAAAGATGTGTTTTGAAAATATTTTTCTTTTAAAAGAATTTATTCTTTTTAGAGACTTTTCTATTTTGTATGAAAAAGGTTAGTCCTTTTTGGAAAGATTGTTCAATGAAGATTGTTGAACGAGAGAGATCATTTGAGATTGTTCATTAAAAAATTCAAGTTTGGAATGATCATGGATCAAAGATTGTTTATGACTAAGATCACTTGAAAAATAAACTCATGGTCGCTCGTCCCCTAGGGTTATGCTTTGGGGGATTGGCAAATCCAGGATCCCCTCACCACGGTCATCCAGGGTGATCCCCTCTATTCTTGTAGGTTCACTCCTTGCCATGGTGGATGAGTTAGTGGACAAGTACACAACGTTCAAGGTTCAAGAAGAAGCAGAAAATGATATGCTAAACTTCAAGAAGGCGGCAATCAAAACTGACAATGAACACTTAACCCTAGAACTAGTTGGATGACTGACAATGAACATACAATACAATTTCCTGATGCTCAAACGGACCCTATTGAACACATGGTCATTACTAAAGGAAGCCAGTTTTAAATAGATTGTGAATAATCTTTTCATTATCTAGTTCCTCAAGGGACAAGGAGAAAGTGGTGAACAATGGCCCATGGAAATTTTATAACCACCTGTTGGTGATCAAATACATCAAATCGTATGACATTCTGATAGAGATCAAGCTCACACACAACCCCTTCTAGATCCACCTATACAATATACCCCTGGGTACAAATCGAAGGAGGCAATAAAAGCAGTGGATAGCAATATTGGTGAAGTATTAGAAGTAGATCGCAAATATCTGGGATAGGATGTATCATGCAGGCAAGGGTGCAAATAGATATAATGAAGCCGATCAGGCAGAAATAGAAGATAAGAGACCATGAAGGTGACATCGTTCCTATAGATATACGATATGAAAGGCTTTCTTCATTCTATTATCTATGTGGCATCATTGGTCATCTGGACAAAGACTACAATGAAGGGGAGGAAGATGAGGAATCCTTAAAACCATGAATGTGGGCCCATGGATTAGAGCTTCACTGAAGAAGAGATGGACAATTCCAATAAAGGGGGAGCTGTTTGGTTGCAAGTGCTCATTCAAGGACTTTATGTTCACCTCTAAACCTACATCCTCTCAGGGGCAATCAAATAGGTGGTCAAAACAAATAGGGAAAGGAAAAGTGAGGGAGCACAAGCAAGCAAGGATGCAGGAGGATGAAGTAGAGTCTGTCTTTCCAATGGCCTTAAATGCACTAAAGAAGGTCTTTGCAGAGAAAGAAACCATGCCAAGGATAGGTGGTTTGGAGGAGGCACACAGTGGGGAAGGTTCAGGCATGTGAGTAATACAACACCCACCAAGTAATGAAGAGAGGACTCCACATTTTGAAGATCAGAGATGGAAGCAAGGAGATATAGAGATGATGAAGAAAGCACAAGAAGAAGGTGTTCATGGGCCTTGCAACATAAATCAACAACCATAAAAGGGCATTGAGGAAAACAAACAACCATGAAGCTCGACGACCGCAGAAGGTCTACACATGAATATGAGTAACTCAATCCCAACTACGGAGATCATTGGTCAGCTATGTGATGATATGGGTGCAGATAGAGCTAAGCTGAAGAAAGGGGGGAAAGGGGGAAGGGCAAACAATTTACAAGGATGAGGAGGAAAGGTGAAGATGTTGTGAACAAGGAAGGGGACGGAGGGGCAAGGCCAGGGGCCGCAAAGAGGGGCAAGGCCAGGGGCCACAAAGAGGGGCATGGGAGAGGAGGAAATGGAGGAGGTGTTGATGGCTATGGTGCTGATGGGGGTAGAGAAAAGGCAGAAGAGTAGTGAATACAATGTGTTTCTCAATGAAAATGTCATGGGTTCTGGGATCTACTAGGCCTGTGAAGGGCAATGAAAACTTTAGTTTGGAACGTCTAGGGTTTGGGCCGCCCTGGTATGGTAGAATCCCTCAAACAAAGGTGTTGGAGGGAGATGTCTAATATAGTTTTTATTATGGAAACTATGTGTAGGAATGCAAAGCAGGTGAGTGTAAGGAGAAGGTGTGGGTTCCACAGTGATTTTGGAGTGGACACTAGAGGAAGATCGGGGGGATTAGGCTTATGGTTGAGATGTGACAAGTCACTGTCAAGTCTTTCTCAGACCATCAAATTTGTGCTGAGGTTAATCAAGAGAACCAAGTGGAGAGTTTCTTTGTTATGGGCATCTATGGTTGGGTAGAGGTTCAAAACATTATTCACACATGGAAGCTGATGGAGGACTGATAACACCAAATTTTGTGATGTTTTTGCCCTTTATTCCGTTATCAAAACTGCCCTTTTCTGTTATTTTTCCTCTCTTTTATATGCATTTTCGCAATAATTGGCCAAGCAACGCTCTTATTCCGATTTTTCCTATCTTCTACAAAGTTTTCCTTGTTTTTGTGCAATAAGGCCGATTCCGGCCCACAATAAGTCTAAGCCCGTCTCGACCTTCCTGACGCCCGATACAACCCAGCCCGACAGGGGCTGGGCGACACGAGAATGATCGACGGAGAAGGGCACTGCGCAAGGAGGATGTGTCGGCCGACATACCGTCTACCCGACAGGGAGCCAAAGCCGCATCGACGACCAAACTCGTCGGGCGACACAGCCACCCACCGGCAGGCGTGCTGCCAGCCACGTGACCGATAGCCAGCGCCTCGCGCCGAAGACATACCTGTATCGGCCGTCCACATCCATCGACCGGCGTATAAGGGAGCTACGTGGTGTTTCCAGCACCATAACTCCTTCAACCGCCGGTATAAATAGCAGCTACAGGAAGCCGAAAAGACGGGTCGGAGACATCGGAGGTAGGATAGGTCGGGACGGCTGGCCAGTTCACAGTTCAGACAGTGGGGGACTTGAGCTATCTACGAGAGAAGTGTGAGAGCAACCGTATCGTGCCCCAGTGCTCGTACCGGGTGACACTAGGTGAGCTCTTCCTCATCCCGAGAGGGAGGGGATCGGTTCACCTAGGACTGTACCGGACGACACTGAGGGCCGATACCGGCCGATGTAGATATGCGACAGGAGTGCCCGACAGCAATGCCCGAAAGTAATATATGTAAATCCATGGCCGACACGATACCGAACCCGATACGCTCGGCCCGTCAGTCGTGCCGCCTGAGAGGGTGTGCCGCCCGACATGAGCGTATCGGCCAGGGTCTTCGAACGATACAGTCGTCCGTCAGGCGTGCCGTTCGAGAGTTCGTGCCGCCCGACGCGGCTGTACCGGGATAGGTCCCTGGACGGTATCGGGCTGGGAGTAGTAGTAGTCCGTCGCCCTTCTACATCAAGAAGGAGACATCTATATTTAATTCTGTTATTTAAATTCTTAGCTTATGCACTGTATTAAGACCCTTATTTCTGATGGAAATAGAAATGCTTAATTGCTATTTGTTTAATGCTTAGTGCCTTATGATTGGGTAACTGCTGTGTTGGATATCTGAACTCTAGCTTGCATGTTTTGGATCGCGTTTCTCTTAGCTACCGAATCATCTTTCCCGTCGCAACTACTTCGAGAGTTGGGTTGTGGCTCTAGTGTTCGGTCCGGTGTTGGAGTACGAGAGTGCCCGGAACGGAGTTGTTTTAGTATCATTCTACTCTAACTTGAGTCCAGCAACCTCGAGAGGGGTGTTGAAGCTTGGTTAGAGGCACCCGCTCTGAGAGGAGGGGTGCAGGGTGTTACTGCTACCGCTTGTCTTTCTAAAGTCCTATCCCTTGCATTATGCCTTAAATTGCAGTTTATCTTTCTATTTTCTGTTGCATGAAAATTCCTAAAAACTGCTAAATGACAAAATCTTAATCTTTCTTGTAGCTCCAGTTGGAGATAGTTTTCTTTGATTTAATCGTGACATCTTGTTGTTCCCTTCGGGGAACTTTAATATCTCTTTATATCCACCGGAGTGTAGAGTGTCGATTCAGAGTCGTCAACACAACCCACCTTGTCCCTGTGTTCGACCCCGTATGACTACTTCGACCCCGTAAACAAAGTTGCGGGGGCCTAGAAGGATTTGGGTTATAAATGCGAAGGCTCGACTACCTCAAATACGCCTCCAATTTTAGGATGCGCGATTTAGGCCGGTCAACTTTCTGGCGCCGTTGCCGGGGACAAGGCAAATGGCACTGTTGACGAATCCGAATCCACTAACTACACTCCCGTGCCTCAAGCTTAGAAATAGGCTTGACAGCACTTCTTTTTTTTTCTTTTTCTTTTACTTTAAGCATTATTCTTTACCCCAATTATAATTTTCTAAACATGATTTCTATGCGGTTTTCAGGTACTCTGATCTACTGAACACCGAGACTGTCAACCATGCCTCGTTGTGAGCAACCCCTTTCTGAGGGTGAATGTCAGAGCCAAAGCGAGAAAGCGACCCGACCTAATTGGGTTGGTCATCTTTCCGCCTACATAAAAAGACAGGACACCATCATCAACCAGCTGGTACAGGGGACGCTTACCAGCCCTGGATCTCTGAATTCCATGCAACACCAGACGGCGAGTCTGCAGATGCGCCAATGGGAGGTCGATCAACGGCTGTCTCAGATGGCTGCTCTGATGAAGAACCCTGTAGGAAAAATGCTCCCTCACCCTGAAACTGCAGTAATGGCAATGCTTAGATCAGGAAAGACGGTAGAGCGCGCTGATGAAGCCCCACCGGAACCTGAGCAAGGGCCCAAGGATGCCGTTCCAGCAGGAGATGGAGGCAGGCCTGCAGAAGCCGAAGAGCCTGCGCTGAGACCGTCCGATGAGCCATCTGGTGGGAGGAATCCTTACGCTCCCAAAGTACCGTTCCTGTACAAGCTGATCAAGGCAAATCTGAAAAAGCGGCATGAAAGGTTCATGGACTCGATCAGGAAGCTGCATCTTGAAGTCCCCTTCCTTGACGCTTTGGAGGAGATGCCCACATACGCCAAGTTTCTCAAAGATCTAATAATGAAGAAAAGAAGGGGAGGAAGGATAGAGACAGTGTACCTGGCCTCTACTTCCTCTGCCTTCGTAAAGCCCAGCTTGCCGACTAAGAGAAGGGATCCCGGAGCTTTCACAATCCCATTCGCCATCGGGGACAATGTCGAGCGGAAGGGTCTGGCGGACTTGGGAGCAAGCATCAGCCTCACGCCCTTAAGTTTCACGCAAAGGATGGGTTTGACCGACATGGTTCGAACCAATATGCGGATTGAACTGGCAGATCACTCTTTCAAAAGACCTGTAGGCATTGTCGAAGATGTGCCGATTAGGGTCGGTGATTTCTTTATTCCCTGCGACATCGTCGTCATCGACACAGCTGAAGATCCCAGATGTCCGATCATCTTTGGACGCCCTTTCTTGGCAACAGGGAGGGTGCTGATTGATGTCTCTGAAGGGATAATCACCTTGAGGGTTGGAAACAGCCACATGGACTTCAAGATGAAGGAAATCATGAGAGGTCCATCCCTGTCTGAATCAGCCTATTTTGCGGATAGCTACAATAAATTCTGCGAGGAAGTAAAGGAGGACATCCGGACAGTGGATCCCCTCACGAGAGCAATAAGCTGTCAGGATCTCGACTTCGAAAATCCCGAGGTCGTGAAGCATCTCGACATTTTCAACCTTTCTGACAAAGACTTGCAAGAAGAAGAGGAGGAGGTGAACTCTGCAAAGTATGCCTCCCTTGAGGGAGAACCTCAGGGGGAAATGCCCAGAGCAAAGTCGGACCTAAAAGCGTTACCGGAAGGACTGAAGTATGTTTTTTTAGACGAAGAATAGAAGAACCCAATCATCGTAAACGCCGATCTTTCAAGCAATCAGCTAGACCGTCTCCTTGAGGAGTTAAGACTCCACAGGGGGGCTATAGGATATTCCGTAGATGATATCAAAGGCCTTAGCCCCGCCCTTTGCATGCATCGCATCAACTTGGATGAGTCTGCCAAGCCTCTGGCCCAACCCCAGAGGAAGCTGAATCAGATGCTCAAGGAGGTCGTCAAGAAAGAGGTAATAAAGCTTAGGGACGTGGGGATCATTTACCCAATTAGTGACAGCAACTGGGTAAGCCCGATCCACGTAGTACCCAAGAAAGGCAGAATGACTGTGGTTAAGGGTGAGAAGGGTGACGAAGTGGCGGTAAGGACCGTCACCGGTTGGCGAATGTGCATTGACTACCGAAAGCTAAATCAGGCTACAAAAAGGATCATTTTCCGCTACCTTTTATTGACCAAGTTCTTGAAAGATTAGCGCATCACGATTATTTCTGTTTTCTTGATGGCTTTTCAGGATTCTACCAGGTACCCATCTTACCCGACGACCAGGAGAAAACGACGTTCACCTGCCTTTACGGCACTTATGCCTTTAGAAGGATGCCCTTCGGACTCTGCAACGCCCCCACCACCTTTCAAAGATGCATGATATCAATGTTCTCAGATTTTCTAGAAGACATCGTGGAAGTTTTCATGGACGACTTCTCCGTCTATGGAAAGGACTTCGATAGCTGTCTGAAGAACTTGTTGTTAGTACTTCAAAGGTGTGAGGAAAACAGCTTGGTCCTGAACTGGGAAAAATGTCATTTCATGGTGCGGGAGGGCATCGTTCTAGGGCATAAGATCTCAAGGCGCGGGATTGAGGTGGATACCAGCAAAATCGAAGCTATATCTAAGCTTCCTCCACCAAATTCCATCACAGGGATAAGAAGCTTCCTCGGGCACGCCGGATATTACCGAAGATTCATCAAGGACTTCTCAAAGATTTCCAAACCATTGTCCAATCTTCTGGTAAAGGATGCTGAATTTGTTTTCTCTAACGATTGTCTCAGTGCTTTTCAGGCCCTGAAAAATTCTTTAGTATCACCACCTATCCTTCAAGCGCCAGATTGGGGTTTACCCTTTGAGCTAATGTGCGACGCTAGCGACTACGCAGTGGGAGCAGTCCTGGGGCAAAAGAAAGATAAAAAGCACCATGTGATTTGCTACGCTAGTCGCACGTTGGACGAAGCACGGGTAAACTACACAACCACCGAGAAGGAAATGCTCGCGGTTGTCTTCGTGTTTGACAAGTTCAGGTCGTATCTCGTCGGATCAAAGGTCAAAGTATACACGGACCATGGGGCAATAAAATACTTAATGCAAAAGAAAGACGCAAAGCCCAGATTGTTGAGATGGGCCTTGTTGCTCCAAGAGTTCGATCATGAAATTATCGACAAGAAAGGCGCGGAAAATGTGGTCGCAGACCACCTATTGAGGATAGTGGCTAAGAGACAGAGAGGGCCACAGATCGACGACAACTTTGCCGACGAAGATCTCATGATGGCTGAAGCTCAAGAAGAAGGATTGCCCTGGTTTGCAGACATCTGCAATTTCCTCACTTGTGGAGAGCTGCCTCCTGACATCACCTACAATTAAAAGAAGAAGCTATTCGCGGATGCCAAGAATTATTACTGGGATGATCCTCTCCTGTTCAGAAGATGCGCAGACAACTTGTACAGGAGGTGCATCCTGGAAGAAGAAACTGCCGATATCCTGAAGGGATGCCATGCCTCCCCCTATGGTGGACACCTGGGTAGCGAAAGAACAGCGGCAAAAGTACTACAATCAGGATTCTACTGGCCCTCCTTATTTAAAGACGCTGCACGATTTGTAAAGGTTTGCAAAGAGTGCCAGTCAACAGGGAATATAGGGTGGAGGAATGAAATGCCGATGGCAAGCTGGATCGAAGTGGAAATATTTGACGTATGGGGGATTGATTACATGGGGCCGTTTCCCCCATCCCAGGGGTATCAATACATACTAGTGGCAGTAGACTATGTGTCGAAATGGGTAGAGGTGGTCGCCACCCAAACATGCGACGCCAAGTCGGTTATCAAGCTTTTTGAGAAGACCATCTTTCCCCGTTTCGGTATACCGTGCACCGTAATAAGCGACGGCGGGTCACACTTCGGAGAAAGGCAGTTCGAAGCGCTCCTACGCAAGTATGGAGTAAAACATAAGATCGCTACGCCCTACCACCCACAGACATCGAGGCAGGTAGAGGTCTCAAACAGATAGATCAAGCGGATCTTAGAAAAGACTGTCAGCCGCACGTGGAAGGACTGGTCTATGAAACTTGACGACGCATTATGGGCCTACCGTACTGCTTACAAGACGCCCATTGGAACCACCCCCTACCGTCTTATATACGGAAAATCCTGCCATCTGCCTTTGGAACTAGAACACAAGGCCCTTTGGGTGATCAAGTTCCTAAATATGGATCTAGACAAAGCAGGAGAAAAGAGGTTTTTACAGCTTCAAGAGCTCGAAGAGTTGAGGATTCACGCCTACGAGAATGCAAAGATCTACAAGGAAAGAACAAAAATGTGGCATGATGCCCACCTTAGGAGAAAGGATGTGAGCGAAGGGGATAAGGTCTTGTTATTCAAGTCCTACATCCGTCTTTTTCCTGGGAAACTACAGACAAGATGGTCGGGGCCGTTTTCTGTGGCAAAGATATACCCATCAGGAATGATGGAGCTCCGCGACAAGGATGACCCGACCAAGATCTTCAAAGTGAACGGGCACAGAGTGAAAAGGTTTTATGAGGACGAAGCTTTTGTCAGGAAAGCATAAATTGACTTACTGGATGTGGATACAACCGAAGAGCCTACACCAGTCGAGCTGGAGACGGAAACTTCAGCACTCCTCGGGAGGCAACCCGAGTCATAGATTAGGATACATTTGTTTTCTTTGTAAAAACAACCATTATGGACTGTAATAAGGCCCGAGTCAGTACATGCGCACGTGTGCTGACTCTTTTTGTTTTATGGGCCATCGTTGTGTTTTGCGGAGCATTGAGGAGTAATACCATCTCAGGTAAGAGATCCTTCTCTATACCAATGATGTTTTACCCTGCAATGGCCTTTTACTTCACACAGGTTTAGTTTTGGCCTTTTGACCGCCCGCTTTTCTACCGTGTCGACCAGCTGGGCGCAGAACCACTGGTATCGGGCAGCCTCGCCCTGGGCGATGCAAGGGCAGCGGATGACCCTTGGACTGACCAATGGGACTTCGCGTCTCGGGAATAGCGTGACTAAAACGCCCGACGCGCGCCATGTTTTACACGTTTCACCCCCAGCTGGGTTCTCTATAAATAGCGTGGAGGTTTCTTCGTGTTGGGCTATCATTTTCTCCTTTTTGCCACCTGGAACGCATGCTTTGATCCTCCCTTTTGCTCGTGTGTCGGCCATCTTGCCTTCGCCCTAGTATCGGGCGATGCCTCCTGAGAACAAAGGTATAGCCCGACACGTCTTTCGCCCGACACGTTATCTTTTGCCCGGCACAGATTTTTGTATCGTGTGAGGCGTATCGGCCGGCTTGTTGTTTTCTTACCGAACGACATGGCTTGTCGCCCGATAGGTTTGTAGACCGACACGTTTATCGGCCGATAACCCTGTCGCCCGACGCCAGTATCTGTTACCGAGCCGCTTATCGGGTTTACATGACCTGCAGATTTTCTATCGCCCGACATGCTTTCGCGCGTAACGCCGGTCGATAGCGTTTTCCCGATGTTTCGTATCGGGCGTCATGCTTCTCACGACGATTTCATGTTTTTGCTTCATGTGACCTCGAATCGCCCGACACACCTGTGTCGGGCGTCGAGCCTTATCACGTGACAACATCGTGTCGTCCGATCGCTTATCGCCCAGTTTTAATAAGTTTTCTTTCTTTTCATCTTTCTTGCCCAACGGATGAATAAATAAATTTTAAATAACAGGTATGGCTCGTATGGAGCAAACCACCTACCGCGCCACCAATCACGGCGCAGGGATTAGCAACAACCGTCGGGCAGAAACGGCAACAACAATGGAAGGGAAGATTCCTCTTGATCTGGTAGCTCCAATAGCGAGTCGCCTAGCTATGAGTGCGGCAACCAAGGCCTCTGAACAAGTTCGAGGCACCCTAGTTCCACCCTCTTAAGGGAGAGGGCCCACCCTGACTACACACTCCTGGGAACTAAACTAGGGACGGATAATCAGTCCCTTTGTTTTTGTTTACAACGGAGATGTGAAGAAAAGTTGGGCTAGAAGTGAATTTTGAGGGTTACGCTCACACTCAACCGCTACACCGCCGAAGCGAACCCGCTAGACAACCTCCCAATGGCATGCTGCAACTTCGTAGGAGCATTTTGCAGCACATCAGAAAGCTAACCCTCACTGGCTGAGCTTTACCTCACTTTTGCTTTCTTCTCTACTCTGGGACAGAGTAAAAAGTAAGTTTGGGGGGGTATGCCAGTGAGGGAGGTATAAAAATTTTATCACTTCAAGCTTTCTACGATATTCATTCTCTTTTACCTGATGTGCCCTTATAGCTCCCTGTATATCTGATGTACGCATGCATGCCATATAAAAATGTACAAAAATCTTTCCTTTGCAAATTTTTTGTCCCTATGCATATGTACAAAGTTGCTGTAATAATAATAAAAACCTTTTGTGACTTCTTGCAAAGTTTACTTTTTGTATATTTAACGAGTTACAAGTTCTGTCATATCTTTCTGATAATGTTGTCTCAAACAAACAAAAGATTATGCCTTGCCATCCAAAAATTTTCGAAAAATAATAATCTCGCAAACAGCTAAGAGACGAGTATGGAGAAGGAAAAAGCTGCCCAAACAGCAGATATCTCTTTTGTTTTCCCTTACCCAGCAAAAATCCCAAAAAGAGAAAGAAGCCTTATGAGTGTGAATAAAAGCATGAGAGTTGTGCCCAATAAAAGAAAAGAAAAGAATATATATATACACACTTGTTTTCCAAAAGTACCCATCTTTAGGCATGGTAGATCCGGGGCAGTGGTACGTAGGATGTGAAATCACTGCTCTAAAGCCAACTGGCTTGGACTGCAGGGACCACTTGCCCGTTAACGGACCCTTACCTAGATGGACTGATGGGAAACAAGAAGAAAAACCCAAAAAGCCTTAGCCTACCCTATACACAACTTTCTGCCCCTAAAATAAAGCTGTTTGGTGTAGAAGCTAACTTCAGAATCATACACCAAAGTCTCGCTGAAGCTGTGGAGAAGAAAATTTTTACTTAAATAATAAGGCAAGTAGGGCAAGGTCTTTTTGTTTGCATTAAGACAGCATTACCTCCAAGACATCGCAATTCTTGTTTTACCCTTTTAGCCCGAAAGTTTTACGGAGCAAGAAGAAGCATCACAAAATAAAGTTTAGTTTAAATATTGATTGAGGACAATCAAAAAGCTAAGTTTGGGGGAGTTGATAACACCAAATTTTGTGACGTTTTTGCCCTTTATTCCGTTATCAAAACTGCCCTTTTCTGCTATTTTTCCTCTCTTTTATATGCATTTTCGCAATAATTGGCCAAGCAACGCTCTTATTCCAATTTTTCCTATCTTCTACAGAGTTTTCCTTGTTTTTGTGCAATAAGGCCGATTCCGGCCCACAATAAGTCTAAGCCCGTCTCGACCTTCTTGACGCCCGATACAACCCAGCCCGACAGGGGCTGGGCGACACGAGAATGATCGGCGGAGAAGGGCGCTGCGCAAGGAGGACGTGTCGACCGACATACCGTCTACCCGACAGGGAGCCAAAGCCGCATCGACGACCAAACTCGTCGGGCGACACAGCCACCCACCGGCAGGCGTGCCGCCAGCCACGTGACCGATAGCCAGCGCCTCGCGCCGAAGACATACCTATATCGGCCGTCCACATCCATCGACCGGCGTATAAGGGAGCTACGTGTCGTTTCCAGCACCATAACTCCTTCAACCGCCGGTATAAATAGCAGCTACAGGAAGCCGAAAAGACGGGTCGGAGACATCGGAGGTAGGATAGGTCGGGACGGCTGGCCAGTTCACAGTTCGGACAGTGGGGGACTTGAGCTATCTGCGAGAGAAGTGCGAGAGCAACCATATCGTGCCCCAGTGCTCGTACCGGGCGACACTATGTGAGCTCTTCCTCATCCCGAGAGGGAGGGGATCGGTTCACCTAGGACTGTACCGGACGACACTGAGGGCCGATACCGGCCGATGTAGATACGCGACACGAGTGCCCGAAAGTAATATATGTAAATCCATGGCTGACACGATACCGAACCCGATACGCTCGGCCCGTCAGTCGTGCCGCCTGAGAGGGTGTACCGCCCGACATGAGCGTATCGGCCAGGGTCTTCGAACGATACAGTCGTCCGTCAGGCGTGCCGTTCGAGAGTTCGTGCCGCCCGACGCGGCTGTACCGGGATAGGTCCCTGGACGGTATCAGGCTGGGAGTAGTAGTAGTCTGTCGCCCTTCTACATCAAGAAGGCGACATCTATCTTTAATTCTGTTATTTAAATTCTTAGCTTATGCACTGTATTAAGACCCTTATTACTGATGGAAATAGAAATGCTTAATTGCTATTTGTTTAATGCTTAGTGCCTTATGATTGGGTAACTGCTGTGTTGGATATCTGAACTCTAGCTTGCATGTTTTGGATCGCGTTTTGCTTAGCTACCGAATCGTCTTTCCCGTCGCAACTACTTCGAGAGTTGGGTTGTGGCTCTAGTGTTCGGTCCGGTTCTGGAGTACGAGAGTGCCCGGAACGGAGTTGTTTTAGTATCATTCCACTCTAACTTGAGTCCAGCAACCTCGAGAGGGGTGTTGAAGCTTGGTTAGAGGCACCCGCTCTGAGAGGAGGGGTGCAGGGTGTTACTGCTACCGCTTGTCTTTCTAAAGTCCTATCCCTTGCATTATGCCTTAAACTGCAGTTTATCTTTCTATTTTCTGTTGCATGAAAATTCCTAAAAACTGCTAAATGACAAAATCTTAATCTTTCTTGTAGCTCCAGTTGGAGATAGTTTTCTTTGATTTAATCGTGACATCTTGTTGTTCCCTTCGGGGAACTTTAATATCTCTTTATATCCACCGGAGTGTAGAGTGTCGATTCAGAGTCGTCAACACAACCCACCTTGTCCCTGTGTTCGACCCCGTATGACTACTTCGACCCCGTAAACAAAGTTGCGGGGGCCTAGAAGGATTCGGGTTATAAATGCGAAGGCTCGACTACCTCAAATACGCCTCCAATTTTAGGACGCGCGATTTAGGCCGGTCAAGGACCTGAGCAGGTGTTCAGATTGGCCAAAAGTCCTTGGGGGACTTCAATGAAATTATGGCAGTAGAAGAGAAATGAGGAGGCCAACCTCATAATGATTGACTTATGCGTAACTTCAGAGAGGCAGTTGAAACTTCTCAGTTGGTGGACCTTGGCTACTTTAAGAATAAATTTACATGGAAAAGAGTTTTGATGGTGGACAACCTCATTATGGAAGGAATGGATCATTTCATGGCTGACAGAAAATGGTGTGACATCTTTAACATGAGGAAAGTTAAAAATTATCCGATCAGTAATTCTGACCATGGGAAGTCCTTCTTTGGGCTGAGAGGAATAGGAAAAAGGAGGACAGATAAAGAAGATTTAGATTTGAGACCATGTGGTTGTCTTCCCTGAAATGCAAAACGATCATGGATAAGTCCTAGGAAAGCAATATGAACATGGGACTACACATACAAACTGAAGCATGTGCTGCAAGCTTGAGTTCTTGGGCTGCTAATAAATTTGGCAATATCAAAAAGAGGATCAAAAGAATCGAGCAAAACTTGGGGAGAGCCCAAAATAGAATGCCATCTCAAGAGTGCATAAAGTTGTCCAAGAAATTATAGGAACTCCAACTCCAAGAAGAAAGCTTCTGGTATGTAAGGGAAATGACTAATGAGATGTGTGATGGTGATAAGAATAAACAATATTTCCACCACAAAGTAAACCAAAAAAAAGAAGAAATAATATAGGAGGACTTTTCAAGGAAGATGGGAGCTGGCAGATAGATCCAGAGGAAATTGAGGGGGTCATTACATCTTTCTTCACTTCTCTATTCAACACATCTAAATCGACTGGAGTGGATATTTTTCTAGAAGGAATGGAGAGGACTTTCCCTAGCGATGAAGTAGACCAACTAATCAAAGAGCCGATGAAAGAGGAGGTGTGAATGGAAGTCCAATAGATGCACTAGAATAAAGCACCAGGTCCATACATCATGAAGGCAAATTTTTATCAAAACTTTTGGGGTCTAGTGAAAAGGATCCTGCTGAACTTTATTACTGATTGGTGGAAAGGAAGGATAAGCACGGAGGAAATTAATGATACAAATATAATCTTGATCCCAAGATTATCCAACCCGATGAGCTCAATGAATATCTCCCAAACAGCCTATGCAATGTATCATGTAATATTATTACGAAGGTGATGGTCAACATGATTAAACCTTTGCTGAACAACATGATTTTTGAGAACTAGAGCACTTTTGTGGGTGGAAGGATGATTACAGACAACACTGTGGTGGCATATGAGCTCTTCCACACTATGAAACACCGTAAGAAAGGCAAAGAGGGGCTGATGGCACTTAAGTTGGATATGAGCAAGGCTTATGATAGGGTGGACTGGGCCTTTCGGGATAGAGTCATGGAAAAAATAGGGCTGCCAAGTCTGTGGAGAACCAAAGTAGAGAATCGTATCCATGGGTGACCTTAGAAGAATGCTCCCTATCTTTTTTTTGCTGCCAAGTCTGTGGAGAACCAAAGTAGAGAACCAAGAGGGGATTTGCAAGACCTTTAAGAGGGCTTCGCCAAGGTGACCCAATTTCTCCCTATCTTTTTTTTGCGTTGAAGCTTTATCCTTTTCTCTTAACAAAGCAGCAGAGGAGAATCGTATCCATGGGGTGAGGGATAGCCGATAAGGCTGATGTGTATCACAACTTCTTTTTGTAGATTACAATATTGTGTTCTCAAGGGCGACCTTAGAAGAATGCTCCAAGCTAGTTGAAATTTTCAGCCAATATGGAGGGAATCTGGATAGAAAATCAACTATGATAAGAAGGAGGCCTCCTTTAGCTCAAATATTTTTTTTTGGTCGGTCAAAAACCCGTGTTGCTTTTTTTGTATTTTTCCATAGTTTCTGTACAGAACTATCCATCTTCAAACTGAAGATAGAAAAGAAGGAAAAGAAACAAGAAACCAAAAAATTACAGGATCCACCAGATTCTTCAACCACAGAACCACCCTTAAAGACATCCAAGCTTCACAACTAGAGATCCTTTAGAGCAGCAAAAAAACATAGAGCCTCCAACAGCAAAGTAGCATAGAACTGCAACAAAACTCGATCCAAAAACTCAACCATCACAGCTGTGAAGATCAGCTATGAGAGGGGAGTGATAGACCTTCAGGCATCACAAGACTGGACCAAAATAGCTCCATAGGAACACAACCACCCAGTCTTCAAAACTCACTGAGAGAGAGGAGCAGAAGACCCCATCTTCAGAAGATCGCCAACAAAGGAAAACGCCGCATTTGCTCATCTGTACCAGGAACAGACAGCTCAGAAAGCATAACTGGAAAGCAGAAAAAACTAGCCGTCAACTGCTGAGCTGGACCTTATGAACAGAGTACCAAACCTAGCCATCTTCAGTGTCCCAGCCGAAAGATACTCGTGCTCGCAGACACCCACAGTAGCAACTCACATAGATCAACAAAAACCAAGATTGAACAACCTGCAGCAGCTCAGACAAAACAATAAGGGAGAGGGGAGCGTCGACACTCGTCGGAGTGGGGACTTGACCATCACCTTCCAACAAGGAACAACCAAAACCACCAGCACGTCAGCAGAGAAAACAACTTTCCATAAAGCAGGTTAAGAGGAAAGAAGAGGGGAGCGTCGACACTCGCCGGAGTGGTGACTCGACCCTCTCGTCCAGACAAACTTCTATAACCTGCAACAGAAAGACACAATGAAGGGAGAGGGGAGCGTCGACACTCACCGGAGTGGGGACTTGACCATCACCAGATCCACCCGTAGGTCATCAGAGGAAAAGGACAACTAAGCAGCAGGCAAGGAGGATAGAAAAGGGGAGCGTCGACACTCGCCGGCGTGGTGACTCAACCCTCTCATCCAGACCCAAAACCAAGAAGACAAGCTTGAATTAGGACCATCATACAAAACGTCCAACTCCATCACCAGCCGCCGGAGACATCACTGACCACCAGAACAACAACCAACCAGAAGAAGAAAGAAATCATACGAAAGAAACTGGCTAGCAGAATAGAACCTCCATCAAGCAACCAACAAACAGAACCAAAAACCACAACATAGTCTTCAGTAGGCAGTAGAACACAGCTCTAGCAGCTCCTAGAGCAGACTAAGCCAAGAAAGAAACATCCACCATCCACAACCACAAAACCATCACAGAACTAATTCATCATCTCAAAATCATACACAATCAACTTCCAAATCTGATCCGAGGAACTAAGCTTGTTGTTATGGACTCTCCTATTCCTCTCCAGCCAAACCTGATATAGAATGAAAGGAATAATAGCCCTGGCCGAGATAGAATTATGAATCACAACATCTCTCCAATTGCAGGGAATACAATCGATATAATTATCATTATGAGCCTTTGACCACAGATCTTTAATGAACCGACAGCTAAAACAAATATGATGGGTGTCCTCATAATCATTCATGCAGAGAAAACAAATGGAAACCACAGAGATACCCCTTCTTCTAGCATAATTTGATGTGGGTAATTTATTTAGAGCACCTTTCCACACATGAATCTTGCTATTCATGCTCCCTTTAGACTTCCAAATCCAGTCATAAATATCTTCTTCAGTACCTTCCTTTCTAATCAGATCCCATATAAGATTCAACTTCACATTCCTAGACACATTAAGAAAGAAAGAGTCAGTAGAAGAATTGGAGATAGGAATATCCGAGATAATATTGAGGATATCCTTCGACACCCTAGACTTATCAATAGACCATTGATTGTTCTTGATAATACTTGATAGCTTGGAATCACAAGGGATTCCAGATCTGATAATCATACTACTATCCACATAGTCCCGGAGAAAATTCCCTTTGACCCAAGGGTCCAACCAGGTTTTAATATTTTCCCCAGATCCAATGCTAATCGAAAACAAAGGTCTCAACTGTTCCCTTACATGAATGACTGAATTGAACATCCAAGAGAAATTAGTAGAATGTTCAATACTCCAGTAAGATTCTTTTTTGAAATATTTTTCACTGATCCATTTTATCCACAAGGAATCTTTCTTGCTAGATATGTTCCAAGTGTTTAACATAAGGCAGGCTTTAGCAACTTCCTTACTTTTCCTAAGCCCTAAACCACCTTCAGATTTAGGCAAAGTAACAATGTCCCATTTAACCAGATGGAGATTGTGCTTCTTCTCGGATTGACCCCATAAGAAATTTCCGCAAATTTCATCAATCTTATCCAGAACAGAGTAGGGGATAGGGAAAGAAAAAACCCAATATAAGTGCATAGTGGAGAGAGTGGACTTAACCAACTCAAGTCTACCAGCCAAAGAATGCATGTTAGATTTCCAACAATCCAGCTTCCTCTTAACTTTATCCACCAGATCCAAACAGAGATTTTTGTTTAACTTCCCTGTAAACGGAGGTAAACCAAGGTATTTGGAGTCATCCAAATTTCCTACTTTCATACCAAGTCTGTTAGCGAGCTCAATATCTTTCTTGTTACTCAAGTAAATCGTACTTTTCTGGAGATTGATCTTGAGACCAGACGAATCACTAAAACTTTTAAGGAGTTTTCCAATACTAGTAACACTAGTATCATCAGCTTTAGAGAAAATCATTAAGTCATCTGCGAAAATCAAATGGGAACAGTCAAGATTCTTCGAAGCCTTAATAGGATGGATATTATCCGCCTGACAATTCTCCTTCATCATCTCCGTAAACCCTTGCATGACAATAACGAACAAGTATGGTGCAATGGGATCTCCCTGTCTAACCCCATTCGAGGGAAAAATCGGAGATGTAGCTTCGCCATTCACAAGAACCTGGTAGGAAGTAGATTGGAACATGATATCAATCCATCTAATCCACTTGATCGGAAATCCCATTATGAACATAATGGAGAAAAGATATTTCCAGATGACAGAGTCGTAGGCCTTTGATATATCAGCTTGAATACACATCAAGCGACTATTACTCTTTTTGAAGTCACTGATAATTTCATTAGAAGTTAAAATAGCATCTTTGATGCTCCTACCTTTGATGAAGGCGCACTGGTTGACGTCAATGATCGAAGGTAAAACTCTCTGCAATATGTCAGCCAAAACGTTCGAGATAATCTTGTAAAAGACATTACAAAGAGCTATGGGTCTCCAGTTAGAAATGTAAGAGTTATCAGACCCTTTGGGAAGCAAGGTAATGTAGGTTTTATTGGCTTCTCTAAGCAAGGTATCATTATAGAAAAATCTTGAATCGCCTTGTAGACATCATCACCTATGATAGGCCAGGAGAATTTAAAGAAATACCCATTAAAACCATCAGGACCAGGACATTTGTCATCACTAAGATTTCTGACAATGTCATCCACCTCACTTCTTGAGATAGGAGCAATCAAGTTATCAGCTTGTTGTTTAGAAATTTTGGGGCCTTTCCACTTTCCCTCCCAAACCTTACCTTTGTCTTGGTTGCAAAATAAATTCTCATAGAAATTTTTGATAAAATCCTTGATAGTATTATCATCCCTGCAAAGAACACCATCAATATTTAAACAGTTGATGCTATTTCTGGTTCTTCTCGTCCTCATGGTGGAATAGAAGAAGCTAGAGTTCTTATTTCCTTCCTTCAACCACTGTATACATGATTTTTGTCTCCAAAAGGACTCCTCAATAAGCTCAGCTTCCCTAACCTCCTTCCTCAGATTGATGACATACTTCCTTTTCTCCTTGTCCATGGGATTCATATCAGTAGCTCGTTGAGCATCCAGAACTTTTTGTTTAGCAATGTTTAAGTTGATCGAGATATCACCAAAGTTCCTCCAATTCCAAGCTTTCAGCTTGCCTTTAAGAGTTTCCAACTTTCTATAAAATCTGAACATAGCAAAGCCCTCCGAGTTATAATTCCAAGCCTCTTTAAGAATACCATCAAACTCCTTATGTTTCATCCAGCCATTAATGAATCTAAATGGTTTCCTTTTTTTCTTAGCATCCCCGATAATAAGAAGAATCCTTCTATGATCGCTAATAGTATTAGTAATGCACTCTCCATGAAAATTCTTAAAACTATTCAGAAAAATGGAGTTGTAAAAAATTTTATCAATCTTGGTAGTAATGAAATCATCATCATCTTGACGATTATCCCACATGAAGAAGGGGCCATTGAGATCCAACTCAATAAGACCATTATCAAGCATAAAGTCATTGAAATTATCCATAGACTTCCTTGAAGGGGGATGTATGCCAATATTCTCTTCATTTCTTCTAACCGCATTGAAGTCTCCTAAGATAGCCCAAGGCTCAGCAACCGTCTGGTTAAAGCTCTCCAACTCTTTCCATAACGACATTCTATCATAGTCATCATTGTGGCCATATATAGCAGTGACTAACACTCTCAAATCTTCTTTAAAGATTTCCAAGTGCATCGTTTGATCACTTTCACCAAGAATATTAACTGTGCAAGATTCCTCCTTCCACAGGACTATAATACTACCAAGAGCATGATATTTAATGTTAGAAGACCAGCTGTAATCACTGAAGAACCTATTCATCATCTTAACTATTTTTTTCTCTCTCAATCTCATCTCCACCAGAACAAACACATCGCTATTTGCTCTGTGAATTTCCCCCTGGACGTTGAGGATTTTATTACTTATACCTCGAACGTTCCAAGAGGAAATGCTGATAGAGGTCATTTAATCCCCTTGGATGTTGAGCTGACAGCCTCAGCCTTATCTTTGTCTTGAATCAGAATTGCCACCTCAGTACTTAAAGATGAGAGGTGTAGATCATTTTGAATTGGTGAAAATTGCGAATTACCCACTCTATGATACATACTGACATTCAATTTGCCCTGACGTTTAGGAGGTTCTTTATTGCCATGAATAACAGCTATAGAGCTAGATGCTTGAGAACTGAGTTCGCTTCATGGGGAGTCGTTAATCAAAACAGCAGCTACATTAGGAGTAGAAGGAAGCGATTCAACGACAGCTACACCTGCATCCTTTTTAATATCTTCCTCAAATCCTTCATTTACTTCCGTTGATAGTTTCAAGTCTTTGATGGCTGGTACTTCTTCATGAGATTTCTTTTCAGCGATTCTTCTCTCAACTTCATCAACAATTTCCTCTATAACCGATAAATCAGCATCATCCACGCCAGCAGGAATATCATCGAATAGATTGTCAGCATTGTTCTTCTTTTCTTCCCACACTTTCATGTTAGCAATTCTCGGTACAGAGCTTTGTTTCTTCTTGCCCGGCCTCATCAGGCATTCATGCCCGAAACAACCACATGTCCTGCACTTGTAGGGTATCCATTTGTACTCCAATCAAATTTTATGCTCTTTTCCTCCTTCACTACATAGAGATAGGTTCCTCAGAAGTCTGGTGTTCTTGTTCACTAACACTTGAATTCTGGCAATGTCCAGCCGTTTCATATTATATGTATCCTCGTCCATCTTCACCGGACAACCCAAATAAGAGCCTATTCTGCTAAGCATCCTGCCGTCCCATAACTCCATTGGGAGGTCATGAATATCCACCCAGATTGGCACGTCTGTAAGAACCGCTCTGTTCTGCATATCTCCAAGTTCCCATTTCTTGAACACCACCGGTCTTCCTTTGACGTATATTTCACTTTTCAGAGCTGAGTTCCGATCTGTGGCATCCTCAAATCGAAGTAGAAAGAAGCCTGACCCTCTATCAAAAACCTCATACGGTTTCTTGGTATTCCAGATGTTGTCGAAGTATTTTGTTAGAGTCGGGATATCCGGCCAGAATTCAATCACGTAGCCCAACAAGCAATTGCTCCATCTTGCCGCATTCTCCTCAGCCTCCTTGTTTGGGTAGGTTATCTTCCCATCTCTCAGCTTGACTTCAGTAGTCTTCAGAACCAAGGCATTCCTAGGGGTTCTCGGGTGTATTGATTCCCAAGTTTGCAGGGAGCTTGAACAAGATTGAGAGCCGGCCAAATCTGGGGCAAATGTCACCTCAGGAAGATCGGCATCTGTGAACTCCACCCCTTCTTTTTGGTGAATATCCGGGGAAGTCGGCCGACGAGAAGTCGTCGCCTTACCCTTCGACTTGTCGCCCATGCCAGCAGAAGCCATTTTCGAATATTTTTGAAGATAGGAGGAACATAATCAAAGACATATTATAGGTTATGGAGGTGGACTCACATGACAAGTATATGGGTATGCCCACGGTGATTGGTAGATCTAAAAAGGTCATCTTTGCTGCCATTAAAGACAGAGTATGGAAGCAACTATAGGGTTGGAAGGAACAACTTTTATCCAGTCCAAGAAAGGAGGTCTTCATCAAATCCATTGCTATACCAACATATCTGATGAGTATCTTCAAATTTCTAGATGGGTTGATTAATGAAATCCACTCAATGATAGTGTGCTTTTGGTGGTGGTCCAAAGAAGGCGAAAGGAAAATCCACTGGATGAGTTGGGAGAGATTATGTAGGCCTAAGGAGCATGGCGGGATGGGCTTCAGAGACCTAAAGGCTTTCAACCAAGCACTACTGGCAAAACAAGGGTGACAGTTATCAACAAATGCAAATTCTCTTGCGTCCATTGTTTTGAAAGAAAAATATTTCAAGAACTATTCAGTTCTTAATGCACAGATTGGAGGATCACCAAGCTACACATGTAGGAGTATATGGGGTGGGACACAGTTGGAAAAACCATGCTTTCTACGGAGAGTTGGAAATGGTAGTAAGATAGACATCAACCGAGACATATGGATACCACAAATGGGAGGCCCGGTATAACATTATCTCATATAGGGGCCAGTGGAATACATGACGGTCCACAATCTAGTTGACTAGGCTACTAGTCAGTGGGATAACATGATGTTGTCAGATTGCTTTCCCCCACATATTGGAGACATGGTTCAGTCCATTCCAGTGTCACTAGCTGAGGAGGACACCTTTTTTTGGGACAAGGATAACAAAGGATGATAAATAGTTGGTAGCACAAACAAATTGATTAGGACTGGGGCATATCTTATTGACAGTCTAAATGAAGATGACTAGCACAGAGTTTGGAAATAATGTTGGATACCCAAACTGAAGCACTTTGTATGGCGTGCTCTTCATAACATCCTCCCAACCAAGTCAGAACTATTCAAGAAGCAGGCAGTGCAATATGACTTTGGCAAAGATGTGGAACTTCATCGGAGAACCTGTCTCACACTATACTAACATGCAACAATGCTAGACAAGTATGGATGGTGGGGAACATAGACTGGAGCAACCACATTAAAAACATGGAGGCATGGGAGTTTATCTATGACCTACTCCAATGTGATGACCAAGCAAGGAAGGATGAAGGAGCCACACTACTTTGGGTGGCATGGATGGTCAGGAACAAACACATGTTTGAGACACGCCCACCGTTCATCCCTGCAATGGCGAAGGGATTCATGACAATGGGGGTTGACCATGCCAAGTACATGGAGAAGGTTAGTGGCATTAGTCACAATCCAGATGCCAAACCATGCAGATGGATTAGAATGCCACCGGGATGCTACAAAATGAACACATATGCAAGTATGGGACATGAAGGGAAAGGGGGTTGCGGGGTTGTGGTTTGTGATGATCAAGGACACATTAGAATGACACACCAATGCAAGCTTGAGCATGCACTCTCAGTGTTTTGGGCGGAGGGTGCAACTGTTCTTGAAGCATGAAGATGACACATAAGATGGGATTTAGGCATCTTATCTCTGAGACAAACAATGAAGTCCTGGTAGTATCCGTGAATATGGGGACAGGGCTACGAGAATTTAATGGTATGCAACATTATTCAGTTATTGTAGGAGTTCTGTTCTTTCAAATTCCCTTTGTTAAGCATAAAGGCAATCATGTAGAACATACCTTGGCAGAAATAGCATGATGTATAGAAAACCCTAGTACTCTAGTCAAGGATTTTGAGGAAGACATTATTGTAATAACTTTTAAATACCTTGAATAAATATATAGTAGGCACCCCTCCTAAAAAAGATCACTTGAAAATCATTTTAGATCATTGGAGATTGTTGTTTTGATTTTGTTTGGGATCATGTGAGATCATGAGATTGGTTGAGATCATGTGAGATCACGAGATTGTTGATTTGAGATTAATGTTCTGATAAGATTGTTGATTTGACATTGTTGTCTTGAGAAGATTGTTTTAAACATTAGGATGTTAGCAAATGACAAACAATTTGTGTATAAATACTACAAACATAAGGCATACACCTTTCAACAATCTTATAATTAGCAAATCATGCAACAATTTTGAAAATTGTAAAACAAGAAACCAAAAAGATGCATATGTAGAAGATAAAACCCCTCTTTATCCCATGAGTTTAGATGTGATTTTACATCCTCACTCAAGTATGATCTGTATAGGGAGGTTGGTCCTTATCTTCTCTATGGTGCGATGGTGCTCATCCTAGGGGTAACTCAAGTTCTTCAGATATTGGTACTTCTCCTGATACACCTCGTGACTAAAATGGTTGTATTAGTCATGAGTGCTAGTAGGGGGAGGGGTGTTCTCAAGGTCTTTGGACGTCCAACATAATGTTGTTCTGGTACCTTTACTAACACTCCCACAACACTTTTAGGGATCCAACATGAGTGTTAGCACCCATTCCATGATGCATGGGATCATAGGTGTGCATTGCGCAGATGTAAGATTTTAATACATTCTCATACAATCCCATAATAACAAAGCATGAAAGATAAATGATAGCCACATAAGAAAAAAATCATGCAATTATTAAGAAAGATATGATCTTACTTATCCTAAAGACCTCTCTCCTCCTCTTCTCTCTTTCCTTATTATAATTTTATTTGAAAAAAGTAAATAAAAATGAAACATAAATAAAAAATAAAAAGGGGAGGGAAGTGAAGGCTAAGCTAAAAGGGAAGCAAATGCCAACCCTAAAAATGGATATTGATAGAAAACATGACAGTTGTCATACTGCCAAAAATTAAAGTGATGCAAAAAACCAAAGCAAGATTTTTATACAGGAGGGAGAAATTATTTTGTCTGATTTATTATAAATCAAGAAAAACAAAAGGCGGCAATAAAGAAAAAACTTTCTTTCTTCTGATGGAATAGAGTGTTCCTCTAATTTGATGTATAGTAAAAAAATTGTCTTTTTATTTTTAGGTATTTTTTATTGACAGATTGCTGCTATATGTAGTCTATTTTTTCAAAAAAAATTTGGATTTTGACAAAAAATAGAAAGGAAGAAAAACAAATAGAAAAAAACCTCAACTGATCGACAAAACATGAGATTAATAAAAGGAAAACACAATGCAGATCGTTTAACAACTCCCCGGTAGAGTCACCAATTTGTTGTACCCGACGCAAAAAATCTGATAGATCCTACGGTTGTGGGAACAATGAAAAAAGTGAAAAAAAAGAAAAATGATAAATAGGTAAAGCTCAGAGTTGCCCCTCAATTTTTTAACTAAAGTAAGGGAGAAACAAAGTTGACATTTAAATCAGTGGTCAAACACATAAAAACTCAAATTTGACTCCTCCCAAGGGTGGATAAGAAACATATGCATTAATTCATAGATCGGATTCAGCGATCCTGTTATAATTGGGGAAGGTATTTGCACCTCCATCTCGCCAGATGAATAATATTACAAACTTTTTAGTCATCTCAGATAAAAATAGTAGTGACCAAGGTTGTTATCAATGAAAACATCGATAAAAATGATAAAAAGATGATTTTTATTGTTGACGAACCTTTTGGGATTGGATACGACCATGGATTTCCCATCATATCCCTAAAAGTCCTAGATTTTATGTGTGTTATGGTCCCGATCACTTCATGACCTCCCACGATGGAGATCCATCATTGGCAATTTGGATCGATGGGTAAGAAGAGACTGAAGCGAGAGAGATAGATTCAGTAGAGCAAGATCAGATTTTTGTGAAAGAGTGTGCAAATATAAATAATTATGAACAAATCAGAGAAAGTAGTCGTTACTAGTATAGATATAATAGAAAAAATAGCATTTATTGTTGCACAACCTACCAATGTTACCAGAGCAGTTGGTGTCTAAGGAAGGATCCTCTAATAACATGTAGAAAATAAAAGAGAGATGTGGTCATTTTTTTTTTCTTTAGGAGAGATGAGAGGGGCTTGTAACACGTCGAGTGTGGGGGTCTATTTAAAGGAGGATTTTAGGGTTCAAGGTTCTAAACAAAACCTTCTCAAAGAGGCTGCAAATCATCACAATGCACCCTGTGGGAGGGCCCACAAATTGAGACGATCTGCCGTGTGTCATGTAGCAGATGGTTGCAATCTAGTTGGTATTCCTAGGTAAAAACATGAACTTTCTCATTTTCCCAGTAATTGCAGGAATGTTCTGACAAGAATTAGAGAAAACTTAAAAAATTATAAGTCAAAGTTATATCTCAGATATTCCTATAAGAGGCAGTTGGAAAGGGAATATTTAATTCCAGATTAACTATGTAATATATGAAAATAGCTTATTTAAGGCAAAATTAAAGGACATATTGCACTTTCCATCTAAAATAAGGTGTCTTTTTAGAAATCTGTGAACTCGATTAACGTGGGTAAAAATGGATGGATTAAATATGCGAAAAATTGTCAGAAAATGTCAAATAATTTGGAAAATTGTATAAATCCTATTATTAGCCAGAGAATTAACATTTAAGCATGTTTTCTGCTGAGTGAGCCAAAATTGGGTGTCAACAGGTAGTATCAATATCAAAAGCCATTTACTTGTCCCATAGACCGATCGACCTTTTTATAAGCATCAATCTAGGTTGGTCACTGGAAGGATGACCAAGTAGTGACAAATCATCTCGATAAGTCGAGAAAATGTATGCAAAATTTGACTTCCATTAAGGGGTAGGGCTAGGCCACTTTTGGATAATCTATTAACCTCTCCCTCCCTTGGGTTATGAGAAATTGACCAAACTCTTCATGGTTTAATGAACTACTTGTAAACTATCCTCTTAGACTAGATTGACTTGGTAAAGTTGTTGGCTAGTCTATCTAGTTTCTAAGATCCAATCAAATTGTGCAACAAGTTCTACTACCTTTCTAGAATTTAGTTGACCTTTTAGTTCACTAGTAGAAAAATACACATGGATGAAACTAAAATTAACCCAAGAATGCACATTGATTTATATTAGTCATATTATATCATAAAAGCCTCACATTTCAAAATATATATGAATCAAAATTGTTGTTAGAGTAGATGATTTGGGAGGGGGTTGTGGGAAGTAAGTGATTTGAGCTTAATTACTCCATTGCTGCTAATTTTGGGAGAAATCCTTCGTAATAGCAATTCGTAACTTGAAAGTTCTGATGATTATACATCCTCCTCCTCTTATCCATAATTTTATATATTTTTTCTCCAACTCTTTCAAGATTTGGCCTAGATTATATCCTACAAACGTTTTTGAGTAGGGAAACTTGGATCTCCTGAGGTATATAGGTATATTACATTCAAATCTAAAATTGACCAATTGGAAATTTGGGTGATTGGTTAAATCTTATTTTTTACATTTTATCATGTTTCTAGTTTGAGATTTATGAGACTAAATTCAATCAATTTTGGGGGTCTATATGAATTTTGGAAGGTTAGAATTAAAAATATACTCGAATAGAAATACAATTATATATTTCATGTTTCTATTTATTGTTTATCTTTTAGAATTTACTAGAGAAGTATTGGGTTTACCTATTCAATATTAATATTGATGATATTAGCATAACCTAGAAATTTTATTGATATTTGAATGTGAGTGGTTGAATTATTGGTGTAATCTATTTATCAATGATTCCAGTCACAATAAATAGCAAAATCCATCATCCAATACAATTCCATGACAATATTGAGAGTTAACATTTTTGATATAGAGGTAATGGTATTAAAATATATTAAGATCATCATTGATAATATTAGAATCCCCTTTTAGGGTAAAATATAGAACATATCATCAAACTATAAAAGAAATGAGTAATCAATGTCAAATAATGGTGTACTAGTATTACTATTAAGTTTGAATATATGAAGTCATAAAATGGCATCACAAAACCCTACTTTGTCTTTCTTTTTTTTCTCAACCTAGATTTATACATGTAAATACATTACAGCTAGACAAATCTAATCAAGACATTGACAAATTGAAGAATAAATATTGTGACGTGTAATGGACTAATCCATGCTTTCTATATGTTATGAATTATATGGCTTATTACCAAACATGAACATCGGTCGATTTAATTGCCAAATTTATCTCTCAAATGATCAACATTTTAATGTGAATATTTAAAATTGAAGAAGGTGAACAAATGAACATTAGATTTTATTAAAGGTGAAATATGAATGAATATTACATGATAAGTCTAAGCATAAAATACAAAGTGGACCTAACTTACTTAAGTTCAAAAGAGTTAATGCAATATGAGAAAATAAGAGCATATTTTTGGTTTTTAAGATAATTTAATCGAGGATCAATTAAGTATAGAAAGTGAAATTTTGTTAATATTTTAATTATAATAGAAGCTTAAGTTTATAAGAAACAGATAATTAATGAACTTTAAAAGAAGAGTTAGTAAAGAAATCTAAACCTAGTAGATATCAATGTAAATGCTAATATGTGTACCTCATAAAATAGTGCATTGTGAGACTTTTAGTTGGACCAATAAATGCAAACCATTAAATGTAAATCAAAATTAATTAATCACAAAATAAAATTACTTAGAATCTTAAATACATAGTTTAGGGTGACTCCATGAAATTTAACTGGATAATGTTATTAAATACTTCATTTTTTTGATAGATTATAACTAGATAATAGATCTTAGAGTTTTACTAAACTTTTGGGAATGAATTGAATGTTCTAGATTATCTATAATTTACAATACTTATAGCATTACTATGCAGTTGAACTTAAGTCTAATGTTGAATGATTTCGTAGCATTACTTTAGAAGTATATCCTAAATGCAGTGGACAAGTAAGGCAATTACCAATCTTGAGTCATCATGAGTGTATTTAGAAGGTAAAAAAGGATTGTCTATATAGTTCTCTGATTAATGCAAACATGTAGAAATTGGATACTCATCCCTTCAATGCAATTGTGTAACTTTTATGTGAATGTTCACTAATGAACATCAATATATACTATTACATTGACCTCATTAGGGTATCTTAAGAGCATGAGATATTTTCAATGTATTCATTATTGATGCATACTTTTTTATTTTGAATGCTTGGTATTTTTGTGAAATGAATTTTTAGTAAGGATGAAAAAGTGAAGCATGAGTATATAAAACACTTATACAAACTTATACATGTGAAGCCCAACTTAGGATAAATCCTTGTCCATGAGGTATGAATGGTACAATAGTTCTTAAATTATTAATTACACTTATGATTGCATGAATATCACATTGCCGATTTTGTGCAACTATTAATTCCATGTAATTGTCTATGAGATTTCATTCCCAATCAATAATTTGAGTTGATGTAACTTGATTAATGTTAGTATTTTGAAATGTAATACTAAATATGAGTAACATGGAATAGAATATATATAAAGGAAGATCTTAAGTTGTCATAGAACTAGGAGACTTTATCATTATCCCTACTGTGTCAATTTCAAGGAAATGAAATGGGTTTACCTATAGCGACATGATGGGTAATGAGAAAGAACATTTATTATTATAGATTCATCTAAGAATTAGTTGTGAGGATATATAGAGAGTTTCTAGGGCTCAAAATGGGTGAGGCTCTCCACAACTTCAATAATTAGTCAGATTTTTATTTTGGGACCTTGTGTAGTGAGTAAAAACCCACATAACCTTTTCAATTACCCATGTAAAATGTCTGTGTGACTTTTAGGGTTTGATATTCATAATGTTCTTGTGATTTTATTTTAGCAATTGGCACCCTCCTGTGTATGTGGGACTAGGGCATGTGAATATTGAGATTACAAGTTGTTGTGCCCATGTGTCGAACATGACAACCTTGTACATAATGAGGTAAGTTAGACGGTCTTACTTGTATTGATAACTATAGGACCTTACTATGGGATACTTGGACTCATCCATGTAGTTAAAACTTGGTGGTTCATGCCAAGTTAAATATACTTAATTATATCATAACACTAAAACATTTATCATAGCATTAGATTTAACAAATCCTGTCAAATATAATTAAAAGTATTTGTGTTAAATTACATACATAGTTGTGTTATGTATCATAGCATTCAAAGAATATAATTTCATTTTTTCTTTTAAAATATTTCATAATATTTATATTAATACTTCTACATTTTATTAATTTTTATATATCAGACTAGGTTATAGGCCATCATATGATACTTGATACTAGACATATGATGACTATTTGATATAATGGAATGTATCTAATAGGTATTCTTGTATGAATAATGGAAAACATATTCTACTTGTTTATAACCACCAAAATCTGGGCAAGTAGAAAATTCAAGAATATAAATCTTGAAGTAATAGTAAGATTATTTTAGGATATGTAACAATGTTGAGTTCCATGATCAATAAGGTTTATCAAACATAAATTTTAGTACATTCTTTAGTCTATAACAAGCCTTATGTTTTTTATATAACATTGTTTTTTCTGACAACATTATCTATTTCAACATACTATAAATCTTTCACTTCATCTAAATTCAATCATATTAATTGTTATTGGGGTCATGTTACCTTTAGTGACTCAGATTTCATCCACTTACTACAACTTTTGAGTCTCACATTTGTTGTTTCATATTTTCATGTTATTACTGATTCAAGTATAGAATTTGAGGATGAGAATACATAAAAAACATAATTCAAATATAGTGATATGCTTTTACTATGAATTTCTCATGATAGAGTTTTATAATATGATGGTTCGAACATTGTTCATAAATACCAGTTAATAATACTAGGTAGACTTCAGTCTTTCTTTGAATTGAATATACACCATATTATTTATGAGACTATCATACTAAAATTTTAATATTTGATTCTTATAACAAATGACTTGTGATGTTGGTTTTGTATGTAATGAGAAAGGAAAAAAATTACTTTCATAACATCATTGTGGTTTGGGACTGGCAAATGGTCGGGTTAGATTGGGTTCTAACCCGTAAAGTAGACTTCTTTGGGTCCTAAATTGGGTTGGTAGTATAAAGTATATGCAATTGGGAGAACTATGAAATATTTGATCTTAAAATTATTTATAGTACATGACAAAAATGTGGTGAAGTATCAATTGTTGATATATATTTATTTAATTTAACCAAAAGGTGCATTTTGGGTAATTTCATGTTACTTTTAAGGTTGAACGGGTTAGATTCGGGTTATTTGGGTCCCCACAAACTAAAAGTTTCACACATGGATGAATTTATTTTGGAACTAAATGAGCACTTTTGGGTTTCATTTAGGTCATTTTGTGTTGCAATTTTTGTTGGGATGGTTGAGTCCATCAGGTCGGGTCTGAGATTGCCAACCCTACTATTGTAATCTTGAGTATTTTTAATTTGTCGATGGACCAGCCAGGTCTAGATTTTACCTTCTCCACATGGATAACATTTTGAGAAGGATGATGCTTGTTGATTGCAACTTAATGACTAAGACATTTGGCATATGGATACTAAAACTACATTCCTTTGAGGAATAAAATCAGGATGTGTACGTGACACAACCTATAAGGTTTATGAATCCATTAATGCAAATGAAGTCTATAAGTTACAATGGACTAATCAATGTGATTGATTGAGTACAAGCAACTCAAAATTGGATCTTTACTTTGATGATATAGTCAAAGGGTTTGACTGATATGTCAAAGATAAAGACGGGATCTGTGATTTAGTGGGAGCGTATTCACATTCCACATATTGATGTGAAATGGAATTGTTCTAGAATGGAAATCCAAAAGTGGAAATTATCTTTAAGGAAGATAGAGATGTTTCCTATGTAATAGGAATAGAGATCTATAGAGATAGTTCTCGACAAATCTCTTGACCTGGAAAAGAGAGAGCATACGTTGGCAATCTGTACTGAAGGGTTCAGTATGCACAGATTCAGTGGGAGAAAACTTGTCCATGTTATATGGATATTAGTATCCCAAGGCCAAGTGTCCAATTATTATGAAGAATGGGAACACTAAGAATAGATATGGATCTATCATGTATGTAATCATCCCATTGTCTTGCATGGCAAGAATAAAATGCATTCATCATCTTGTATGTAGGACATGGCAATATGATGTGCTCATCCTGATAACTCGTATGTAGGACATGATGAGTGGATGTCTGTCTACTTCCAGTAAGGGTTACTGGAATACCATAAGAACTTGATAAGTACTTGGGAAGTACTAGTTCTATGGAGATAAGGAAGAGTTCGATGTAAAGAGTTACATTGATGTGAACTTCCGAAAGGATAGAAAATTAATCGCAAAATATACATAGGATGTATAAAAGTGAAAGTTTGTTGATAATTGGAAGTGTTCCAATAAAATCATTTAAAAGGGAAATGTCGAGTATCCGTGTGTTAGAGAACAACAGTGGATACTATATGGATCTGGAAGTTCATGAGATGAACTTATAGATATTCTACTCATTGATGACAAGTCTGGAATCCTTGATCATGCAATGTGGCTAAAGGTTAGAAAAGGAATACTAGATCGCATATTACGACAACTCCATCTCATACGTGTGACGTACATCGAAGAGATGAGAGACATGAAATTTATACTGACTTTGGCAAGGTGTTGCCATTACTCACTATGTTGGCACTAGAGCACAGTAACATGTGGGACATGTTTGAATATCACTATGAATATGATTCAAGAGTGATTGGCTCGCAGTGCAAGTGGGAGTCTGTTGGTATGTATGCCGTGAGAGCCAATCATGGGATGATTGGTGGGATACATTAAGATTGATTTGATAAACATCAAAGGCAAGCTTCCAATTCTTTCTGGTTCAGTCATATGAGATAGTGATAGAACAGATTTGAATGTCTAGAGAATGACAGTACTCAATGACGTATGCCTTCAGGTTCATGACCTGAACGATGAGATCATACGGATGCTAAGAGTTTGTACATTCTTGTTATGTCCCTAGTCGGATGTCATTGTGGAAGGTAGATAGACATCAATGATATACAAGACTAGATTGTGGTGTTGGTTGATGACAGAATCTCATTAGTCATGATATAGAGATATCAAACCAAACACATAGGTACTTGTTAGAGAACAAGGTACCGGACAGACCCACCGTGAGTTTGACACATGGAACCATGAGATGGTAGTCACAGTCATTACTCACAGTGATGGTGGTGAGTGTGATTCTTTGACCTGAAATCACTACACTCAACACATGTCGTTGGGCACACTTTGACATCATCAAACGCAGTCCTGAAACATGGGTTGTTATAAAGGTGATGATTGGGTGGCTTTGACACATGGGGATTTTGAGGGGTGAGTGATATATATGGGATTTGTCCCTCCTGAGGGAGTTTAATATCCAAGGCCACTTGATGAGTAGGATTGAGATAGGCGTGCGCACGCATGTGTGAATCAGTATGCGATATTGATGTCATACATATCTCCTTCAATCTACTCTGAGATCAAGAAAGTGAATGAACGTTGACAGGATGACTGTTCCATGCCTTGAGTTCATTCGGGATATCAGTGACAAAGGAATTATACATTCACTGTAACACCATTCACAGATTGTAGGATGAAAGTTGTTCTCCAACTTTCTACTTTCACTTGGGTAGAACTGATGTGTGACTAGGCACCGCTCTTTGCTTGTGAAGTCATAAGTGTTATGGACTTTCACTGCCAACGTGAAATGGACCTGCAGGGTCACACACATAGGATTTAACCTGGAAGAGGAGTTTTGTCCACAAAGCAATGTTTAGATTGATTACTAAAGGAGTTTAGTAGTTCAATTAAACACTCAATCATTCAATAGCTCAATATCATATGGTTCAAGGTGTTGGACGCATTGATTGGAGTATCGGATTGATTGAAATCACAATTGACTGATTTTGCCCAACCTGTGCTCCCAACCGATCGGCTCATGTGATGAACCGGTCGGCTGAGGTGCTGAACCGGTCGGCTGGAGTGTCCAGGCTGATCGGCTCATGCCCAGGTTGAAATGACCGGTTCAAGGGTTGAACTGATCGGCTCAACTGGTGCAACCGACCAGTTGGGAAAAGTCATGTCGGCAAGAATTTTCCTTTGGTTTCAAATTGCCCAATTCGATTGGGAATAACATTGGTATACGATACCAATTGAGAATGAAACAAGGAAAGTCTTTTTGAGCCGGATTAGGACCATGAACCGATCGGTTCAAGGCACCAACCGTTCGGTTGGAGTGCCCCAAACGATCGGCTCAGGTCCAACCGATCGGCTCAATGGCCGAACCGATCGGTTCAGTTGTGAACCGATCATTTCAAGTTGCGAACCGGTTGCTTTTTGTGAAAAATTCTCGAACCCTTCTACTCCTACTTTAGTCCCGTATTGCCAGGCACAGAGAACCCTGTCCCATGACCCGCCTATATATATAGTGGTATTGGGGGCTTCTCAAAGTACAACTCAATGCAAGCCGGTTGCTTTGCGAAGTTGTCGTTCTCTCTGGTTTTGGTAACCATGAGAGAGCCCGAGCAAGTGCTTCCCGCAAAAGGGAGGTGCAGCAAGGGAAGGACAACTGCAGTTGCAACTGGTAGCAGGAGAGTGTGTTTGTGACTAGTACGTCAACAGGAGGGTGCGACTCCTTCCACTTCCTTGTGGGACAAGGAGAGTGGAGTTCCAGGTGGTCCGTGTGGACTACTACAGAGGCGGGAGGACACTGCCGCTCAGGAGGACAACTGTCATCCGACAGTCTGGTAGGAGGAGGAGTCGTCAGTCCCAGTGTGACCAGGAGCTGCACAGACACCGTCCAAGACCAGAGTTGAAGACCGCGCATTGCGCAAGGTATTGTCGCCGAGCAAGCCTCGGGACAAGGTATGATTCCACAAACCATCTTTTCCTATTATATAGACGTTGACGCGTTTCCTCGGTATGGGTTGGGGGAGAAATTTTTTTGTTTCCGCTGCCTTCTCTGTCTCCCCTAAAACCCAACAGTGGTATCAGAGCCACGTCAGCTGTTCTATATTTTAGGAATATCGATATGATCGATTTTGGTTTGTCGCCTTTATTTATTGCATACGATGCGAATAATATCGGCTTTATGCATGTCCAATCCTAAATCCACAAATCCCTAATTACATATATGATATGAATTATTAATGCACTTGATACGCGTCGCCCTTAAACGAGTTTTGTGGTGGATGTGTGTAGCATGATTATGGCCTATAAACCCCTATCTGTGTGTGGTTGTTTGTGGTTGCTTGCATCTCGGTCTGCGCACCGATCTTCCCTCTCTTATTCCTAATGTAACTCGAAATAATTCGAGATTCTTTCCTACCTTTGCTCCCCCTGTATGTAACTCGGGGTTTCCCTTTTTGAAGAAATGTAATAAATATGATAGATTTTTATTTCTTGTTATGTCAAAGACCGGCGACATCAGACGACTGTTCAGACGGTCGGTTCAAGGAGTGAACCGATCGGTTGACATTCCAGACGGTCGGTTCAAGGAGTGAACCGATCGGTTGATGACCGGTTCGAGGAGTGTGACGAGCGGGTGGCGGACATGACGAGATGCACGACGACCAGGCGAACCGATCGGTTGGAGGAGCCAACCGATCGGCTGGTGGCACCCAGACGACCGGCTGGAGAGTACAGATCATTCATGTGATGAGTTGATCAACTCGGATGGCAAGGCACAGATGTTCATCTTGTACAGGTTGCATGTGATGTAGACCTAGATGACTGTGATTCCTCTTGGCTCGAGGAATCACATTAGGATGGCCATAATCATCACTTTTTATCGTTTGTACATGTTTTCTGTGGGATATAGCATGTATATGATACATACTATGTATTGTGGTGATTGGATATGTATATGTATATAAAACCAAATCCCTCATTAAAATATTAAGTTTTAGATGCCTTCCAAATGCGACACACGTGAAAAGCTTGTTCGACCAAGTGTGGGCACGCCCTAGCGTGGTGCACCGTCTACCTCGTGGAAGCGTGAAGGATGAATGTGTGGGTCTGCCCTAGCAGGGTGCATATTCATCGTGTTTGCTTTGGGTCGGACTTAACAAGGTGATCTAGATGGGATCTAGTACCTTGAGGCATGGAGATGATCATTGCAAAGAGTTGTATATGACATCTTATCAAGAGTTGCATATGATGCAATTGGCAAAAGTTGCCTACCTGAGAGATCTATGTTGTGGGTGACAGCCCTAGCTGGTCCATGGCTTAGAGGATTTCAGGATCTTGCCCACTAGAAGGTTGTACGCTGCAATCTTCTGAATTGATGGTGAGGGCTATCAATTTGAAGTAAAATAGTGGGAGCAATAATTAATTAAAGGCCTAATTTTATCGTCAACTTTTCAAATCAATCAAACAAGTCAAAAGAGTTTTGGACTAAAATTGCATATATTTCCTTTTTGTTAATATAAATGGTTAATCAACAAATCACTTTATTTGTGATCGGTCTTTGAGACCAACAAATTAAATGGGAATAATTCCACGACTGGTTAGGATGATGATGAGAAGTGTTCTCAATCAAAGAGCAAAAGCTCTAAGTCCTAGTTATACCAGAACTAGATGAACTCGATCCCACCACATCAATGGCTGAAAGTATGCTTATGGAAGTATACTGAGGATGACATTGATGAGGAGTGCTTGATGTTGTGTTCTATGAACTATGAGTTGCAGAGACAACATGAGACATATGATGTCTCCAAGATACTGTCCTAGTATGTCATGACAGAAGGAGATCCAGTAAGGTATTCACACACTCAATGTGATTGGGTATGTGGAAAACCTGACTAAGAAGGATTCCCTCTGAGCCAAGAGTTGGCTATTGGTATGATATTGCAAGTGTTGCAAAATCATACAATTCATGATAAGCTACAACATGAACAACTTTGACAAGCGTTGACAGAGTTGTTGGACATGTTGAGGATAGTAGAGGCAAAGATGAAGAAAGACAAACCATAGTCTTTGATGTGATCAAAGAAAAGGTAATCTTAAGGGCAAAGCTAAGAAGTGTTCTGATGCTAGCCAGCAATCCAAGTCGTCTTCAGCCTCAAGGCACATGGAGAAAGGGTGTATGAGGGATCTGCCCTCTATATCTAGAAGAATAAAAGAAGATGAAGGAGGGGATGGAGATCTCCACCTAAGGTATCATGAAATGAACCACTTCTTTATCCGAGGTATATGATACCAAGATATGGATATGTCATATATGATATGCAATATCCGCAAAGAAGTGATGGCCTTTGTGAAAGGACCAAGAAAGAAGTACCCATCATTGGAGCAAGTGTTGCTGCCATAGATAGGAGTATCTTTCAGTTTATTTCAGCCTAAAAGGGCACAAAATAGAGTTGAGAACTGCTATTTCATATATTGCCAATAGATAGAAACACTTTATTATTGCATATTATGTGACAATGATGGCAATTAATAAAGTTGATGTTTCAATATTAAAGATATGATCTTTGTGGCAATGCCTTGTTTATCTTATGATACATGGTATGCATAAGATAAAATGATACCTAAAGTTATTGATAAATCAAACAATCAAATTAGCATCAATCATGAGAAATTCATTTCTAGTTTTCCATGTGATGGATAAATCTAGACTCTTTTGGTTAAAGAACCAATAAGAGACATGAATCTCTTGTACATGATTAATCAATCTTCACTAATGTAGTGGGAGAATGATTATCCTATTAGGTATAATACATGTGATGTATTTACACAACTATTGGAACAAATGCTAATACTTCAAATGGTGTTTAGAGAAATACCAATATGAATATCTTGAAGTGTTCAAGATTATCATAGATGAAGTACAAATTTGGTAAAGTATTAATTCTTGATGAGATCAATGAATGAAATACTTGAACCAAATGTTTGAGATCCTTACGAGTGATTATGATAATGTATCATAGTGAACTCATGATTAAGGCATGGTGATGTCTAAATCAAGAAGGAATCATACTCTAAGGAGTTAGAGAATGATTATCAAATAACTGAATTCTTCTTAATAAAAGGATACCCCACACTAATAAAGGACATTAAGAATCACAAGGAGTTGTGAATTCTTATATTCTTGACAGATACACCTCAATTAACTATGTGATGAGTTGTTCATATGATGAGTCAACTATCTAGATGAATATGAGGAATCAGATTTTGAGTTATGGTATAAAACCATTACATCCTAAATGACATCCGTGTGAACCATAAGGTATGACCTTGATGGTAGCACTCATTGGATCATATCCATAAGTGCAAATAAGTCTTAAGTGTTAAGACACACGGATAACATTTTGAGAAGGATGATGCTTGTTGATTGCAACTTAATGACTAAGACATTTGGCATATGGATACTAAAACCGCATTCCTTTGAGGAATAAAATCAGGATGTGTACGTGACACAACCTATAAGGTTTATGAATCCATTAATGCAAATGAAGTCTATAAGTTACAATGGACTAATCAATGTGATTGATTGAGTACAAGCAACTCAAAATTGGATCTTTACTTTGATGATATAGTCAAAGGGTTTGACTGATATGTCAAAGATAAAGACGGGATCTGTGATTTAGTGGGAGCGTATTCACATTCCACATATTGATGTGAAATGGAATTGTTCTAGAATGGAAATCCAAAAGTGGAAATTATCTTTAAGGAAGATAGAGATGTTTCCTATGTGATAGGAATAGAGATCTATAGAGATAGTTCTCGAAAAATCTCTTGACCTGGAAAAGAGAGAGCATACATTGGCAATCTGTACTGAAGGGTTCAGTATGCACAGATTCAGTGGGAGAAAACTTGTCCATGTTATATGGATATTAGTATCCCAAGGCCAAGTGTCCAATTCTTATGAACAATGGGAACACTAAGAATAGATATGGATCTATCATGTATGTAATCATCCCATTATCTTGCATGGAAAGAATAAAATGCATTCATCATCTTGTATGTAGGACATGGCAATATGATGTGATCATCCTGATAACTCATATGTAGGACATGACGAGTGGATGTCTGTCTACTTCCAGTAAGGGTTACTGGAATACCATAAGAACTTGATAAGTACTTGGGAAGTACTAGTTCTATGGAGATAAGGAAGAGTTCGATGTAAAGAGTTACATTGATGTGAACTTCCGAAAGGACAGAAAATTAATCACAAAATATACATAGGATGTATAAAAGTGAAAGTTTGTTGATAATTGGAAGTGTTCCAATAAAATTATTTAAAAGGGAAATGTCGAGTATCCGTGTGTTAGAGAACAACAGTGGATACTATATGGATCTGGAAGTTCATGAGATGAACTTCTAGATAATCTACTCATTGATGACAAGTTTGGAATCCTTGATCATGCAATGTGGCTAAAGGTTAGCAAAGGAATACTAGATCGCATATTACGGCAACTCCATCTCATACGTGCGACGTACAGCGAAGAGATGAGAGACATGAAATTTATACTGACTTTGGCAAGGTGTTGCCATTACTCACTATGTTGGCACTAGAGCACAGTAACATGTGGGACATGTTTGAATATCACTATGAATATGATTCAAGAGTGATTGGCTCACAGTGCAAGTGGGAGTCTGTTGGTATGTATGCCCTGAGAGCCAATCATGGGATGATTGGTGGGATACATTAAGATTGATTTGATAAACATCAAAGGCAAGCTTCCAATTCTTTCTGGTTCAGTCATATGAGATAGTGATAGAACAGATTTGAATGTCTAGAGAATGACAGTACTCAATGACGTATGCCTTCAGGTTCATGACCTGAACGATGAGATCATACGGATGCTAAGAGTTTGTACATTCTTGTTATGTCCCTAGTCGGATGTCATTGTGGAAGGTAGATAGACAGCAATGATACACAAGACTAGATTGTGGTGTTGGTTGATGATAGAATCTCATTAGTCATGATATAGAGATATCAAACCAAACACATAGGTACTTGTTAGAGAACAAGGTACCGGACAGACCCACCGTGAGTTTGACACATGGAACCATGAGATGGTAGTCACAGTCAGTACTCACAGTGATGGTGGTGAGTGTGATTCTTTGACCTGAAATCACTACACTCAACACATGTCGTTGGGCACACTTTGACATCATCAAACGCAGTCCTGAAACATGGGTTGTTATAAAGGTGATGATTGGGTGGCTTTGACACATGGGGCTTTTGAGGGGTGAGTGTTAGATATGGGATTTGTCCCTTCTGAGGGAGTTTGATATCCAAGGCCACTTGATGAGTAGGATTGAGATAGGCGTGCACACGCATGTGTGAATCAGTATGCGATATTGATGTCATACATATCTCCTTCAATCTACTCTGAGATCAAGAAAGTGAATGAACGTTGACAGGATGACTGTTCCATGCCTTGAGTTCATTCGGGATATCAGTGACAAAGGAATTATACATTCACTGTAACACCATTCACGGATTGTAGGATGAAAGTTGTTCTCCAACTTTCTACTTTCACTTGGGTAGCACTGATGTGTGACTAGGCACCGCTCTTTGCTTGTGAAGTCATAAGTGTTATGGACTTTCACTGCCAACGTGAAATGGACCTGCAGGGTCACACACATAGGATTTAACCTGGAAGAGGAGTTTTGTCCACAAAGCAATGTTTAGATTGATTACTAAAGGAGTTTAGTAGTTCAATTAAACACTCAATCATTCGATAGCTCAATATCATATGGTTCAAGGTGTTGGACGCATTGATTGGAGTATCGGATTGATTGAAATCACAATTGACTGATTTTGCCCAACCTGTGCTCCCAACCGATCGGCTCATGTGATGAACCGGTCGGCTGAGGTGCTGAACCGGTCGGCTGGAGTGTCCAGGACGATCGGCTCATGCCCAGGCTGAAACGACCGGTTCAAGGGTTGAACCGATCGGCTCAACTGGTGCAACCGACCAGTTGGGAAAAGTCATGTCGGCAAGAATTTTCCTTTGGTTTCAAATTGCCCAATTCGATTGGGAATAACATTGGTATACGATACCAATTGAGAATGAAACAAGGAAAGTCTTTTTGAGCCAGATTAGGACCATGAACCGATCGGTTCAGGGCACCAACCGTTCGGTTGGAGTGCCCCAAATGATCAGCTCAGGTCCAACCGATCGGCTCAATGGCCGAACCGATCGGTTCAGTTGTGAACCGATCATTTCAAGTTGCGAACCGGTTGCTTTTTGTGAAAAATTCTCGAACCCTTCTACTCCTGCTTTAGTCCCGTATTGCCGGGCACAGAGAACCCTGTCCCATGACCCGCCTATATATATAGGGGTATTGGGGGCTTCTCAAAGTACAACTCAATGCAAGCCGGTTGCTTTGCGAAGTTGTCGTTCTCTCTTGTTTTGGTAACCATGAGAGAGCCCGAGCAAGTGCTTCCCGCAAAAGGGAGGTGCAGTAAGGGAAGGACAACTGCAGTTGCAACTGGTAGTAGGAGAGTGTGTTGGCGACTAGTACGTCAACAGGAGGGTGCGACTCCTTCCACTTCCTTGTGGGACAAGGAGAGTGGAGTTCCAGGTGGTCCGTGTGGACTACTACAGAGGCGGGAGGACACTGCCGCTCAGGAGGACAACTGTCATCCGACAGTCCGGTAGGAGGAGGAGTCGTCAGTCCCAGTGCGACCAGGAACTGCACAGACACCGTCCAAGACCGGAGTTGAAGACCGCGCATTGCGTGAGGTATTGTCGCCGAGCAAGCCTCGGGACAAGGTATGATTCCACAAACCATCTTTTCCTATTATATAGACGTTGACGCGTTTCCTCGGTATGGGTTGGGGGAGAAAATTTTTTGTTTCTGCTGCCTTCTCTGTCTCCCCTAAAACCCAACAAGGATGACATCAATTCAAAGTATATAAAGATGGTCCCTACAAATTTAGTCTTGCTAGAAATCTAATGGGGTATCCTAATCAAAGAACATTATGATTTACAAGGTGTCCATTTATATTGTTTTTCTGATACCATTTTTGTAAGTGTCCCCACTCACACATTGCACATTATAGAATCATAACATTCACACATATTATCATATTGATAGTTCCATGTGAAATTATAATAATAAAAAACTATATAAAGCCAACACAAACTTGAAAAGATATTCAATTGGTGTATATTTTTTATAAAGTGGCCTATACATAAAGAAGATAACATATGATTTCAATCATAAGGAAATGAACTAATATAAAACAATATATTTTGTATAGACGATACCCCACTAGGAAATCCACCATAAATTCTTATCAATTTTCATTTCCTGATCTAGAATTACCTCGCTAATGTACCTCTGGTATGTAAAAATGTACAAATAGGAAAGTAAAACTAACCTAAGTGTCATTGATATCATATAAGAAACATGAAATTATGTGACATGAGATAGAGTAAACAAACATAACACCAAGAAAATCTTTATAAGATATTTACATAATGTGCGTTTAATGGTTATATTAACATTATATTTGGTGATTAATATCATTGGGATTTGAGAGGGAAACTTCGTATAAGATATAAAATTATAAGAATAAACCCATAATCTAACACATAGGCTATGATGTGGTTCCATCTTTTAATTAATTTAACATCAATGCAGAGACAAATTTCTAAGTGGGAAATAAACTAGCTATTCCACTATCCCAAGCTTCATCATTTCTCCTCACCCACATGGGTTCATTACCAAAAGTAAAAAATTTATTAAAATATGGTAACATGGACATCTCAAGCTATCTTGACTGTACTATCAAAGAGTAGGGTCAACTTCAATCTCCTTCTTCACAAGACTTGGGTGATTTCTGAACATCCCTTACAAATAGGTAGACAAATATATAAGGTATACCTTAGCAAAGATTAGAATCTGATTTATAATCAAAGTGTTGAGCAAGAGATAATGTCAACCAAGATACGTTGTTCCCTTTTAATAGAAGGCACAAAGGTGTCAATTTAGTATAAGTAAACAAGTCAATGAACTAGGGAATGAGACAATTCAATGAAAGCATAAAAGCAAGTTCTACCGTTTCAGTTAGATTTTCAATATTAACAACAACAAAGTTTCATATACATTAAATAGTATGTCAATATAATGTATAGGGTTGAAGCACCATCACTACAAGCCATGGGAACATCGATACTTTTGAACAATAGATACTAATAATGCAACAAAGAGGAAGAGACCATTGTACACACACTAACGACTTGTAGGGAATAAGGAGGGTATAAGAGAATGTGTAAATAGCAGTCGTAGACGTTGACGTGCCTCATGAAGATTTGAATTATTTCTTTAATTACACAATGGACAAATTTGATGTGCATGATTTAGAAGTGACAATTGTTAGAATGTGGGTATATTGGTCTCAAGAAATGAACACACATTCAACTGAATGCAATCTAGAACAATGACGTCCTACCTGATTTATGATCATCCATGACTACCAACACTACAATTACAAGGTTTAATGGTTGTCCAATCTCTACAAAAGCACAGTTCAATGGTGGAGCAGACTATAAGTCTGCTAAGTCAAATCTAATGTGGATGCATGTTGGACACGCAACCAAGCACCTGACCTCGGCTTTGTTCTCAGGGATGACCATGGGGTCATGGTGTTGATGGGACAAATGATGGGAATTGCATGGATGGAGTAGCATAGGAAGAAGCAACAACAATTTGATGGCACATGGAGGAGTCTATAAGTCAAGGGATACAAAGGCTACATGTTAAATCTAACTCTCTAGAAGTCATCCGAATTTCAATAATGCAGGAACAAAAAAGCACTATTGATGTTTTTATTCTTGATATACGTGAGTTGGGAAAAAATAACAAGTATGTCATATATATGGGTAAAGAGGGATGTCAACAGATTAATGTGCTTACTTGAAACTAAGGCTAAGGAGTTACCTCCCAACATTTTCTATTTCAAAAACTTTTTGGACGTATGTACTGAGTATGAAAGTCGAGATTGTGATCAATGGATGAAATTACATCTTCCCCTAGAAAACCATGTAACAAAGTTTTTAATAGGTAAGTTAAGAACATGAACCCTCAAATACCTAGGGTTTAGCACCAATACCTAAACCCAAATATGGTTGTGTAGTAGGAACCACCACCTAGATACACCAATACAATTAAATCACACTGGTCTACTCAATAAAAAAGTGCTATGAATGTGAAATGCAAGATAGTTAAAACATTACCAATCAACAAGAATGTCCAATGTCATAGGAATTATGTAAATAGTGCAACAATTTTCCAGAGCACAATCAGGGTTCAAGAGAAGTATTTTCAAAGGATATAGGATATCATGGGTTATGGCTCCACCTTTAGTAAATTGGATCAAATATTTAGTTTATTTTCCAAATCAAAGAGTAGAAACAACATGCCTGATATCCTAATTTCACTAACTCTAGTACACCATAAGTCCAAAAATTAGATTGATAGACCACCTAATACACGATTATAGTAATATTAGGATTATATTTCATTTATTACATAACCTATAAAATTCAACTTTTGTACCAAAAACTCAGCTCATGAACCTATCTAGATAAATATTTTTTACTTATTTTGTTGGTGGTGTTTTATGTTACATCTTAGGTACATCATACCTTAAGACAAAGCTATATACATGGACCTATATAACCCTACTCTTTTTATAATAAGAATTTCTCTTCATATGATATCAAGAGAAGTTGCCTAATTTTAGAAAAGGAGCCAACTTTTCTCATGACACCACTCCTTACTTTACCACCACTCTTGCCTACTACCCCTCTCCATATTCTTGCACGCATTGGCCGATAGGTAGGCCCACACCAATGGTCATCTGTCATTACTAGCACATTGGGTAGAAGTAGTGGAGCATTGACCAACCGTCATCCAGTTGCCATCTATTGGGTGGTTGTCTGGACGGGGGTCGATCCCCTAAGTTTCAACAAGCATTAATTCACCACAGTTCACCCATTTGATGCTTCTTTTTGGGAGATTCTTTATCCATCATGCCTGATCTTTTGATAGGGGAGTTGTAGGTCACTGCCCCCTTTGGAGTTGCACACATGGCCCCTTGACTGGGTACTTTCTAGTATAGCAACCTCTGTAAGAATTCGACTAGTACTCCTCCCCTTCTGCGTCACCCACCGAATTGGATTGGTGGCACATTTATCTCATATCAGTTTCTAAAAATAAGTTTGTAACTACCCCAAACCCTCTCTTTTTGTTACTTTTCTTCCCATATGTTTTCCCTACATACATGGGTGAATACCGATAATTGTTATGGATCTATTATTTCTTATTCTATCATGGTACATCATTCATTTGATAGTGCTTCAACTGTGCTTTTTTCCCAATTTTATTTTCTCACTGTGCGTCTTACCAGTGGTTTCTCATATCCATTGTTGTTCTATGTGTGTGCTACTATGATATCTTTCTTCACCGACATCCTAGTAGTGTGAATTTTTCATCTTGTCTGAAGGCATGAATGAAGACAAAGATTAACCTCATACCACTACCTATGATAGTGTTCCTATCTCCATAATCATTTTGAATGGAGATAATTACCTTATCTAGATGACTTCTATCCAAACCATCTTGGAATCCACATATAGGGTGAAATTCATAAAAAAAACTAGTAAGGATACCTCTGAAGGAAATGGATAAATATCCAAGTCAAAAGCTGGATATAGAACAACATGTGATCTTATATCACCTCCAAGTATATGTTTTACAAAGTACAAAGGAACTATGAGATGATACACATCTTCACTACTCACAAATAAAACATGCAATGAGGCTTTATAAATCTGGGATAAATTGTTTGGTGAAAATCAGGGTGATATGCTTGATGAATACTTTGATTCTATTATCACCCTATCTCAATAGATGAAGACTATATTCAGAACGTCTCTTCTAAGGATCAAACTAAAGAGTGGGCTAATCTTTTTAGGGACAAATTTCTTTAAAGCCTTCATCCGGCTTATCCTCTAGTATGGAACATTATCTTGGTAGATGACAACTTTCTCACTCTAGAAGATGTCTTCTCTCATTTCTAATAGTTAAATGTCATGCACTTGTCTTACACCACCAAAATTACAACTGAAAATTGTTGTTTTCACTCATCACGTGAATGTGGCTGTGGACATACCATAAGACCATAATGCACTTTCTATAACAAGTTTGGCCACCTAGAGGAGAAATCCTATGAGAAATATAATCATCCCTATGGGCACAATCATAGTATTGGTGCTTCCCATGTTATACAAGGATCAGACAATCAACGTCACCATTCTTCAACTGAGTATCATAAACTTCTACACGCTTCTCAAAAGGATCCTCCACAATCCTTATGATTCGGGGATTATGTTACCATGCAATCTGCTAAGGCATCTTCGACACTAATTGTGACCTATAACCAAGGTAATAATGGAGCCTCCATGTTGGCATCCAACTCTTCCTAGATTATTGACTATGGGGCCACCTAACATATAATTGGTATAAACCACATCCTTTCATCCATCAAGCCTCATATTCCTACCTCAATTGTCACTCTAGAAGATGGGTCCATTAAGACTGTTTAATATTTTTGGAGTGTTAATCTCTCACCTAGCGTTAAGATTAAATTTGTTCACTATTTTCTCATGTTCCATGTATTGAATGTTTGTTGCTAAGTTGGTTGATGCTTTTACCTAAAGTGTCACATTTGGTTGCCACGGCTTTGTGATTTAGAATTTTCATACTTTCAATATGATTGGATCTGGTTCTAGAGATGGTGATCTTTGTTAGTTTGGTGATGGTGTTCCCTCTTCCACCCTTCTTGTGAGCACACCTCTTCATCTACACCAATGTTACAATCATACTTCTCCTTAGAAGTTGAAGCACTTGGATCCCTCTTTATCTAGTTTAAAAAGTCTCCCATGTAACTCATGTGAGTTTAGGAAGCATCATTGGAGTTCCTTTCCTAGAAAAACTACTCTATGTTCTAAAGCAGTCTTTGATGTTATTCATAGTGGCATTTGTGGTCCCTTTAGAACCACTATTTTTAATGGATTCCATTATTTTATTAGTTTTGTTGATGATTTTTCTCACATGACATGGTTATATCTATTGCAATCCCTTGACGAGACGATTGGTGTTTTTCAGAATTTCCTAAAATGATTTTAACATAATGTATCAAATGCATTATTATATGCCAAGCTGACAGTGCTTTAGAATATGTTTTGACTCGGGTGTCTTTGTTTTTCTCTACAACATGAATCATTCATTAACATACATGTGCTAAAACTCTAATAAATTGGGGTGGCCAAATATAAAAATCATCACTTGCTTGACATTTCTCATGCTCTCATGTTTCAGGGTAAATTGCCTAAACTCTATTGGTTCAAGAATTTCCTCAAATCCTGATACCTTATCAATAGATTATCATTATCGGTTCATCAGAACAAGACCCCATTTTTTTGTTTTCCAGCACAAATGACTTTTCATCTTCCTTTAAGTCATTTTTGATGTACTACTTTTGTGCATAAATTTGATATAAACAAGATAAACTTGATCCTTACTATATCAAAATGGTTCTCCTTGACTATTCTACCTTTTAAAAAGGTTATAATTATTATCATCCAAGCAATCATTGTGTGTATATCTCTGGTGACGTTGCCTTTCATGAATCAAATATATTCTTTGATTCTACGTCTTCATCCTCCCTGCCTCAACCTCAACCTCGACTTGAGGTTGTTGAGATTGATCATGTACTTAGATCACATGAGTTTCTTATGTTATTCATAATGTCTCTACTAAAAATCTTATTAAAGTAGTTTCTAACGCATTGATTTTTAGGCACTTTTCACATGCCATTTTTTGGACTTATTTGGCTTATATGTTTACTTTGAGATATTTTTATGCATTATTTTCCATTATGAGTTTGTGAATCATTATTGCATAAGTTAATGGGTATTTATGTTGAATTATGTGAATTTATGAGCAATATCTCAGACTTATGTCATGTTTTCCTCTTATTTTTTAGGTAATTTAAGCTCTAAAATGGCAGACTTGGTGTTATCAGCTTATGTGTTGATAGTATCGACATGTCACGATCTACAACAACATAAGGAGGGTAGACTCGGTGCTATAAAGAATGGCTTTGATGCTACCAAAGATAATGGTCGGTGCTACCAATTCATGATCTAGGGAGCATCAGTACTCGAGATAAATTGTCTTGGTGCCACCGACTCTCATGTTGGTGGTATCAAATTCATCATTTGGACATCTATAAGAAACAAATCGGTGCTATTCAGTAGTATTGGCACAGTTTGATGAGACACAAATTAGTTGATAACTCCGTGCCACTGACACCCCATCGGTGGTACTGACGTTGAGTAATCAGAGCATATCTGAGATCAAGTCAAATCCGACATCCTTGACTTAATTAGGACCATAGCCTCCCTTATGACCTATGGAGTGTGACCAAAAAGGAATTATGACGTAGTTGTAGAGAGTAGAGCTGAGATAGGAGGAGACAAAAGAAATATCCACTGATCGAACAATATGTACACTTTTGAGGGACAAATTTGCAACTAAAAAGCTATAGATTAGAATGTTCGTTGGAGGGGATCACCTAGCCAACTTCTCCAGGGGATTTTATTTTAGTTTCCTTATGATTAGACTAATTTATCTTCTTCCTGTTGTTGTACAATGATGATATTCATGTGGGGATAAACCACTTATTCCTCAGGACCTAGGAGTAGCCCGACACTATATTGTATTTAGATTCTATGTGTTAGTAACTTATTTTCTTTATTTTGGATATATATGTATGACATATTTGTTGATTTGTTTATGCTTGATCACCATAATCAAAGTAATATGCCACTAATTGCTTTGGTAGAGGAATTAGAAGTCAGACAAGTCATAGATTCACATAACCTATACCTCACTTTGGAGAAGGCTTACGACTATGAAATAATAACCTAGAGACTGCAATCATGAATCTAAACTAAGTCTTAATCCTTGATGAATATAATTAAGATGACCTAAGTCTTTTGATTTTAATCTAGTCACACTTTCTTGTAATGTTAGGATGTATTTGATGGACTCTTTTCTAAAATCTAATCATGTTGTATACTGTTAGTTTTCTCATATCAACGTACACTTTATCCTCCTTTTGCCTAGACTACTGGTATTGAAATTGAATGTATCTGTGTAGTATAAATTCTTGTCTTAATATACTTGTTTGAGCTACATGTTCCCTATGACTACCATGTTTTGGTTTTGGTTACATATGTTGATCAAACTTGAAAACATAATGATAGATGTCCACTATACAACCTTGTGTACTTTCCTATATTCTCAGGGTAAGGACACAAGACTGGGTGTCCTACTTGAGTTGTCATGATAGGACAAACCATGTGATACAAGGGTTATCTCTTGGCGATGGATTTGAGGTCCCTTACAAATAGGGTTAACTCTTCAAGTTTAGTCGTGTAGTCCCCCATGTTGAAACATGATAGCTAATATTGAGCACCCTCACAGACCCCTTCCATTAAGAAGCTGGTCAAAGGCCTTATGATATTGTTGGTATACTTGAAATGAACGTAAAACACACTTGAATGTTAATAAGTGAGTCTTTAAATGTTATTGCTTTTTTTTTCTTGTTATTACATTATGCTTTTTCCAAGAAATATATGTTCTTAAACCTATGATTTTATATGTGTGCACGGTGTACTCAACACATTTGTGATGAGGTGTACCTATTTCATGATTTTAGGTAACAAGTACACTATGAATATCTAATGATGATCAAAGCTTTTGCACTTATGATAATCTTATCTTACTTTTATGATATATAATGACATGTAAATGGAATACACATGGTTGATATATGGGAGCTAAGATCTTGTTAGGTATTAGTTTAGCATTCTTTTATGCTTTCTTGTATCATACCTTAGTTGTTGTTTGTGGTTTTATTCATGCATATGCTATGTTATCTATCCTACTAACGGATACTCAGGTCCTCTTACCTTTGCCTTTCTAACCATTAGGAGTGAGGATTTGGTTAACAAATGGTGTTGTTACATATGGTATCAGAGCAATCACATATCCTATATGCGTGTTTAATGACCCACTTACTCGTGTGAACCTTGGGAAAACCTAAGTCCGTAATGGTGATGTTGAGGTGTATAGGTAGGTCACTACATGGGGGTTGATGCACCTCCTATCCAGCTAGCTACGGTGGCTGAGGTCTCCCTTGTATACCTACCTGAATGAAGTGAACCCAAGAGTGGTTTAAGGATTTTTCCCTAAAAATCTTAGAGAGTCTTCTAGCATCTCATCTCTTCATTAAGGACAACTGTAACCCACCCATTAGATGATGATTAGATAGCTTATCATCTCCTCATGTGATCTCTCTAGTGACAATTATGGGTAGCCTATGTAGGGGAAAAACTAGAATATGAATGAATTGGTAAAAGTTGATTTAATATGATAATGGTGCAATGACCTGACCTTAATTTGAAAAAATTGATTACGATTGATAAAAGTATTGTTCAAGATAAGTACTCATGTATAAAATCTATAAGACCACTGACCTAGCGTAGTGCTTGATTGTGTTTGCCTTGCTTATAAGATGCTTTAACATTAATCTAATCTCTGAGTTGCTTTAATAACATGTGACAAGTTTATGTTTTTAGTTTCGTCCTATTTGGTTGATGTTTGAGCAAGTTATGCTTGTTTTGGACCAATATGCAATTTACCCATGTTGAGGGTTTATCTTACAATTTGTCACATGTAGGTTGTGCCTCATGTGCTTTGTCATCATGAGATAGGGAATGATGGGGTGCCTTGTTGAACCTTGGATGATGAGGTGGCATCATGTGTATCGATCTAGGGTTTGTATGGTTTTGCAATGGTGGTGTCGACCTTGTTGTTCCTTGAGTGTAGCGACCATGTGTTTTGTGTCTTATTGTTGTGCTTTGACCGAAGCTCTTCCTTGGTTGTGGCTTGTAGAGACCTTGATGCCTTTTTCCTTGTGTTGGTCGCTGGGGTTTGCTCATGCAGAGGTGTGTTGTAACCTATACCTTTGTAGGTTGTGTTGCGACCTATACCTAGGATTTTGCTTCGACCAAAATGAGGTGAGGATCTAAGTGGTCTCTACACCACATATATTTTAACGATCCTCTTGCATGTGTTTTTGCATGGTCGTGTCTTTGATGAACATATGTCCCTTTGGAGCCCTCATATCTTGACACCTCATGATCCTTACCCCCTCCTACCCTTGAGTATATAAACCCTATCTTTTACATGCAAGTATCCCCTTGAGCTCTTTTATTTCTCTCTTCTCCCTTGTGTTCGGCCTTGAGCTTGGTGATTCTTGAGGAGGTGCTAGTCTTGAAGCTTGGTGATTGATCACCTTTGCACGTGGGGATCTTGGGCTTTATCATCTTCTTTGTAGTGGTTCTTGGTGATCTCATTTTCTTAAACCCTACCTCTTCTTTTCTTCTTCTTGGCTATAGACTATGGTCTTTCCATGGTGTCTATCTTGAGGAACTTCTCTCTATAGAGGTTGAGATCCATGGATTTCCATCAGAGTACCTAAATGAGATGAAGTTTCCCCTCTTTCTTATCTCTTGTTCGTCTAAGGGTTTGTGCTTTCTTCTTCTTGAGATTTTCTTTGACATTGGAGTGTTCTCTTCTTGAGGTGACCTTATTAGCTATGGAGTTGATCCTAGTTGGAGCTTTCTTCTCTCTCTTGGATCTCTTGGATTTGGAGCTTGATCTTCATCTTAAGGTGGGTTATATAACTTTCCCCTCTTCTATTATTGCACCAATTCTTGCTTGCATGCTACTGTTCTATATCTAAAACATGATCAAAAGTTGATGGATAGTGCTAGCTTGATCTAGGGTTTAAGATTTAGAAATATTCTTTCATAGTATTACTCTTTTTCCTCAACCCTAATTTCTTGTACCCGAAGATATGATGATGACAGAGATAATGGTTCTTTTATGTCATTTGAATGTTGGTTTTATCACCATGCTTATGGTTCAGTTATCCTATGGTGAATGAAGGTTTTAGGATCCTGTTTGCATGTGTTTGAAGTTTGTTTTCATCATTCATATCATGGTTTTTCATGATTGATTCTTTTAGAGATTGATTTAAGGTTTTAATGTTCATCATCTTCTTAAGGTTTCACCTGGGTGACACTTGAGTTCTTGATGTTGAATGTTAGATTCAGTCGACATGTTTTCCTTAGTTCCTTGGAGTTGTTTTGACCATGTTGATGGTGTGTCAGGGCTTTTTTTTATCACCATAATCCTAACTCTAAGCCAATATGGTCGGTACACAAGCTATTGTGTTAGTCACAACCTGTTGATCCTGGTGTTGGACACTATACTTGGTTTTAGCATGAGGTCGCTACATATGATATCTTGTGTAGGTCTCTACACTAGATGGGTGGTTTGGTTGACATAACCTTGGTGTTTTATTGATGGGTCGCTACACCTTAACCCTAGTTTGGGTTGCTACATATGTTATGTGTGTCCTTCGCCACACTAGGTGTGTGTAGTGGGTGCTACACCTAGGGTGGTGTACATGGTTTGGTAGCTACCTATGGTGATGTGTTGCAGTCACAACAAGGTGCTGATCTAATGTTGTGGTTGCTATACATGCGAATCATGTGGTTTCTACACCTTGAGATATGGGTGGTCGCTACATAGGGTCCAGCTTGGTTGATCGCTACATATGGATTTAGTCATGTATGGTCGATACATAAGTGCTGCTTAGAACATGATTGATTAATCATAATAATAATGATTCTTAACCCTAATATTCTCTAAGGATGTGGAAAGTAATGCATCCGGGGTTTGATGTTGAAGGTTGTTATGAAAACCCTAATAGGGTAAACTCTAACCCTAATTCAAGTGTATGATGTACTTGTTGAGCTTGCTTGAATGACCAACATGTAATTCTATTTTCTCTCTCCAACTTGTGTAATGCTAACCTTGTAGGTGGAATAAATATCATACCTAGGGGTTACTATGGTGTATTTGATATGACTCAAGGTGTATGATCCCTTGTAAGGCATGATGAGAATGTGATGTTATGCAAGAACTATGTAATCATGTCTTATGACCTGGCAGAGGCTCAATGCCTAATGTGAGATGATATCCTCTAGTGATGTAATGAGGGATGAGTATCCTAGGATGATGTGATAATGGTGATGGCCTTGTATGTCTGTGGTATTATGCGATGATTTGACAAGTTTATACCTAATACATTTTATATCTTCCGACGTTGCAACATACCCTTAGCTTTGTAGAGTTTGTCTAGGGTTTGTATGTTGTAACTTGATTGATGCTCAAAGACACCCAATTGGCTTAACTAATCAAGTGAACCCTAATTATGTAGTTGCCCCATGCCATATATTCATCTTCAATTTCAGTAATTGCTGGATGGTGAAACAAGTTCTCCCTTATTGGAAGCTTGGAGTCATATATTGTTGAGTATATGCATGTTCACATATATGGCTGGGGCCATACCCTGGAAGGATAATGGTTGAGGCTGTATCTCTGATAAAGTGATTCAACTAATATGATATATTTTTGGGATGGCTATGTTAATACCTTGGTAGGAGTGTGGCCATGGTCGTAACTCAGTTTTCACTAGTGTTGTGCCTATATACCAAGGCGGACTAGGCTGTTTTGTAGTTGGACTTTGTATGTCACCACAGTGGACTCGGACTGACCGACGGTGTGGGAGATCATAGGAGTGCAGCTCCTCCTAGATCTTGTATGGCACTTATTTTGACTTTGAAGTGGTCAGTTGGAATATGAGTGGTATACCTATCTCCTCAAGGCATAATAAAAGGTGTAATACATCTATGTAGTGTAATTGTCAAAGGTTAAATATGATTCACATTGGATGACCCCTTGCCTTGTTCTTATACTATTTAGTTGATAACTGTAATACATGTTCCTCATATTCCTTGTAAAAGTATAAGATGTTCTCCGGCTCAGTTGTAGATGCTTAAAATGCCTAATATGTGTTATTATCTTTACTTATATCATTTTGCTAAATCTTCTCATCTTGGTAAAAATGTTATCTTCCTTCCATAGTATATATGTGTTAATAATAGTTGTTGGTGGAGAGTTATATCTCTCAATGGGACGTTGGTCTCACCCCACAAGTTTCCACATCTTTTTGGTGGTCATGCACAACAAGGTAGAGATCGTGTAGTTGAGACTGAGCAGTAAGGATATCAGTTGTTTTTGAAGGTTGGATATGTTCCTAGAGTTTTGTAGTAGAGTCCTATGTGTCGTCCATGTACTCTCATGTCCTTGGGCGTGTTTTGTAGGTTTTGTACATCGTTATGAGTTTTTGGCAGTATGCCATGGTTGTACAGATATTGTTTGTATATGTGAATATGTTATCATATGTAACAGGTTTGTGGCACGTTGGTCACTAAATAGTGCTGTGTAATACCTTTTGGCTTGATATATAATACATGTTGTATAGTTTTGTTGATTCATATGTAATACGTTTCCACTTTTCTGGTTATATGAAATTGGTTTTAATTTACCCTATTTTATGGTAAACTTGATGTGTGTTAGTTCCACACTTTGTTTTGAGTAATATTGCTCGTGTGACAATTGGTTGTCACAATATCTCAAATCATGCAAACTCAATTTTACCAAATATGACCTATGTGCTTCATATGTTTGAGGTAAATGATAATGATCCTTAATATGATGAAATAAGGAGAACTCATGCTTTATACCTCATTGTTGATGAGGTCACTATTGATTAAGTCCATGTTACCCCTATTGTTGATTAAACCTCATACATTATTAAGCAACCCTTCCCCAATTTGATATGTATCATGATCATGCTTTGAAATTACTATGAGTTTGGACTCTCAAAATCATGATGAAAAAAAAGTGATACAAGAGGAAAAATCCCCTATTGATTATAATGCCTCATTATTAATCTCAATCTTGAATAATATGAAAAATATGAGATCTCAATCACACTTTATTGTGCTCAAACTATTGGAATAACATATATTGAATTCTATATTTTCATCTATACCCCCTTTCTCTTAATCATGAAGAGAAGGGAATGATATTGTGGCCTCGAATACATAGAATCTCGAACCATGGTTGCTCTATTATGATAAATGATCCTTAGTCTCATGACCTTGTGAAATACAAATTCATAATTGATGCTCTAATTTGATAGCCTTGATACTTAATGACTAAAGATGAAAAATGTGCTATCTTTGGGTGGTATTCTGTTTTATAACACCCCTAATCTATACCACATCCCTATTATGGTTGCCTCTAAATTCTCATCTTGTTGACTATTTAGAGTTTGGAAAGGTAACCCCTTCCATACGATTTTGATCTCTTAACCTAAGTATCTAATATGTCATATCTTATGATGATATTGAAATTTGATATTGATCCTTGATTTGATGATGATCTTGAAATATGATGATGTTGACTATAACTTGTGGTTAAGTTCCTAGAAATACCATGGTCTAGATCATTCATCAACCTTGTATACCATGATATGACATTGATGTTGATATCACAAAATGTTGTTTGATTGTTTCTTATAGATGAATGATCCCACCTATGGTCTAATTTGTACCATACTTTTTGAAATTTTGGGCCTAATGACTTTTGTTGTTCAAAATCATGACTCTCGATATTGTTTTGCAAAATCTTGACTATTAATAATTTATCTCGATATTGATTCGACCCCTATGATCACCCCTATTTAGATCTTAAGATCACCCTTGATATATGATTGACGATTTTCATGTTCCCAAATCTCAAAAAGTTTGAAATGATGATTGTGTTGATTCTCTCAATTTATGAATTAGGGATAAGCTCTCATGTGGACTAGGGTGGGACCTTCCTTTGATTATGATAAGAACTCGTGATACTAAAACATGATGTTTGTATCGAGTTGTTGAAATATGAATCTCAATCAAGGATGTATGAAACCGCCTAGGGCTAATGTAGAAGCTAACCCTAAATATTGGGATTGAAATACATGCTTTACTCTTAAATCTAAGGCACTATTTGTTGACTTAATTGGTGATCACTCCAAATTTGGGATCTTTTGACGACCTATTGGTATCAAAGTGGCACAGTGGAAGTGTGTCTATGCTTGTACTTTGATGTTTGATTTCTTAATATTTGAATGATATTGATGATTGAAGGATGATTATGTGGAGTATTATGAAGGATATGATATGGAATTTGAAGTCCCAAGTCTTTTGAGGATTTGCTTTAATTTTGGGGACAAAATTTCTTTTAAGGCGGGGAGGATGTAACATCTCGAATTTTCTCTCTCCTTCAACTATGCACACTTTTACTCATACTACACTGTATTTGACTTGATTACTTCCCTAATCATCAATTGCATGTTTTTGAATCACATATTAATCAATTGTTGAGATATGGATGATGGTTGCAATTTTGAACTCGATTGTGTAATGTTTAGTGACTTAATTTACATTGAGGAACTTTTAAATTTTTGGATCCACTATATGTTCTAATGTTTATTTTAATCTTTGACCACTATATATGGTGAAATTTTTGATCCAGCGGTGAAGATTTCACTCAAATACAATAATCGAGGAGGAAGATATAGCCTTTTCAAATTCCCTCATTTCTAGCCATTTTCACCTCAATTTTGCCCCTTTTCCCCCTTTTCTTTCTTGGGCCTCGACCTTTCTGTTCTAACCCGACTCCGACCCATGTGGTGTTCCAATGCAAAGTTGGCCCTCACAAGGCTATAAGCCCTCCCCGGTAATCCGATCACATGCCACATATTGAGGTCTGATCAAACAAATTGGCAGTTGTCCCCAGCCTTAATCAAAAGTCAAGCAACTAGATACTCTAGCCATGTCCATGACCACGGGATTCTTGGGTTTGTGACCTTGTTTTCACCCAAAGTCATCATGAAAGTCCTTTACCATTCTGTTACAACCTTACCCCTACTTTTAGGTTGCTGTTTGGGCCTTGGTCGTGAGGGGTGGGACAACCCTACAACTTTTCCGACCGTTGTGGTCGTGACGAGATTGAATCGAGGGCCTTCAGTCCTCCTTTCCCTCTATAAAACCCTCGTTTGAGTTCTTGAGTCCCCTTTTACGTGCCTCATCACCTTTTATTCCACCCTCGTGCCCTTTCTCCCTCCTATCATGCTCTCTGATGATCTTCTTGGTTTAGCACCACCACTTGCTCCTCCTCTTGCGGCTTTCTTGCCCAACATCCCTCGATGACATCTGGGCCTCGCCACAAGTCCACTACAGTGAGGCAAGCTCAATCGGGCAATTTTTAAGTCCCACATAGACCTCCTCCTCTGGATTGGCCCTTCTTTGGTGGCCTAGCTCCACCACGACTCAATGCTTCACGCGGGGATCGACGCTTTGAGGGTGTTGGTGAGCGGAGGTGGGAAACGTTCTCCAATCGCTGCCTACAGCTCATGGAGAGGCTCTGAGCTTTTGGACGTTGTAGTCTACTAGAGGTAGAGAGACACTAGGTCAGGTTAGGAAGGCTTGTATCCATGGGCCCACAAAGCCTATAAAGACAGGAGGTGTCCTGCGCAGTAACCTCCTCAGTCGATGGATCCAAAGCCTAGGGACCAGATCATATGAAATAAGGTAAATCTTGTAAAAATGGTAATAGATCATCCATAAGGCAAAATGAGTAGTATTATATATGAAAGTTGATCTACTCGACGAGATCTATCTAGTGAACCTTGTTTTGGTTTCTAACTCATTTCATGGATTTTTCTATTTTTAAAATGAAATCAATTTGTCATCTTTTGCAAGATTAATGATGGTCATTATATGCTCATGGAGTCTAACTCCTTTCGTAGCTCCTATTATTTTTAAAATGGAATCGATTTGTCCTCTTTTTCTAGTTTGATGATGTTCAATGCCAAACCATGAGCATATAATGACCCCACTTGTTTTTTATGGTTCGAATCAGTAACATAGCATGTCTTGTGGTCTTTGATTCAGACCTTATCATGCTTTATCCTATTAATGACTCTGATTCATGAAATGGATCATGATATATGTATAATTTGGACATTGATGCTAATGATCCTTATCTTGATGATCAACTTGATTATATGAACTACAAATCATCATGTTTGATCTAGATCAGTAACTTTACATGCTTTGATCACGTAAATGATTTATGGATCAATCTTGCTCACTATTATAACTTAGTGACTTATACATGACATTGAAATGTGACCTAATGTGCATATTGCTATATTTGAGATCTAATCTTATACAAACGTCACCCTAATGGTCACACATGCTTTTTTATGCATTAAATCAACAACTTGTTTATATTTATGACACTTAATATAGCTTAATATATCTTGTACTATAGTGATGACCATCTTGCATGAAAATGACTAAATATGACTTAAATTGATGTTATGATGAATACGACTTTAATATTATTCAAATCTTATGATTTCCCTATTAAGATCATGAAACCCTAAATTTGCAATCCCTAATCTTGATAAAGATGTTTCACCTTAAGTCAAAATGATATATGATGTAGCATGTAGCTTGATGATGATATTGCATTAATGTTGGAGATGTTGAAATCAATCATCATGAATAATGGAACATAGATTAAGGGAAACATCCACCTTTGATGAATATAAGTAATATGACCTAAGACTTGTGATGTTAATATATTCACACTTTATTGTAATGTCATGATTTCTTTGATGGACTCTTTTTTAAGATCTAATCATGTTTTATAATGTTAGTTTGCTTGTATCAAGGTACACTTTATCCTCCTATTGGCCAAACTAGTGGTATTGAAATTGCATCTATGTATGTAGTATAAATTATTGGCTTAATATACTTGTTTGAGATACATGTTATCGATGAATACCACGTTTTGGTATTGATTACATATGTTGAACAAACTTGAAAACATAATGATAGATGTCCATTACACAACCATGTGTACTTGCCTATATTCTCGGGGTAAGGACACAAGGTTGGGTGTCCTACTTGAGTTGTCATGATAGGACATACCTTGTAATACAAGGGTTATCTCTTAGAGATGGCCTTGAGGTCCCTTACAAATACAATTAACTCTTGACATTTAGTCTTGTAGTCCCCCATGTTGAAATAGGGTATCTAATCTTGAGCACCCTCACAGACCCCTTCCTTTAAGAAGATGGTCAAAGGCCTTATAATATTGTTGGTATAATGTAAATGAACATAAAACACACTTGAATGTTAATAATAGAGTTTTTAAACGTTGTTGCTTCATTTCTTGGTATTACATTATGCTTTTTCCAAGCAATATATGCTCTTAAACCTGTGATTTTATATGTTTGTACAGCATACTCAACATAGTTGTGTTGACGTGGATCCATTTTATGATTTTAGGTAACATGTACACTATGAATTTCTAACAATGATCAATGCTTCTGCACTTATGATAATTTGTTCTTACTTTTATGATATATAATGACATGCTAATGGAATACACATGGTTGATATATGGGATCTAAGATCTTCTCAGGTATTAGTTTAGCATTCTTTTATGCTTTCTTGTCTCATACCTTAGTTATTGTTTGTGGTTTTATTCATGCATATGTTATATGATCTATCCTACTAACGGACACTTGGGTCCTATTGCCTTTAGCTTTCTAGCCATTAGGCATGAGGATTTGGGTAACAAAAGGATATGTGATAGATGGTATCAAAGTAATCACAAATCCTCTATGCGTGTTTAATAACCCACTTACTTGTATGAACCTTGGGAAAACCTAAGTCCATAATGGTGAAGATGAGGTGTCTAGGTAGGTCATTACATGGGGGATGATGCACCTCCTATCCGCCTAGTTGTGGTGGATGAGGTCTCCCTTGTATACCTACCTGGCCGAAGTGAATCCAAGACTAGATTAAGGATTTTCCCTAAAAAACTTAGAGAGTCATCTAGCATCTCATCTTTCTTTAAGGACTACTGTAAGCCACCCATTATATGATGAATAGATGGCTTCTCATATCCTCATGTGATCTCTCTTGTGACAATCAATCACATGATTTCTCGATTATGGGTATCTTATGTAGGGTGGAAAATAGAATCTGAATGAATAGGTAAAAGTTGATTAAATATGATGATCTGACCTTAATTCAAAAAACTTGATTATGATTTATAGAAGTACTCTTCTAGATAAGTACTCACATATAATATCTCACATCATGAAAATTTGATTTTACCAAATATGACCTATGTCCTTCCTATGTTTGAGGTAAATGACAATGATCCTTAATATGATGAAATAAGGAGAACTCGTGCTTTATACCACATTGTTGATGAGGTCACTATTAATTAAGTCCATGTTGCCCCTATTGTTGATTAATCCTCAAACATGATTAAGCAAACCCTTCCCCAATTTGATATGTATCATGATCATGCTTTAAAATGACTGTAAATTTGAACTCTCAAAATCATGGTGAAAAAATGTGATACAAGAGGAAAAATTCCCAATTGATTATAATGCCTCATTTTTAAACTCGATTTTGAATAATATGATGAATATGAGATCTCGATCACACTTGATAGTGCTCAGATTGTTGAAAGAGCCTATATTGACTTCTCTATTTTCTTCTATACCCCTTTTCTATTAATCATGAAAAGAAGGGAACGATATTGTGACCTTGAATACATGGAATCTTGAACCATGGTTTCTCTATTATGATAAATGATCCTTGATCTCATGACCTTGTGAAATACAAATTGATAATGGATGCTCATTCTAATTTGAGAGACTTGATACTTAACAACTAATGAGGACAAATGTGTAATCTAGGGGTGGTAGTTGTTTTTCATAAATTCCCTAACCTAGGTCACATCCCTATTATGATTGCCTCTCATTTTCATCTTATTTACTATTTCGAGTTTAGAAAGGTAACCCCTTCCATAAGATTTTGATCTCTTAACCTAAGTCTCTGATAGGTTAGATTTTATGATGATATTGAAATTTGATATTGATACTCAATTTGATGATGATCTTGAAATATGATGATGGTGACTATAGCTTGTGGTAAGTTCCTAGAAAGACCTAGGTCTAGATCATTCATCAACCTTGAATACCATGATAATGAACCTTAATGTTGATATCACAAAATTTTGCTCAATTGTTTCTTATGGATGAATGATCCCATCTATGGTCTAACTAGGAATTTTGTACCCTAGCTTCAAAATTTTGGGTCTATGACTTTTGTTGTCCAAAATCATGACTCTTAATATTGTTTTGCAAAATATTGACTATTAATAATTTATCTCGATATTGATTCGACGCCTATGATCACCCCTATTTGGATCTTGAGATCACCCTCGATATATGATTAGTGACTTTTATGTTCCAAAATCTCAAAAAGTTTGAAATGCGGATTACGTTTATTAACTCAATTTATGACTTAGGGATAAGCTCTCATATGGACTAGGGTGGGACCTTCCTTCGATTATTTTAAGAACTCATGATACTGAAATATGATGTTTGTCTCAAATTGTTAAGATATGAAATCTCAATCAAGGATGTATAACCCCCACCTAGGGCCAATGTAGAAGCTAACCCTAAATATTGGGATTGAAAGTCATGATTTACTCTTAAATATAAGATCACTATTTTGTTGACTTAATCGGTGATCACTCCAAATTTGGGATCTTTTGATGACCTATTGGTATCAAAGTGGCGCACTGGAAGCGTGGCTATGCTTGTACTTTGATGTTTGGTTTCTTGATATTGGAATAACATTGATGATTAAAGGATGATTATGTGGAGTATTACAATGGATATGATATAGAATTTGAAGTCCCAAGTCTTTTGAGGATTTGCTTTAATTTTGGGGACAAAATTTCTTTTAAGGTGAGGAGGATGTAACATCCTAGATTTTCTCTCTCCTCTAACTATGCACACTTTGACTCATAATGCACTCTATTTGACAAGATGACCTCCCTAATCATCAACTGGATGTTCTGGAATCACATATTGATCAATTTTTGAGATATGACTGATGCTTGCAATTCTAAACTCGATTGTGTAGTGTTGAGTGACTTAACTTACATTGAGGAACTGTCGAATTTTTGAGTCCATTCAATGTGCTGATGTTGGTTTTAATCTTTTAACACTAGATAGATGGTGAAATGTTTGTTTCAATGGTGAATATTTCACTCGAATTCGATAATCGAGGAGGAAGACATGACCTTTTCACATCCCCTCTTTTCTAGCCCTTTTCTCCTCGATTTTGCCCATTTTTCCCCTTGAATTTATTGGGCCTCGACCTTTCTCTTCTAACCCGACTCTGACCCACATGGAATTACAAGGTAGATTTGGGACCTTGTGAGGCTGGAAGCTCTCCCTGGCCATCTGATCATGTGCCACAGATCGATGCTTGATCGAACGGTTGAGGAGTTGTTCCCAACCTTGAGTAAAAGTCAAGCAGCTAGTTACTCTAGCCATGCCCATGACTTGGGGATAATTAGATTTTTGACCTTATTTTCACCAAAAGCCATCATGAAAGTCCCCGCCCATTCTCCTATGACTTCACCCCTACTTTTAGGTTGTTTTTTGGGCCTTGATCGATGGGCATGTGACTCCTCTCGACCTCATCGGCCATTGTGTCTGCGGTAAGAACAAATCAAGGGCCTTCAGTCAAGGCCCAAACAACAACATAAAAATAGGGTGAGTTCATGGGATAACAGGAGAGGACTTTAATGATGACTTTGGATGAAAACAAGGTCAAAAACCCAAGAATCCCAGAGTCATTAACATGGCTAGAGTAACTAGTTGTTTGACTTTTGCTTAAGGTTGGGGACAACTCCCCAACTGTCCGATTAGGCCTCGGTCTGTGGCATGTGATTAGATGGCCAGGGAGGGCTTCCAGCCTCAAGAGGGACAACTTTTCCTTGGAACGCTACATGGGCTAGATTTAGGTTAGAAGAGAAAGGTCGAGGCCCAAGAAAGCAAAGGGAAAAAAGGGGCAAAATCGAGGTAAAAGGGCTAGAAAAGAGGGAAGTTGAAAAGGCCATATCTTCCTCCTTGCTTATCAAATTTGAGTGAAATATCCACCATTGGATCAAACATTTCACCATCTACCTAGTGGTAAAAGATTAAAAAGAATTATCACATTGATTGGATCCAAAAATTCAAAAGTTCCTCGATGTAAATTAAGTCACTCAACATTATGCAATCGAGTTCAAAATTGTAGCCATCAACCATATCTCAACAATTGATCAATATGTGATTCCAAAACATCCAACTGATGATTAGGTAGGTCATAGAGTCAAATAGAGTGCATTATGAGTCAAAGTGTGCATAGTTGGAGGAGATAGAAAATCTAGGATGCTACAGCTACAATCAAATTGAAGGTATTGATTTTGATGAAACTTATGCTCCAGTTGCTAGACTTGAATCTATTAGAATGTTACTTGCCTTTGCTAGCTAGAAGAAATTCTTGATTTATAAAATGGATGTTAAAAGTGAATTTTTGAATGGTATAATAGAAGAGGAAGTCTATGTGGCTCAACCTCCCGACTTTGAACATGATAAATTACCTAACCATGTTTATTTGTTGCAAAAAGCTCTCTACAGACTCAAACAAGCCCCTAAAGATTTGAATGAAAAATGAAGGAACTTTTTTCTAGACAATGGCTATATCATGGGAAAATTTGATTCTACACTATTTCTAAAACACAGTTTTATCAAATTTTTTATCATTAAAATCTATGTAGATGATATTATCTTTGGCAAAATTGATCTTGATCTTTATAAGGAGTTTAGTTCTCTTATGCAAAGTGAGTTTGAGATGAGCATTATGGGGGAGCTTACTTTCTTCCTCAACTTTCAAATCAAGGAAACCAAGAAAGGTAACTTCATCAATCAAGGCAAATACACAAGTGAACTCTTGAAGAACTTTTGGATGGAGAACACCAAGACGATGGACACCCCCATGACAAACACCGCCAAGCTTGACAAAGATGAAGAAGGTGAGAAAGTGGATGAGAACCTCTATAGAGCTATGGTTGGAAGTTGATTATATTTAACTGCCTCTAGACCTGACATAATGTTTAGTGTTAGATTGTGTTCTTGATTTCAATCAAGTCCTAGAAAATCACATCTCATAGTGGTTAAGAGGATTTTGAGGTATCTAGACAAAACTCAAAATTCTGGACTATGGTATCCTAAGTCAAGGGACTTCACTCTTACTATAATGATGTTGATTATGCAGGGTGTTTGATTGATCAAAAGTGCACAAGTGGCACTTGCTTCTTCCTAGGACCATGCTTGGTTTCTTGGTTCTCTATGAAACAAATCACAATGGCTCTTTCAACTACCGAGGTTGAATACATTGCAGCTGGAAGTTGTTGTGCCCAAGTCCTATGGATGAAGCAAATGCTCCAAGATTTTAACATTTATTTTGATGCTTCTCCAATATATTGTGATAATAATTCTGCAACTAATCTCTCTTATAATCCAATATTTCGTAGTAGAGCTAAACATATAGAAGTTCATCATCACTTTCTTCATGACCACATTTCCAAGAAGGATATCTATATCGCACATGTAGACACAGAGAATTATATAATAAAACATTATTACTAAACCTCTAGGTAGAGAGAAGTTTACATTTATTAGATCAAAACTTCTCTTGATGATACTAGATGTTAAAATACATATTTGTTTCTTGCTTATAATTGGTCATGTTTTACTTAAAAGTGCTATAATTGCCATGTTTTCATGCCTTGTTTCTCTTTTTTTGGCTATTTTTTGCAAACACCTATTTTGTCATAAAATAGTATCCAATGATGAGTGGAATGTGCCTCAATATGTTTAAAATACATGATAGGCTAAAAAAATTGTATAGCACCCTAAAGGCTTAGAATTAAATTTTTTATGTTTTGGACAGGCTGACCAATCAGTTTTGACCTGATACAACTCAACCGATCCCTGGATGATGACCGAGATATAATGCATGTTTGATTGAGTTTCTTATACATAAAGCTCAACCCAACATGTCATGCCCCAATCTCACATTAATCACAAACCACGAGATTAAGACGCGACAGGATGAGATTTACACATAAGCCAACCACTCTTCACTTTTTAAAACATTTTAAAGATATTAATAGGAAAATCTGATTTATGCTGTCAAATGAAACTAAACAAACTACGGAAGCATCTTTATTAACTGACTAGCAAGATAAACAGAGTCTATAGCATATTACATTGTCAGACATAGAATAAAGCATAACAGATAATTTACATCTTATACACATTCACTCTCTCACTCACACCTTGTCCCAAAGATCGAGGGGAAAGGACTAAGAGACCTCTAACTTCTAACTACGAACCTTCTATTGACTAGGCGTTAGGATGAAACGATTCTTCAGATTTCCTACTGCTGATGATAACCTGAAAATGATTGAGTAGAGGTATGAGCCTACTCGCTCAGTGAATAACATTTCACTTAGCTATCACTAAACAACTCATCAGGTTTATAAATTGAAATTTAACATAAATGAAGAACTAAGCAAGGCAGTTCTAATAACATAACAAACATACAGATAATAATCACATTCTAAATCATCAACAGGTAATTCAGGTAGATAAACAGTTATATAAATTTACTGTGAACCTACATGATTATTTATTCATTTTATTATGCCCTAAATATATGCAGTGTACTCTGCATATAAAGATCTGCAGCAAGTTCATGCTACGGTCCCACCGTACAAGACTTAACGACATACCCGGGAAATGCTAAGTCTGACGCCAGCCCTGCTCTGCCACAGGGACACTGGCTCCTCGGCCTCATCGCACAACCACGTGTGCTGCACAACCACGTGTGCTCTCGACTCCTCCTTAAACCTGAGTACACCGGCGGAGAGTCACAGGGTTACCTTCGCGACGCAAGCACGAATGGTGTTAGATAACCGTGTTTTCTGTTGTTATCGCAGTGCCATCGTGACACAAGCACGATTGTTGTTAGACACTGCCTTTCTCTTTCCTCGTTTGTCCGTGACGCAAGCACGTATGATGTTGCGACACGAGTTTCACCCCTAAGTTGCAGACACCTGTTAGGGGTTCTACGGTGTTAGGGCATCTAGGTCTATACTTGATTAACAAATAAACATTAAAATAGGAATATCACATTTCATGCATTTTGCACAATCTAAACATCACAAAAGCACATATATATATTTATCATAAATAAACATGATTCAGAATCATTCATCCAGTTTCAATGCTAAACATCTATATTTGAAATCAGTTAATACATTGCAACAATAATACAGGAAATTTCATCATTTTCATTAAGCATATCACGTAGTTCAATTCTAATGAGTCTAACATACTCTATTGTATGAACTATACTGTTTAGAAGTTATATCAATTGATACAGAAGCAATTAACCATTTTAATTGAGTTAAATATTGATTTCTAAATGAACTACTACTCACTCGCTTCGGTGTGTTCGTATACACTGAAAAACGTCCACAACCACGCCTAATTCTGCCCTTTACAGCAGAGTGCACGCCGTGCACCTGGGCAGAAACTCGTTCGGCTATCTGTAACTTTGCACGCTGTGCAAACTGATTTGCACGCCGTGCAACCTGCGCAGAAACGGAAAATTCATTGAAAATGAACTCGATCAAAAACTAAGTCTTGGCTTAAGCTACGGATTCTAATTCTATTCTCAAAACCGAACTGCGTGCTGGTCTTACCTTGCTCTATTGTGTGCCAATCGAGCTCCGGTTTGGACCTATTTGTACCTATTGCAATCCAACAGTAGCTTTCTTCTCGTACTGGTTGAGGAAACAAGCTACATATGTAGCTAGGTGCTTCTCGAGGCTGAGGGGGCTGCGGATTAGAACCCCAATCTCACGGTCGGAGTCAAAGCAGTTGATTTGAGGTGCTTCCCACACCAACAGACAATGGTTCGGACCTGCTGCTACAAGCAGTCGTTCTTCTCACATACAGGTTGAAGAGGAGAGGGTTGGCTGGGTGCTAGTCGCTGCTGAGGCTGCGGATTTGGACATGGACCACCAAGACAGAGTCGAGGCGGCATTCTAAGGTGCTGGCCGCGCCAAGAGAGCCCCCCTGGGCGCTGCTGCGTGCAGCTTCTGCTGCAGGTCGGCCGCCTGCTGGTCATGGCCGTGGATAGGGGAGAGAGAAGGGAGAAAGGAAGGTGAGGAAGGACGGACGGAGGTCAAATCTCCACTGAGATGCCCTAAATCGCCCTGAAACGCCCGCCCTTGCTCCCGCTGCTCCGCGGTCGATGACCTGCTGAGCGCCGCTTCTCAAGCGGTGTTTTATCGGGTGAGGAAGAAAGGATAAGGGTCAAAGCCGCGGAGGGGGCCGGCTGCAATTTACCCAGCAAAAACCAAAAATTACAACTAGGTCCAAAAACACTCAAATGTCCATATCTTTTAACTCGGAAGTCAGTTTCGATTGATTTTTCTTGCAACGGTTTAAGCACGAAATTCTCTATAACCTCAAAGTGCAAAACATGCTAAAAGGACTATTTCACTAGATCAAAGCTCTAATTACAACTGTGATTACTTGATTCAACTTAATGTACTAAATAATCAACATTGACATTATTAATTTCCTCAGGTGATTCAATCTTAGCTATTAATTCGCATCTTAGCTTATCTCGATTATTCATGATGTTTAATTTGATACTCAACACTAATTGAGATGTCTTCACGTAATTCGAGGTATTTATTAGTTAAATCCTGGAGTGGGTCATAACAACCTTTTCCCCTTAAAAGAATTTCGTCTCGAAATTCCTAAAAGAGAAAGGAAACGTGTTACTCATTTCTGACTCGCATTCCTACGTAGCTCCCTTTAGGTTAAGCTTTCTCCACAAAACTATCACTAATGGTACCTCACAATTCGTGAGTTTCTTGATCCTCCGATCAATCATCTGTATAGGTCCCTTAACCTAGGACACATCTGATCTGATTCCAGATCGACCCACAAAACATTGCCTTTCCAGAACTGTTATAGCAGTATCTCACTTTATGGTAATTACCAAGAAATTATTATACTATTCATGCAGACAAACTAAAATTCTTAAATAAACAGAATGCATGTCAATTTGGCAGTTTATACTAATAATCATGCAATTTAACTGTTAAACATCACTACATATCATACTGAGAATTGATATCAAAATACTTGATTCATCGTACACCCTATCCTTAGGGTTTCATTTGTCTTATTCATTCATCACATGCCAAAACCCTACTCTTAGGGTTATCTCATTCACTAATCACATGGCAACACCCTATTCTTAGGGTTTCCACTATCTCATCTGTTTGATTGCAATTCAAATCACAATACAGTATTATTCTGGAACTGGCAGAGCAGTATACTTCAAATCATTGTAATTACTGAGTAATGTTTATATCATGCATGCATGCAGATTAAAAATTCATAAATATCCCAAACTCAAATCAATTTTGGCACATACATACTAAATTCATGCAATTGAACATCTTATTATACCAATAAGAGTAATTTACTTCACCTATAAGAAACCATCTATAATATTTATCAATTGTCTGCAATTTCTCGAAGTACGTGCATATTAACCAAATTCCTGGTTTATGCACCACATAACTCAATTAAGAGTTATTTACAAAACATAACACAAATAATTAATAGTACTTGAGAATTTCTAATAATATCTCAGAGAAATGTGCCAATTCATGAAAATGTTAAGTCATACCCATTAACATAACAGGAAGCATGCAATTAGGTTTATTTACATATTTTAATTCCGTCTTGCTAGTTTGAAATCATGCATCTAATGATTTACCAAATCTGTGTTTTCTGGGTTTATACTCAAACCGTACCATTATTAGTTGTGTATTTTTAAACTCAATATGATATGATTGAAACTGGATTACCAAGCAACCTAATAATTTTATCCATGTATATCTTAATCAAGTCTCGAGACATCACAGGTCGACTTAATATGAAGAAAGCGAGCAGACTAAATTAATCTATCCACAATCATTCATATCAAATCACAACCTCTAGGTGTCCTGGGTAATCTTACCACAAAATCCATTGTGATAAATTCCCATTCCTATTCAGGCATAGAAAAAGATTACAAGGTAGCTATAGATTTCTAGGGTTTAGCTTTAACCTACTGGTACACACTACTTCTAACCACGTACTCAGTTACATCCTTCTGCATATCTGACCATCCATTTCAACTTCTTGGATTTCATATACATCTTAGTGTCTTCCTGAAAACATAGCATACATCAATACATACACTTCTATAAAAATTCTCTTCTTTCAGCTTTTCCCCTTAAAGAATTTTACACTATCTTGAGATACACACAACATGTCATGTTAATATAACACCTTATCATCATAAAAACTTTAACTGTAGTCTCTTTTCCTCCTATCATGTCATGCATAGTCTGGTTTAACTCACTATCACCTTATTGTAGTTTCTTGATCTGATCATAAGAAGTAAGCTTAACTTACATCTATACAATCAAATCACTCTGTGTTATTACCCCTAAGTCTAAGTTCAACTTCCACATTTCTACTAGCAGGTCTCTATTGAAACCTGTCATAGAGAATGTATTGGCTGTTGAACTTGACTTTCTGCTAGAAACATCATCCACCACATTCTCTTTACCAGGGTGATAATCTATTGTCACATCATAAAGATAGTGACACCATGTCTTTAAAACATGAACTACATCAACTATCTTTAGATCATAATCGGATAATACTCCGCTTTCTATGTTACTTACTAATTGTTACATTTTAGGTTTATGTCTTACTCATTCCTCTAAATCATTTCATGTTGTTCATGTACCGATCAGATTATCTACTTCAAAACCCTAGATCACTATCAAAGCCAGTTTACTTTTCATAGAATAAATCTCAAGGTCTTATTTAACAAAGATACTGGTATACAAGGTTACATCACTAATGAGATCCCTTAAACTACTACAACTTTAATCATTCTAGGGTTTTGGTCTATATCAGTAACATAGCTTTATTGTGTGTATGTGTGATCGATTATATAAATCAAATTGAGTTGCTTGGGTCAATAACATATTAACCCAACACTCAACTTTAATTACATTAGCTGAAAATTCAGTTTTCACAATAGTTTCTGTAATTCGTTTATTAAACTGCTAACAGAAGCTCCAAAAATTCTTAACATTTTATATGTTGTGCCTAATAAAGTTTTAGACCTCCAGTAAAAATTTCAGGTCATTTCAAGTTACCAATAATTAATTAAAAATCAAACAGTGCGCTGCTATATAGCAGTCTGCAGCAGATTCGGTCGAGTTGCAACTCGACCGACACCTTACTGTAGAGATCAAACGTCATCCAAAAATTACGCCAAATTAATAGAGTGTCTAAAATTTGTGATTTTCAAACACAGTTAAAATTTGAGATTAATTGGATGTACCAATAAAAAGATAAAATTCGATTACCACACTGCTATATCATTCAGAAAATGTGATCGGTCGAGTTTGATACTCAGCCGATAAACAGGTCAGAACATTCTTCAAAAATTCTGATATCTTCCAATGTTGTTCACATTTTATATATCCAAATCATATCCCAATTTTAGCCAAATTAGAGTTACACATAAGATACTAAAAATCATTTACTAAAACACTTTACTTGTCAAATTTGTATTTATGTATCATCAAAACCCTGTTTTGGGCCGATTAGGGTCTATGCTTCTCAAACCCTAATTCTCAAGAACAAAGAACATTTAGACTTCTTATCACAGCTAAAACATCCTAGTGTATATACATTCTCACTATGTTACAGGTCTAAATCATCCAGAGTATATTCTTATTTTATTGTTAATAGGAGTCATTAGATCTCAGTAACGCATCCTGCCAGCCGGACCAGGCCGAACCTGTAGTCCTGAAGCCAAGAGCTACTCGAGATTAATCAACCCCTATTATTCTTAAACATGTGGAAAGAATATCCACTCAGGGCAAACTCATTTAAACACAGTTTCGGGTCTACATTAATACAAAGGAAACAAACATTAAACAATTCACTTCATGACACAACAATATAAAAGAATCATGTTTACTTTACAAACTGGAAATTTCATTTCATGCATATAAAAGCATTTCTAGTAATCTTTAAATCAAATAAACAATGATAGACAAGAGTTGAATCGTATCTTATAAGTAATCTCTTATTCCTTTATTAATTTCTGATCTCTTAACCCTAAGACTTCTAGGGTTTTTCTCTCTAGCCTATCCTTCCTCTGCATACCTGGCCAGGGCATCCAGAGAAGAACAGACAGAGTAGCTTGATACTGGTCAATCTAAGTATTCAGACACCTGGCCAGGGTATCTAAACACTCAGACCTTCCAGAGCTAAAACTCATCATTTATTATTCGCCTTACTTATAACTTTATCTTTTGACCCTAATGATTCCTAACGACTCATCTTAAGCTCATTACTTGATTCTCGTGACCACATCCTCTTCCTGCTATCTGCAATAGTATAACAGAACACTTCCTGTTAGAAAATTACAGATAGAAGAAAGACACCTAAACCTTAATCCTATTGGTCTCTTATCGTCCCCTGACCTTGAGTAACTGCGTACTCAAACCAATGCTCTGATACCAAAAGTTGTCACGCCCCAATCTCACATTAATCACAAACCACAAGATTAAGACGCGACAGGATGAGATTTACACATAAGCCAACCACTCTTCACTTTTTAAAACATTTTAAAGATATTAATAGGAAAATCTGATTTATGCTGTCAAATGAAACTAAACAAACTGCGGAAGCATCTTTATTAACTGACTAGCAAGATAAATAGAGTCTATAGCATATTACATTGTCCGACATAGAATAAAGCATAACAGATAATTTACATCTTATACACATTCACTCTCTCACTCAAACCTTGTCCCAAAGATCGAGGGGAAAGGACTAAGAGACCTCTAACTTCTAACTACGAACCTTCTATTGACTAGGCGTTAGGATGAAACGATTCTTCAGATTTCCTGCTGCTGATGATAACCTGAAAATGTTTGAGTAGAGGTATGAGCCTACTCGCTCACTGAATAGCATTTCACTTAGCTATCACTAAACAACTCATCAGGTTTATAAATTGAAATTTAACATAAATGAAGAACTAAGCAAGGAAGTTCTAATAACATAACAAACATACAGATAATAATCACATTCTAAATCATCAACAGGTAATTCAGGTAGATAAAAAGTTATATAAATTTACTGTGAACTTACATGATTATTTATTCATTTTATTATACCCTAAATATATGCAGTGTACTCTGCATATAAAGATCCGCAGCAAGTTCATGCTACGGTCCCACCGTACAAGACTTAACGACACACCCGGGAAATGCTAAGTCTGACGCCAGCCCTGCTCTGCCACAGGGACACTGGCTCCTCGGCCTCATCGCACAACCACGTGTGCTGCACAACCACGTGTGCTCTCGACTCCTCCTTAAACCTGAGTACACCGGCGGAGAGTCACAGGGTTACCTTCGCGACGCAAGCACGAATGGTGTTAGATAACCGTGTTTTCTATTGTTATCGCAGTGCCATCGTGACACAAGCACGATTGTTGTTAGACACTGCCTTTCTCTTTCCTCGTTTGTCCGTGACGCAAGCACGGATGATGTTGCAACACGAGTTTCACCCCTAAGTTGCAGACACCTGTTAGGGGTTCTACGGTGTTAGGGCATCTAGGTCTATACTTGATTAACAAATAAACATTTAAACAGGAATATCACATTTCATGCATTTTGCACAATCTAAACATCACAAAAGCACATATATATATTTATCATAAATAAACATGATTCAGAATCATTCATCCAGTTTCAATGCTAAACATCTATATTTGAAATCAGTTAATACATTGCAACAATAATACAGGAAATTTCATCATTTTCATTAAGCATATCACGTAGTTCAATTCTAATGAGTCTAACATACTCTATTGTATGAACTATACTGTTTAGAAGTTATATCAATTGATACAGAAGCAATTAACCATTTTAATTGAGTTAAATATTGATTTCTAAATGAACTACTACTCACTCGCTTCGGTGTGTTCGTATACACCGAAAAACGTCCACAACCACGCCTAATTTTGCCCTTTACAGCAGAGTGCACGCCATGCACCTGGGCAGAAACTCGTTCGTCTATCTGTAACTTTGCACGCCGTGCAACCTGCGCAGAAACGGAAAATTCATTGAAAATGAACTCGATCAAAAACTAAGTCTTGGCTTAAGCTACGGATTCTAATTCTATTCTCAAAACCGAACTGTGTGCTGGTCTTACCTTGCTCTATTGTGTGCCAATCGAGCTCCGGTTTGGACCTATTCGTACCTATTGCAATCCAACAGTAGCTTTCTTCTCGTACTGGTTGAGGAAACAAGCTACATATGTAGCTAGGTGCTTCTCGAGGCTGAGGGGGCTGCGGATTAGAACCCCAATCTCACGGTCGGAGTCGAAGCAGTTGATTTGACGTGCTTCCCACACCAACAGACAATGGTTCGGACCTTCTGCTACAAGCAGTCATTCTTCTCACATACAGGTTGAAGAGGAGAGGGTTGGCTGGGTGCTAGTCGCTGCTGAGGCTGCGGATTTGGACATGGACCACCAAAACAGAGTCGAGGCGGCATTCTAAGGTGCTGGCCGCGCCAAGAGAGCCCCCCTGGGCGCTGCTGCGTGCAGCTTCTGCTGCAGGTCGGCCGCCTGCTGGTCGTGGCCGTGGATAGGGGAGAGAGAAGGGAGAAAGGAAGGTGAGGAAGGACGGACGGAGGTCAAATCTCCACTGAGATGCCCTAAATCGCCCTGAAACGCCCGCCCTTGCTCCCGCTGCTCCGTGGTTGATGACCTGCTGAGCGCCGCTTCTCAAGCGGTGTTTTATCGGGTGAGGAAGAAAGGATAAGGGTCAAATCCGCGGAGGGGGCCGGCTGCAATTTACCCAGCAAAAACCAAAAATTACAACTAGGTCCAAAAACACTCAAATGTCCATATCTTTTAACTCAGAAGTCAGTTTCGAGTGATTTTTCTTGCAACGGTTTAAGCACGAAATTCTCTATAACCTCAAAGTGCAAAACATGCTAAAAGGACTATTTCACTGGATCAAAGCTCTAATTACAACTGTGATTACTTGATTCAACTTAATGTACTAAATAATCAACATTGACATTATTAATTTCCTCAGGTGATTCAATCTTAGCTATTAATTCACATCTTAGCTTATCTCGATTATTCATGATGTTTAATTTGATACTCAACACTAATTGAGATGTCTTCACGTAATTCAAGGTATTTATTAGTTAAATCCTGGAGTGGGTCATAACACAACACATGACTAAATGCAAATTAAAAAGGGAAATCATCCAACTTTTATCCCTCTCAACTAGAGAAATTCGAACGATAGCCAACCTCCAATGCTTACCCTCCAACCATAGGCTAGACCAACCTTTCATAGACCCTTCCCAGCCTCCGCTAAGACCTCCTTATGTCTCCCAAACATGACCTAGGTGGTTTGGCGACCTACGTCTGGTGTTTTCCTTCTCTTTTAGTGGTCATTACATCTCAATCCGGCCTAAATTTAGGTACCACTAATGGGTGAGTCGGTGGCACTGAAGCCTTATCAATTTCAGACTATATGTGAACCATTAAAGTTAGTAGCACCGACACCACCATCTGTAGCATGGACATTTTTCAATATTAAATAACAAAGTTATAAGAAAATATTATCGATACCACTGATAGGCTACTTGGTGGTACTGACGCATCATGCTCAAGGAAGATAAAGGTTGATTCATCTAGGTTCCAGTGACACACATGTAAGTGGTAATGACATTTCCAACCAAGTCTCATGACTCTATAGGAAATAATGACTCGATTCCATCAAGTTTATTCTCAATGGCACTGACATTGTGCTCAATCATACCAACAACAACAATCGGTGGCACTAACAACATGGTTTGAGGTGGAAAAATCTTAGCTCAGTAATACTGACCCACCTGTCAGTGGCACCGACTAGAGGATCAAATTCATGGTGCTAAGACCAATGATCAAGATCATCTAGGTCCACTGGTCAGTGACATTGATCTTCTTGCACAATTTATGTGTATGGATGTCAGTGGTATTGACACATCCACTGATAGCAAAGAGTCGGCACCACTGCCACTTGTTGTCGATAGTACTGACAATGCACATGAAGGGCGTCCCTCATCTATAAAAGGGGAAGCAAGGGGTGATAATAAGTCACACACAATCATTCTCCTCTCATCCAAAAGGAACAAGAAGATCCCAGGAGATCACAACAACATCCCAATGTTCAAAATATTCAATGAGCTCCTTTCTGTTGGGTTTTATGGGAGACAGAGAAGGAAGCGGAAACAAAAAAAAATTATCCTCCCAAACCCAGAATAAAAGAATCACGTCAACGTCTATACAATAGGAAGGATGGTTTGTAGAGGCATACCTTGTCCTGAGGCTTGCTCGGAGACGTTACCTCGCGGCTTGCATAGTTTTCACCTCCAATCATGGACGGTGTCTATGCAGCTCCTGGTCTCACTAGGACTGTCGGGATTGACAAATGTCCTCCGAGCGGTAGAAGTCTCCCACCTCTAAAGTAGTCCACACAGACCACCTGGAACTCTGATCTCCTTGTACCACAAGGAATAAGAAGGATTCACACCCTCCTGTCAGCATACTAGTCACCGACACACTCTCCTACCACCAGTCACTTTTCTGTAGTTGTCTTTCCCTTGATGTGCCTCCCTTATCAGATAGCACTTTCTCGGGCTCTCTCGGTTACCACAACCAGAGAGAATGACAACTTTATAGAGCAACTGGTGTTCTGTGTTGTTGTACCTGAGAAGCCCCCAATACCCCTATATATAGGAGGGTCATGCGACATGGTTCTCTACCATGGGCAATGCGGGATTAAAGCAGGAGTAGAAGGGTTTGAGATTTTCCACAAAAACAACCAACTACGCCAGCTGAACCGGTCGTTTCAAGCATGAATCGATCAGTTGGGGACATGACCCGATCGGTTCACACTTGAACTGATCGATTGGGGCACCTAAGCCGATCGGTTCACTTCTGAACCAGTTAGTTCACTGCCCTAGTTAGTTCCCGATTGACTTTTCCTCTTTTGTTTCGAATTGATCCAAATACCAATCCTTGTTCCAATCAAATTGGACAAGTGAAACGAAGAGAAATATCTTGCCAACCTGACTTTCCCAACTCGCTCGTTCAGACCAGTTGATCCGATCGGTTCAACCCTGGATTTGGTCGGTTCAACCTATCCTGAGTCGATCGGTTCATCATATGAGCTGATAAGTTGGGAGTGCAGACTGTGCAAAATCAGTCAATTGCAATTTCAATCAATCTGATACTCTAATCAATCGGTCCAACACCTTGAACACTATGATATTGAGCTATCAATTGATTGAGTGTTTAATTGAACTACTAAAATCCTTTAGTAATCAATCTAAACATCATTTGTGGATAAACTCCTCTTCCAAGTTAAATCCTATGTGTGTGACCCTACATGTCCATTTCACGTTGGCAGTCAAAGTCTATAACACTTATGACTTCACAAGAAAAGAGCGGTACCTAGTCACACATCAATGCTACCCAAGTGAAAAGGAAAGTTGGAGAACAACTTTCAATCCTACTATCTGTGAATGGTGTTTCAGTGAGTGTATAATTCCTTTGTCACTGATATCCCGAATGAACTCAAGGCATGGAATAGTCATCCTTTCAACGTTCATTCACTTTCTTGATCTCAGAGTAGATTGGAGGAGATATGTATGACATCAATATCACATACTAATTCACAGATGCATGCATGCCTATCTCAATCCTACTCATCAAGTGGCCATGGATATTAAACTCCCTTGGGAGAGACAAATCCCATATCTATCACTCACCCCTCAAAAGCCCCATGTGTCAAAGTCACCCAATCATCACCTTTATAACAACCCATGCTTCAGGGATGCATTTGATGATGTCAAAGTGTACCCAATGACATGTGTTGAGTGTAGTGATTTCAGGTCAAAGAATCACACTCACCACCATCACTGTGAGAACTGAATGTGACTACCATGTCATGGTTCCATGTGTCAAACTCACGGTGGGTCTGTCTGGTACACTTGTTCTCTAACAAGTACCTATGTGTTTGGTTTGATATCTCCATATCATGACTAACGAGATTCTGTCATCAACCAACACCATAATCTAGTCGTGTGTGTCATTGCTGTCTATCTACCTTCTACAATGACATCTGACTAGGGACATAATAAGAATGTACAAACTCTTAGCATCTGTATGATCTCATTGTTCAGGTCCTCAACCTGAAAGCATACGTCATTGAGTACTGTCATTCTCTAGACATTCAATATGTTCTATCATTATCTCATATGACTGAACCAGAAAGAATTGGAAGCTTGCCTTTGATGTTTATCAAATCAATTTTAATGTATCCCACCAATCATCCCATGATTGGCTCTCAGGGAATACATACCAACAAACTCCCACTTGCATTGTGAGCCAATCACCCTTGAATCATATTCATAGTGATCTTCAAACATGTCCCACATGTTACTATGCTCTAGTGCTAACATAGTGAGTTATGGCAACACTTTGCCAAAGTCGGTATTAACTGCATGTCTCTCATATATTCATTGTACGTCATACGTATGATATGGAGTTGTCGTAATATGCGATCTAGTATTCCTTTGCTAACCTTTAGCCACATTGCATGACTAAGCACTCCTAACTGGTCATTAATGATTAGAATAACTATAAGTTCATCTCTATGAACTCCTAGATCCATATAGTATCCACTGCTGTTCTCTAACACACGAATACTCGAATTTTCCTTTTAAAATGGTTTTATTGGAACATTTTCATATATCAACAAACATTCACTTTTATATATATCCTATATATATTTTGCGATTAATTTTCTATCCTTCTCAGAAGTTCACATTAGCGTAACTCTTTATAGTGAACCCTTCCTTATTTCCATAGAATTAGTACTTCTCAAGTACTTATCTAGTTCTTATGGTATTCCAGTAACCCTTACTAGAACTAGACAAACATCCAATCGTCATGTCCCACATTCGAGTTATCAGGATGAGCACATCATATTGTCATGTCCTACATACAAGATGATGAATGCATTTTATTCTTGCTATGTCCATACATGCAAGATAATGGGATGATTACATACATGATAGATCCATATATATTCTTAGTGTTCCCATTCTTCATAAGAATTGGACACTTGGCCTTGGGGTACTAACTCCATGTAACATGGACAAGTTTTCTCCCACTGAATTTCTGCACACTGAACCATTCACTGTAGATTGCCAATGTATGCTTTCTCTTTTCAGGTCAAGAGGTTTTCGAGAACTATCTCTATAGATCTCTATTCCTATCACATAGGAAACATCTCTATCTTCCCTAAAGATAATTTCCACTTTGGATTTCCATTCTAGAACATCTCATTCCTCATCGACATGTGGAATGCAAATACGCTCCCACTAAATCACAGATCCCTTCATTATCTTTGACATATCAGTCAAACCCTTTGACCATATCATCAAAGTAAAGATCCAGCTCTGAGTTGCTTGTACTTAATCAATCACATTGATTAGTCCATTGTAACTTATAGACTTCATTTGCATTAATGGATTCATAAACCTCATAGGTTGTGTCACGTACACATCCTTGTTTTTATTCCTCATAGGAATGCGATTTTAGTATCCGTATGTCAAATTTCTTAGTCATTAAGTTGCAATTAACAAGCATCATCCTTCTCAAAATGTTATCCATGTGTCTTAACACTTCAGACTCATTTGCACTTATTGATTTCATCCCAATAGGTGCTACCATCAAGGTCATACCTTATGGTTCACATGGAAGTCATTTAGGATGTAATGGTCATAAACCATAACTCAAAATATGGTTCCTCATATTCATCTAGATGATTGACTCATCACATGACCAACTCATCTCATATATAATTGAGGTGCATCTGTCAAGGATATAAGAACTCACAACCCTCTGTGATTCTTAATGTCCTTTATTAGTATGGGGTATTCTTTATTTAAGAAGAAATTAGTTATTTGATAATCATTCTCTAAATCCTTAGAATATGACTCCTTGTTGATTTAGACATGACCATGCCTTAATCACGAGCTCACTATGATACACTATCATAATCACTCATAAGGATCTCAAACATTTGGTCCAAGTATTTCATTCATTGATTTCATCAAGAATTAACACTTTACCAAATCCGTACTTCATCTATGATATTCTTGAACACTTCAAGATATTCATATTGGTATTTATATAAACAGTGTTTGAAGTACTAGCATTAACTCTAATAGGTATGTAAATACATCACTTATATTATACCTAATAGGATAATCATTCTCCCACTACTACTAGAGAAGATTGATTGATCATGTCTAAGAGATTCATGTCTCTTCCTAGCTATCTCACCAAAATAGTCTAGATTTATCCATCATATGGAAAGTAGAAATAAGTTGCTAATTTGATTGTTTGAGTTATCAATAACTTTTAGGTATCATTTTATCTTATGCATACCAAGTACCACAAGATAAACAAGGCATTGCCATAAGGAAACATCAACTTTATTAATTGCCATTATTGTCATACAATATGCAAAATAATGTGTTCCTATCTATTGGCAAATATGAAATAGCAATTCATAACTCTATTACATGCCTTTAAGGCTGAAAATAAACAAAAGTACTCCTATCTATGGTGGAAACATTTGCCTCATTTATTGGGTGCTTTACACTTTATATCTTGGTATCATATACCTCAAAAAGTGTTACAAGTTTATTTCATGACACCTTCAGGTGGAGACGTCTGTCGCCTCCTTCTGTAGTTCATCCAGATAGAGTGGACAATTTCTTTTCCAATGTCCTAGCTTTTGACAATGGTGGCAATTGCCTCTCTTGGTCACACCTCCCTTGGCCTTGAGAGTTGAAGACAACTTAGGTTGCTGGCTAGCATCAGAACCTTTCTTAGCCTTGTCCTTGCTGTTGCGCTTGGACTTGTATTTCTTGTTGTTGATCATCATCACAGACTTAGGCTTGTCCTTCTTCATCTGTGCCTCGGTTGTCCTCAACATGCCTAACAACTCTGTCAATGGCTTGTCAAAGTTGTTCATGTTGTAGTTCATCACAAACTGACTGTAGGATTCTAGAAACGATTACAGTATCACGTCGGTAGCCAACTCTTGGCTCAGGGGAAATCCCAGTCTCATCGGGTTCTCCACATACCCAATCATCTTGAGCATGTGAGGACCAACTGGATCTCCTTCTGTCATGACACACTTGAACAACACCCTGGAGACATCATATCTCTCTTGGCGTGCTTGATCTTCATACATGTTCTTGAGATGCTGAATCATCTCTATGACACCCATGTTCTCATGTTTTCTCTGCAACTTGTGGTTCATGGAGCACAACATCAAGCACTTTGCATCAATGGCATCTTCAGAATGCTTCTTGTAAGCATCCTTTTCTGCCTTTGTTGCAGTAGGAGCAGGTTCCTCTGGAATTGGAGTATCCAGGACATAGAGCTTTCACTCTTAAGTGAGAACAATTCTCAATGTCCTAAGCCAGTTGTGGAAGTTAGTCCCATTCAACTTGTCCTTTTCAAGGACCAATCGCAACAAAAAGTGATTTTTGTTTGTTGTCATTTGTACAATAAAAGGAAATATATGCAATTTAGCCCAAAACTCAATTTTTGACTTATTTGATTGATTTGAAAGGTTGTCAATATAATTAGGACTTTAATTAATTATTGCTCCCACTATTTTTGTTCAAATTGATAGCCCTCACCATCAATTCGGAAGATTGCAGCGTACAATCTTCTAGTGGGTCAAGATCCTGAAATCCTCTAAGTCATGGACCAGCTAGGACTGTCACCCACAACTTAGATCTTCCAGGTAGGAAACTCTTGCCAATTGCATCATATGCAACTCTTGAAAGATGTCATATGCAACTCCTTGCCATGATCACCTCCATACCTCAAGGTGCTAGATCATATCTAGGTCACCTTTTTAAGTCTGACCCAAAGCCAATACGATGAATATGCACCCTGCTAGGGCAGACCCACATATCCATCGTTTATGCTTCCACGAGATAGACGGTGCACCACACTAGGGCGTGCCCACACTTGGTTGATCAAGCTTTTCACGTGTGTCACATTTGGAAGGCATCTAAAACTTTAATATTTAATGAGGGATTTGGTTTTTATAGGTACATATACATATCTAATCACCACAATACATAGTATGATCATATACATGCTATATCCCACACAAAACATGTGAAACGATAAAAACGATGATTATGGCCATCCTAATGTAATTCCTCGAGCCAAGAGGAATCACGGTCATCTAGGTCCATATCACATGTAACCTGCACAAGATGAACTCTGTGCTTTGTCGTTCTGGGTTTGATCAACTCATCTCCATGATTGATCGACTCGCCATCAGGCCGGTCGGTTGGGTGCCACCAGCCGATCAGTTGGCTCCTCTAACCGATTGGTTCGCCTGGTCGTCATGCATCTCCTCATGGCTACCACCCACTCGTCTCGCTCCTCGAACTGGTCGTCTAGAATGCAAACCGATCGGTTCACTCCTTGAACCGATCGTCTCAGTCGTCATCAGGTTGTCCACCGGTCTTTGACATAACAGGAAATAAAAAATCTATCCTATTTACATTTGAATTGAGAAACCCCGAGTTACATTCGGGGGGAGAAAAGGTAGGAAAGAAATCTCGAATTATCTCAAGTTACATCAGGAAGAAGAGATAGGGAATCAGTGCGCATACTGAGATGAAAGCAACCGCATTAAACCAACCACACATGCATAGGGTTTATTGGCCATAACCACGCTATACATCTACCACAAAACTCGTTTAAGGGTGACGCATATTGAGTGCATTCATATATGTATTTTTTAGGATTTGTGGATTTAGGATTGGACATGCATAAAGCCAATTTTATTCACATCATATGCAATAAATAAAGGCGACAAACCAAAATCGATCACATCGATAATCCTAAAGTATAGAGCAGTTGATGTGGCTCTGATACCACTATTGGGTTTTATGGGAGATAGAGAAGGCAGTGGAAACAAAAAAAAATTCTCCTCCCAAACCCAGTATAAAGGAATCGCGTCAACGTCTATACAATAGGAAGGATGGTTTGTAGAGGCATACCTTGTCACGAGGCTTGCTCGGCGACATTACCTCATGGCTTGCACGGTCTTCACCTCTGGTCTTGGACAGTGTCTTTACAACTCCTGGTCTCACCAAGACTGTCAGGATTGACAAATGTCCTTCGAGCGGCAGAAGTCTCCCGCCTCTAAAGTAGTCTACACAGACCACCTGGAATTCTGATCTCCTTGTCCCACAAGGAATTTGAAAGAGTCGCACCCTCCTGTCAACGTACTAGTCACCGACACACTCTCCTACCACCAGTCACTTTTCTGTAGTTGTCTTTCCCTTATTGTGCCTCCCTTATCGAGTAGCACTTGCTCGGGCTCTCTTGGTTACCACAACCAGAGAGAACGACAACTTTACAGAGCATCTGGTGTTCTGTGTTGTTGTACTTGAGAAGCCCCCAATACCCCTATATATATAGGAGGGTCATGTGACATGGTTCTCTACCCCGGGCAATGTGGGATTAAAGCAGGAGTAGAAGGGTTCGAGATTTTCCACAAAAACAACCAAATGTGCCAGCTGAACTGATCGTTTTAAGCATGAATCGATCGGTTGGGGCATCTGAGACGATCGGTTCACTTATGAACCGGTCAGTTCACTGCCCTGGTCAGTTCCCGATTGACTTATCCTCTTTTGTTTCGAATTGATCCAAATACCAATCCTTATTCCAATCAAATTGGACAAGTGAAACAAAGAGAAATATCTTGCCAACCTAACTTTCCCAACTCGCTCGTTTGGACCAGTTGAACCAATCAGTTCAATCCTTGAACCGATCGGTTCATCCTATCCTGAGCAGATCAGTTCATCATATGAGTCGATCGGTTGGGAGTGCAGACTGTGCAAAATCAGTCAATTGCAGTTTCAATCAATCTGATACTCCAATCAATCGGTCCAACACCTTGAACACTATGATATTGAGCTATCAATTGATTGAGTGTTTAATTGAACTACTAAACTCCTTTAGTAATCAATCTAAACATCGTTTGTGGATAAACTCCTCTTCCAAGTTAAATCCTATGTGTGTGACCCTACAGGTCTATTTCACATTGGCAGTGAAAGTCTATAACACTTATGACTTCACAAGCAAAGAGCAGTGCCTAGTCACACATCAGTGCTACCCAAGTGAAAAGGAAAGTTGGAGAACAACTTTCAATCCTACAATCCGTGAATGGTGTTTCAGTGAGTGTATAATTCCTTTGTCACTGATATCCCGAATGAACTCAAGGCATGGAACATTCATCCTTTCAACGTTCATTCACTTTCTTGAACTCAAAGTAGATTGGAGGAGATATGTATGACATCAATATCACATACTGATTCACAGATGCGTGCATGCCTATCTCAATCCTACTCATCAAGTGGCCATGGATATCAAACTCCCTCGGGAGAGACAAATCCCATATCTGTCACTCACCCCTCAAAAGCCCCATGTGTCAAAGTCACCCAATCATCACCTTTATAACAACCCATGTTTCAGGGCTGCGTTTGATGATGTCAAAGTGTACCCAAAGACATGTGTTGAGTGTAGTGATTTTAGGTCAAAGAATCACACTCACCACCATCACTGTGAGAATGGACTGTGACTACCATGTCATGGTTCCATGTGTCAAACTCATGGTGGGTCTGTCTGGTACACTTGTTCTCTAACAAGTACCTATGTGTTTGGTTTGATATCTCCATATCATGACTAATGAGATTCTGGCATCAACCAACACCAAAATCTAGTCTTGTGTGTCATTGCTGTCTATCTACCTTCCACAATGACATCCGACTAGGGACATAATAAGAATGTACAAACTCTTAGCATCTGTATGATCTTATCGTTGAGGTCCTCAACCTGAAAGCATACGTCATTGAGTACTATCATTCTCTAGACATTCAATCTATTCTATCGTTATCTCATATGACTGAACTAGAAAGAATTGGAAGCTTTCCTTTGATGTTTATGAAATAAATCTTAATGTGTCCCACCAATCATCCCATGATTGGCTCTCGGGGCATACATACCAACACTTTCCTCATCACCATATTCTTTTCTCCAAGCGATGACAACCCAATGAAAAGCTATGCCCGTCACCCTTGCATCTGACCAGTTGTTACATAAACCAAAGAGGGTGGCCTTTTTGGACAAAGAGAAGTGGAAGCGCTACACCTCACTGCAAAAGAGGGAGCTCATGCCAACTTGGTTTGGGGGTCGGGCCTTCCTCACTAAAGTAGGTTTCACAGAAAACCTTCAATGAGTCTGTACAAGGCAAGACATGGTGGGTTATCACTCATTTTTTGGTGGTTGTCCCACCTATCCCAACATCGCCTTTGAATTCCATGCCACATTGGAGGTTTTATGCATCCTTGAGCATGGGAAAGGGTGGGAAGCTAGCTGGGTGAAGTTCAAACTATACAACACAGAGCACCACCTCACATTAGAGTTCAATGACATTTATGGTTGGTCCATGGGTGAGGTGGGATACACCCTAGTAGACTTCAGCTATACCATGATGTGGAGATATATGATAACACTACCACAAGGATTCATCATCAACTAGAATCACTCCTATGTCATGGATATAGAGAACCCCTTTGCCTGCATTCTTCATAGCTACCTGATGAACATTGTGGCAAACCTTCATGCTAAAGGAAATTACTAAAAACCAAAATGTCAATCAACACTATTAAGCATATTACCAAAAAGTACAGAACTAAAACCAAATTAAAATTTTCAAAACATGTCAAAAGAGACATTTACACAAAGGTCCAACTTCACTTAAAAATATTTAAAGCAGTTATGTTTACATAAGGCCACTGGCCTAAGCAACAACCTGTAAAAAAGAGGTTTTTCCCAGATAAGTACAACATTTACAATGCTTAAGGCAGACAACCAAAATCTCAAGTCAAAATACATTAATTACAAATACCCTACCTAGAATTGAGTTTACATGGATGACTCTAGGACTCTATACAACCACACCAACCTCTCTATCTCTATTGGTCTCCTTACTGAGCCTCCTCATCACCATAGGTCTGACCATGCTATTGATCACCAAAAAAGGGTGAGGAAGCCACAAGGTAAGACCCATGTCCTAGCCATATGATATAACCTCTAGCAACATTTTTTGATTACAAGAAAATTATATGATTAATGCAGTTAAGGGAAGATAATATAACAGAGTTGAAAGACTATGTAGTGCATTTAAAATGATCAAGCATAATTACATTTATAGGAATCATTAATTACACTTATCAAGATATTAATCTCATGTAATTCTAGTGAGAAAATCAAATAAATAATTATCATCAAAATTTATTCACCAAATAACCCTAATAGATATACTACACGACTAGATTACACCTTTAATTAATCTCTAGGTAGTTTGGGCATACCCCTCAAACTACTATGTGACCACTATGAAGTTGCAATTAGCCCTTTATAAGATCTAGGATGACTAGAATCCTAAAGATCTCTTCCCCTTGGTCAGTATGAGTATTAATCATAGTGTCACATTAACCCAACTACTAAAATATTCACATCCATCCTGGGTACACTGGAAACCACACCTAAAATTCAGGTATATACCCTCAAATTTGAGTTACGACCATATTATCTCTCATTCACATCAAATCGGGACACATACTCAACTGCTCTCTAATACCTTGAATTAGGATTCCATGGATATACTCTCCCTACACCCACATATACTCAATATTATATGACTCCGAGCTCTTTTGGTTTACTTGTTTTACAATCCAGTAAGTTCTGACATTGAGATAGTTCTATGGTCTCAGGACACTACATGATTGAGGTTACACTTGATTACTTAAGTCATTTAAATATTTTTGGATGCATCAATCAAGTTACATACAAACAACTAAATTATTCTTATAAAATAATTTGGGTATTGCAAATTCAAAAGATATAAAACATATAGAAGAGTTATATGTTACTCAAACATGGTATATGTATCCATCCTTGTCGACCAAGCCTCAAACTACGGTATATAAAAGCTCAATTTATCAATATGACCCAAATAGTAAAAACTCCTTATGTGAGTCTCATGATCTTCCAAAATTTTTTAGAGAGTTTAATGAGACACAAATAAAGACGCATACAAAATTTCAACTTAGCATTCCATCAGATATAAAAGTTATGCTATCCCTAAGAAGTAGGCAATTATATGCTCAAAACCCGCCATGAATGAGCTTCCTTCGCTAAGTTTCATCCAACATTATTTACAAAACCCTAATAGTAATTATAGACCTTAAAATTCACATAAGATAACCATCATACAAAAAGGAACATATGGGTTAGATTTTCCTTTTATTGGGTATCAAGCACCACAAAAATAATATTTTAGGAGCCATTACACTTGTATTTCAAAATTTTCAAATCTTGCGTGTTTAGAGAAACTTCACACTACAGTAGAAAATGTCCAAAGACTCTAATATAGTCTTAAGAGTTTGTATTGACATTACACACATGCAAAATAGTGCATAAAAGGTCATCTTTTATCTTTTTATGGACTTTCATATTAAGATTTACAGCATGCGTGTTACGAGTAGGCTAGAAACACAATAAAATTTATGTCACTCACCTTGGTAGAAAAGAAACCAAAGTCTTAATATGGGAAAACCCAAAAGTAGCAACAAATTACCTATCTTGGTTCACCAAAACTGCAAGAACGTCTCCTATCTCCACGAATAGGGTGAATCTAAAGAAAAGGGAGAAAGAGAGAGTTGTCTTGAACCTTATGTATAGGTTTTCAACAAGAAGCACCATGAAATTTACCCATGGTGGAAGAGAGGGTGAAGAGCAAAAAGAAAATAGTGTGAGGTAGAAGATATTAGATGTATAAGGTAAGAAACTAGATCAACATCCTTCGATCAATCCAAAAGAACTTGATCTTGGGCATCCATCCACAAACCAGCACAATTGTTGACCCCAGATGGGTCCCCGTCAGTCTATGGATCACAACATAAAGGTCGCATAAGATGAGAGGAGAGAGGAATTGGTTAGGTATTTATAAGTAGAGTATTTGTTGATCTAGTTGTTCTAAGGATGACAACACATGTTTTTTTGGGCTCAAGGCAAACTAGCCGCTCGTTGACCTGAAGCTTGATAGCCACACTACTTCAGGACTCTCATCAGTCTTCTATTCCATGTTCTTGTTGGGCTGCTAGGGACTTTTTCGGACTGTCCTTCATTGGCCTCCTTGAAGTTAGACTTATTATTGACAATATGACTCATTTACCTAGAAGCTCTTCGGGAATCCAAGTCCATTGTCCCAATGATTTGACGAGGTCCATCGGCTAGCTAGCATGTGACCTCATTGGGTGTCAAAAGTTCTTCGACCAACAAGCTGACAAGGTCTCCATTGACATGTGCACAACTAGTCGGTCATCTGACCACTCCTTTGGTCAGACCCTGACAAATGTACATGCACAAAAAGCAACAAGAGGTACAACTTACCCAAAACCTATCGGTCCTACGGTCCTCGATTAAATAAATATAGGGTATCACTACCAACCAAAATGGGGAAATAATACCTTATGCGACAAAGTTCAAAATCATCTAAAGGAGATGCAATTTTTCAAGGTTGTTAATAACACCATGTAACACATTATGAATGTGTTAAAATTATTTTACACCCTCTTAAAAAGGGTAGTTTGCACACAAGTCCACAAGTTACATAAAATTATATATCTTGATCAAACAAGATCCGATTTGATTTCAATTTTTAAACATACAATTATCAACTCATTTCAAATCATAGGCCAAAGTTTAATTTCAAAAATAAGTATCCACTTAAGACAAATAATTATATTTATGAACTAAGAAAGGTTAGGGGCCTTATGACCATAAACCCCTAACAAGGATTTTGGCCCTAAAATTCTAAGAAAACAAAGAAGGGTACTTCCTATGCATCTCATCCTCTAACTCTCATGTGGCTTCCTCTACATCATGATGATGGAACAACACCTTCACCAAAGCTATGTATTCCTTCCTTAGTTTCTATACACACCTATCTAGGATTAAAAGTGGACCCTCAACATAAGAAATATACTCATCTAACTCCACCTCCATTGGATGTAATGTCTGCTCTATATCTAGATGGCACTTCCTCAACATAGAAATGTGGACTACGTTGTGTTGTAGAACTCTAGCATCAACAACTTATATGCCACCTTCCCAAGATGAGATAAGATGGGATAATGTCATATGAATCTAGGAACCAACTTACCCTTTTTACCAAACCTCAAAACACCCTTTCAAGGGGAGACTTTGAGATACACATGTCTCCAACTTAAAACTATAATGGTATATGATGATTATCTACATATGACTTCTACCTATCCTATGTTTCCTTTTACTTTTGTTGGATTACCTTGATTTTCTCTACAGTTTGTGAAATGAATTTAGGATCCAACAACTAATATTCACTTGTGTTGTACCCACAAAGAGGTGACCTACAATGCTTACCATACAAAGACTGATATGATGCCATGTATATACTACTATGGTAACTGTTATTGTAGGAAAACTCAATCAGATTCATGTGAATATCTCAACTTCCTCGAAACTAAAGAACACATGCTCTCAACAAATCCTCCGACCTCTGAATGGTCCTTTCTGAATAACCATATATTTATAGGTGTAAGCTTGTAATGAACCTCAACCGTGCCCCCAACATTGTACATAGATGTTTCTAAAAACTAATCATAAATTGAGGAACTTTATGTGACATGATGGTAACTGGTATGCCTTGTAGATGAACTATCTCATCAATATAGATACGTGACAATATCTCTACAATGTAGTTGGTGTTAGGAGGCAAAAGTGAGTTGATTTTTTCAACCAATCAATGATCGCCCAAATGGAATCATGACTGTTGGTTGTCCTCAGAAGACCAACCACAATGTCCATAGTAATGTGATCCCATTTCCACTGTGGAATTGGCAATGGTTGCAATGTCCCTACAGGTATCTTGTAACACCCCTGACCTGGGTTATGCTTAACACTAGATGATTTGCTTAATAAAGTTGATTATATGCTTGCTCTTATCTCTTGAAAAGTAATTCAGGCTCAAGAGGAACTTATATTTCAATTTTAGTCCTTTTTGAATAACATTGAAATAATGTTTTATTTGTTTTGGACTAAAGTGCAAATTACCCAAGTTGAGGGGTTAAATTGCAAATTGTGCATGATAATATGTTCCTCATGTGTTGAAGCATCATGAGAATGAAGATGATGCAGAGGTATGGCATGTGGTAGCCTGAGCACCAAGAAAGAGCTGATAAAACAATGTTTGTGCATTAAAACCTAGTTTTGGTGTAATGTGCAATTTACCCAAAACCTGGGGTTCAATATGAAAATTACCACTTCAAGAGGGTCCCTAATGTTTCTTGGCATCATGTAGATCAAATAAAATGAGAGGGGAGCCTCATTTGAATCACTTTGGAGGAGAGAGAATCTTGATATTAAAATAATCAAGATTTAAGCATAATTGGAACTTTACTTCAATTTAATGCAAACATAAATATATTAATTGAACTGACCTTCAACCAAAATTTTGTGGGTTGAAATCCATGTATGTGGACGATCATGTGCCTTGCAAAGGAACGAAAATATCCAAAGGAAGTGGATAACTCACTCACATTATTATAAGAAAAAGTAACATCCACTCACTTATGGATATTATTATTATATGATTTAAGGTGCTTAGTTTGTTTTCCTTTAAAACGTGGATAATTGAGAGGAATAAGAGGAAAATAAGATAGCCTCATCCCTAAGGAAGAAAAGTGGGCATATGGAAAGAAAGTTGAGGAGATAATTCCCACTTTCTCTCTCTTAAATGAATTTTCAATAAAATTCATATATAAGCTCCTTTATCTTTGAGGTGAAGGGATAATTTCGAAACCCCTTTCACTTCTTGCTTGAAAAAATGACCAAGGGATCTGGGAGAAATAGGAGGACGACCCCCAACCTTTTGTTAATCTTCTTGACCTTCTTTCACCTTGAATTCATGGTGGAAATCACAAAACAATGCATGATTTCTTCTTATCTCCACTCCATCTTCAATTATAGTCGTTCCTTTTCACTCAAAGCTTAAGGACGCACTTGGGATAATGGAAGGTGTTGCTTTCACCATTAAAGACGTGGAGGTTGAGGCTTTTAAGCTCAATTGAAGGTGGGTTTTATAACTTGAACCCTTAATATTGTTATTGCATTCAATTCCTTATCCATTGTTGATGATTTCTTCATTCTCAGAATTTAATTTGGTTGATTGATGCAACCAGCATGGAAATCACATAAAACTTCGTGGGTTTGGAGCTTGATGATGATGAAATCATCATAAGCACACACCTCCCCAAATATCTCTTGCAAACGGTTTCAACAAAATGGTTCAAACGGTTTCACCAAACCGTTTAGAGACCAAACAGTTTCCAAACCGTTTAGAGACTTGAACCCCAAACCGTTTAGAGGAGTTGACCGTTTAGATGGGTTGACTGTTTGAGTTCAGAACCCTAGTGTATGTTGGATGAGGATCCAATGGCTTCAATTGATTAATTAAACTTATGGACAAACTTTCAAATAGAAACCCTAATCGGCTAAGTGCTGATTTTGCAATTGATTGAGTTGATGTTTTGGGTTGATTGACCCAAACAGTTTCAAAACCATTTGGGAATCACCCAAACGGTCTCAAGACCATTTGGAGGTCAACAAAGACCGTTTGTAGGTATAGGGTCGAGTATGGTTAAGTATTTGAAGACCCAAAGATATCAAATTGCATTACAATCAGTAGCTCAAGTGATGATTGATTCAATGATGCAAGCCCTAAGTGAATGTCATAGATTTCAATGTTTGTTTGAGGCCAACGGTCTCAAGACCATTTGGAGATCATCCAAATGGCCTCAAGACCGTTTGGGGGTCATTCAAGACCGTTTGAGGTCAGGTCATATCATATAATGATAATGGTTCACTGATTTCAATTGATTTGGTTCCACAAGGTTAACCATTGATGGTTCCTCAATTTAAAAACACTAATTGATGGGTTCTTGATCATAAACCCTAGTTAAAATGGGATCAAAACCCTAAATGAAGGTCTAATTGATGGGTGATCCAATGGTGCAATTGATTAATAAACTAGTGGACTAATTAATGAATGGTTTAACGATTAAACCCTAAATTGACTAACTATTGGAAGATCCTTTTTGGTTCATTCAGTTTTGAGAGGGTTTGGACCAAACGGTCTCAAGACCGTTTGGGACCAAATGGTCTCAAGACCGTTTGAGACCAAACAGTCTCAAACCATTTGGAGACCCAAGTCCATTCGGTTTCAAGATGTGTTGTCTAAACGGTTTCAAGAATTAACTTTGATAAACGGTTTCAAACCATTTGAACTTAAGTGACCAAGACCGTTTGAGGCCTAAGTGACCAAGACCATTTGAAGTCTAAGTGACTAAGACCTTTTGAGGTTCAAATTGGTTAAACCATTTGGACACCTAATATGATCAAAGGTCAATTAGCTACTTGATTAGTAATGATGTAGATCAATGTTGATTATGAAGGTTAGCCCTAACTATGTGTACATAATTGAAGAGATGACCTAGATCAATCTTGGTGTAGTTAACATCCTAGAGAGGATGAGAGAGAAAGAATGAGAGAGATTATTGCTTACATAATAAGCCCTAATTCTGTCATTATGAATAAATATGTAATCAGGGTTTGATCCATAACAATGAGATCATGAAATCCTCATTGAAAAGTTTGATGTATCCTGATCCTAATTTATGGCAAGGCTATGTGAACCCCTAATTTAGGGTAAAACTGAGTGAAGCCATAATCTAAGGTGATGATGTAACCCTAACTTAGTGTAATAATGTAAGAAACCCTAATTTGATAGGAATTGTACATCCTAACCCTAATTTGGGTAATGAGGTATGAGAAACCCTACTTGGATGTGAATGGTAAACCTTAATCCCTAAAATGGGATAAAGGTGCATGAAACCCTAATATAGGGTAGTGCAACTAATGCTATGTGAAGCCCTATCATTGAATGATGTGTTGTGAAAACTTAATTTCACATAATACTAGGTGAAACCCTGATATAAAAGGATGATTATGTGAAACTCTATTGAATAATAATACTATGTGAAGTCTATATAATGTAGGAAAATGTTGTTTGAACCTCAAATTATAAATATGGAAAATCCTATTCCTAATAGTGCAATAGTGATTAATGTATTGACAAATGTAATACCTAGAGGAGTTGACAATGGATATCCTTACATTAATAGTTCTTGACTCAAGGGTGAGTCCATATCTTTGGCAATGGTTGTATATTCTAAATAGGTGAATTATGACCAATACATTGCATGATGAATATGATGATCTAGTGCATAAAGTATTAGGATGGGGAATACCCTAATACAAGCTAAGTGGATGAACTCAAGAAAGATAAAGGTGTTGAGGGAATTAATACAACAAGATATGATAGATATCACATCCAACACCCCAATACTGATATACCTTGATGTGTTATAAGTCCAATATAATTGGATGAGTGACACATGAGATGTGTCATGTCAATTGTTACATTGAGATGTAATGCACCTTGTTGAATGTAAGATAACATGCCTTATGAAAAAGTTAATCCAGACCTATAAACTATGATGTAATCATATTCTGGTAAAGATGAGAGAGAAACTCATACTGTGTGTTGATGATTCATTTAATGATGAATGATGAGAATAAATAAGTATGAATGAATACTTATGTTATCCATATTGATTCCTAGCTATGTGAAGCAATGAAATAGGACTTGATCATTAATAAAATGATCTTGAGAACTTATATGGTTATTTATGTGAAACCCTAATACAGGGCAATGCTATGAGAAACCCTAATACAGGATGATGCTATGTGAAGGCTTAACACAGAGTAATCCTATGTGAAGTTCAAATACATATTGATGAGTTATAAATCTAATAAGAAAAACCCTTGTATTGCATGGTAATGATATAGGATTGTTATCATGAGTATTAATCATGCAGGAATATTGAAATAATGAGCATAGCCAGGTATGGACTATGATGCTCTGTATATTGAAACTGCTTATGGGCTTTATAAGCCATAATATGCCTTATTGACTATTAAGGGGTAATAAGAGGTGATATGAGCCTTGTAAACTATGTGGAATACTTTGTGTAGTAAGAATCATAATGTCATAGGTTAGTTGACCTGAAGGTATTAAGTTACCTAATAAATGGTAACAAGTATTCTATGGTGAGTTAAGGGTTTAAATACCCATATGCTATAATCATGATGATGAACTTGTTATGAAATGGAAATGTACTTGATGAGATGAGGGATTAATATCCCAATACTTTAAATAAAATAATATGGCTACATGCCATGATTCCACAAAGACAATGATGGGCTTTAGCTATGTGTTCTAAGCCTGAAGAGAGTATGTGTTGCAGTTATAACTCTATAGTTAATAAATGTTATACATGTTCTTCATATTCTTTAATGAATAAGTAACATGGTGCTCTATCAAGTTATAGCTGCAATGCTTTAGATACGAATAATGTTCTAATACATTAAACAATGAATTAACTCTGTTAAGCAATTGTGATTCCTCTGTTCAGTTTTATCTTAATAAAGTACAATAATAATGTTTCTGGCGGGGAGTTATATCTCTCGCTGGGGAAATTTTACAATTGTCTCACCCCCGTGGGAACCACATTTTTAGGTGGACGCAGACGAGGAGGTAGGAATCCTTCAGTAGGTGAAGGACAACAACAAAAGTAGCAGGGACAACAGTGAAGTCTCAGGTGGAGACATTGGCTGTTATGCCTTGTATAGATGTATATAGAGTCCTATGTGTCGTCTCTGTACTCTCAGGTCCTCGGAGTAGTAGTTAGTGCTTTTGAGATTTTGGCTCAGTGCCTCGAGATTATATATTGCTTGTGTTTAGTTTAACAGAGCAGTTGATGCTTGTAATTCTCAGAAAGAGATGATATAGGACATGTACTTTAAAACCAGAATGTAAATGTGTTACTTTGGTTCTATGTGAGAAAGTTTCCCTTTGATGGATCTTTTGATAAAAAGGTTTTAATTTTTAGTGATTTTCAATAATCCGCTGCTTAGTGAATGCTTCTGCATTAGTTAATCATATTTTTGTGAGTTGGATGCTACAATTTTAGTGGTATCAGAGTTGTAGGTTCGCTGAGTCTACATAGACATAGGACTAAGGTTGTAGAGTCTGTTCTAAGTGTTTTCCAGTTTATCTGATAGTATCTTCTACTCACATAGGAGAAGGACTTGAAGATGTCTGGACCACATGAAGAATATGCTGCTAAGAGCAGCGCTGCTGCACTAGGAGGAGGTGTAAGAGACCAGAATAGGGTAGGGCCTATACCTGAACAGCCCCAGATTGACCCAGCTATGATAAAAAACCCAACCCTCCATGCTCTATTTGAGAAATTCCTGATAGCCATGACACATATGGTAGACAGGATGCCACCACCTGCACCTAGGGCACCAGCCCACCATGAGGGTTATGGAGCCGGCAAGACTTTTGAGAGGCTTCGTCGGGTTGGAGCCATAGATTATGTTGGTACATCTAATCCCACAGATGCTGATTTGTGGCTGACAGAGTTGGAGAAGGCTTTTAGGATCCTTGATATTCTTGAAGCTGAAAAGGTAAGACATGTTGTGTACCTCCTAAAAGGGAGTGTTGGTCATTGGTGGATGATAGAAGAAGATAAGAGACCAGGTGAAGAGATTGGATGGGAGGTATTCCGACGAGAATTCGTTAGTAGATACTTCCCTAAAACATATCTAGATGAGAAGATCTCTCGATTTGAGAAGATTAGACAAGGACAGATGAACGTTAGTCATTATGAAGCTAAGTTCATGAAGCTGTTGCGGTTTTGTCCACAAATGGCAGCTAGTGATGAGGAAAGAATTCGACATTTTGAGAAGGGGTTGAACGTTGAACTAACCACCCCTGTGTCTGCTTTAGAGAACATGGAAAGGTTTGCCACCTTTGTGGAGTCGGTATGGAGGATAGAATGATCTGAAATCGAGAAACGACAGACCAGTGGCAAGAAGGTGTACACTCAGTCTCAAGGACAAAGACCTGAAAGTTTTACAAAGCTGAGAGTTTCTGCATCAGCAGCACCATCGAGATTCCATACCCAGACACAATGGACATCAAGTAGGGGTAGGGATTTTATAATGTTTCAAGTAGAGCCCCTGACATTGCATCATCATCGGTGACTAGATCTCGTAGACACTATTTTGCGCCTAGGATCTGTTACCAATGTAGACAAACAGGACATCTAGCAAAGGATTGTCCAGAAGGGAATTCGATGATGACTCAACCCCAGGGGCAGAGTCATCAAGGCTCACAGAGGAGGCAGTCTTCTAGTAACAATAGAGGACGTGGACAGATGCCCCAGACAGGTAAGATGAAATAGTGTTGTTTTAATATTTCATTTCATGATTCTATGTGCTAAAAATAGGAAAGTAGTTGTTTTGAGCTTCCTCTGACTAGTCCTATAAGGACACAAGGAAGATGAGATATACAAGTGATGTCAGGAGAAAAATCCAAAAATGAAAAATCATGTGTGTATAATAATATGAAGAAGTGAGGAACATGATAGTAAATAAAGTGCATACTACCTAATCTCAATACTTGTATACCTTGGCCAGGTATAGGATTATTGGAGACAAGGCAAGTATGGAACTCTTAGATTGTTATCTTTCTGATTACTCTGATCAAGTAGTCGTTCTGAAACAAACTAGAGAGTATAATGAAATTAAACAAGAATTACTCAGTGAATTTTCCTAATTAAAAAAAGGAAGTGCTAAGTGTAACCTTCCTAATTAAAAAGGAAGTGCTAAGTGTAACCTTCCTAATTAAAAAAAAGGAAGTGCTAAGTGTAACCTTCCTAATTAAAAAAAGGGAAGTGCTAAGTGTAACCTTCCCAATTAAAAAGGAAGTGCTAAGTGTAACCTTCCTAATTAAAAATGAAGTGCTAAGTGTAACCTTCCTAATTAAAAAGGAAGTGCTAAGTGTAACCTTCCTAATTTAAAAAAAGGAAGTGCTAAGTGTAACCTTCCCAATTAAAAAGGAAGTGCTAAGTGTAACCTTCCTAATTAAAAAGGAAGTGCTAAGTGTAACCTTCCTAATTAAAAAGGAAGTGCTAAGTGTAACCTTCCTAATTAAAAAAAGGAAGTGCTAAGTGTAACCTTCCTAATTAAAAAGGAAGTACTAAGTGTATCCTTCCTAATTAAAAAAAGGAAGTGCTAATTGTAACCTTCCTAATTAAAAAGGAAGTGCTAAGTGTAACCTTCCTAATTGAAAAAAAAAGGAAGTGCTAAGTGTAACCTTCCCAATTAAAAAGGAAGTGCTCAGTGAACTTTCCCAATTAAATAGGAATTGCTAAAAGTAAACTTTCCCAATTACATAGGAGTTGCTGAGTGAATTTCCCCAATTACATAGGGATTGCTAAGTGAACTTTTCCAATCACATAGGGTTTGCTAAGTGAACTCTCCCAAACAATTAAAGGATTACTGAATGGATTACCTCTGTTAAATATATATGTTTCTCTTTTGATAAACAATCTTGGGTGATGATAGGAGTATGTTACTTTGTGTTTCTTCCTTTCAATTAACATGACAATCAAGTAAGTATTATGACATTTGATGTGTAAGATTAGAAATAATCAGTTGATGGATACTTAGAAAAGTATCAATTTGCTTTGGTCTTTGGTTCCAAGATAATGATATATGGAGCAAGCAATGTCCTAAGATAAAAGAAATACTTTGTGCATGTACCTTTGGTGGTAATAGTAGAGAAATGAATATGATAGGAATGAGATGTGTTCTCAACACATATGATGAATACCAAAGTAAGGATTATGGTACCTGAGAAATAATAGATGATTATGTTGGTTACGTATATTAGCCAACTGTGAAATCAATCTTGTTACCTAAAATAATATGGACATCATATGTTAGAGGTTTATGCTCTACATAAACATAAACATTGATAAGGTTGAACTAATGGAAGGAACTTTGTTTGGATTAAAGATCTATGGTATCTTCATGACATTGAGATGACAATTGGGGACTTGATGACATAAGTAACAACTATCTTTTGTTATCTGGGATTTCGGGGACGAAATCCTTATTAGGGGCTTATAATTTGTAACACCCCTGACCTGGGTTATGCTTAACCCTAGATTATTTGCTTAATAAAGTTGATTATACGCTTGCTCTTATCTCTTAAAAAGTAATTAAGGCTCAAAAGGAACTTATATTTCAATTTTAGTCCTTTTTGAATAACATTGAAATAATGTTTTATTTGTTTTGGACTAAAGTGCAAATTACCCAAGTTGAGGGGTTAAATTGCAAATTGTGCATGATAATATGTTCCTCATGTGTTGAAGCATCATGATAATGAAGATGATGTAGAGGTATGGCTTGTGGTAGGCTGAGCACCAAGAAAGAGTTGATAAAGTAATGTTTGTGCATTAAAACCTAGTTTTGGTGTAATGTGCAATTTACCCAAAACCTGGGGTTCAATATGCAAATTACCACTTAAAGAGGGTCCCTAATGTTTCTTGGCATCATGTATACCAAAGAAAATGATCGGGGCGCCTCATTTGAATCACTTTAGAGGAGAGAGAATCTTGATATTAAAATAATCAAGATTTAAGCATAATTGGAACTTTACTGCAATTTAATGCAAACATAAATATATTAATTGAACTGACCTTCAACCAAAATTTTGTGGGTTGAAATCCATGTATGTGGACGATCATGTTCCTGTAAAAGGAACGAAAATATCCAAAGGAAGTGGATAACTCACTCACATTATTATAAGAAAAAGTAATATCCACTCACTTATGGATATTATTATTATATGATTTAAGGTGCTTAGTTTGTTTTCCTTTAAAACATGGATAATTGAGAGGAATAAGAGGAAAATAATATAGCCTCGTCCCTAAGGAAGAAAAGGGGGCATATGGCAAGAAATTTGAGGAGATAATTCCCACTTTCTCTCTCTTAAATGAATTTTCAATAAAATTCATATATAAGCTCCTTTATCTTTGAGGTGAAGGGATAATTTCGAAACCCCTTTCACTTATTGCTTTCCAAAACGGCCAAGGGAGCTGGGATCAATAGGAGTATGACCCCCAACCTGTTGTTAATCTTCTTGACCTTCTTTCACCTTGAATTCATGGTGGAAATCACAAAACAATGCATGATTTCTTCTTATCTCCACTCCATCTTCAATTCTAGCCGTTCCTTTTCACTCAAAGCTTAAGGACGAGCTTGGGATAATGTAAGGTGTTGCTTTCACAATTAAAGACGTGGAGGTTGAGGCCTTGAAGCTCGATTGAAGGCGGGTTTTATAACTTGAACCCTTAATATTGTTATTGCATTCAATTCCTTATCAATTGTTGATGTTTTCTTCATTCTCAGAATTTAATTTGGTTGATTGATGCAACCACCATGGAAATCACAGAAAACTTCGTGGGTATGGAGCTTGACGATGATAACATCATGATAAACACACACCTCCCCAAATATCTCTTGCAAACGGTTTCAACAAAATGGTTCAAACGGTTTCACCAAACCGTTTGGAGACCAAACAATTTCCAAACCGTTTGGAGACTTGAACTCCAAACCGTTTAGATGAGTTGACCATTTGGATGGGTTGACCATTTGAGATCAGAACCATAGTGTATGTTGGATGAGGATCCAATGGCTCCAATTTATTAATTAAACTTAAGGACAAACTTTCAAATAGAAACCCTAATCGGCTAAGTGCTGCTTTTGCAATTGATTGAGTTGATATTTTTGGTTGATTGACCCAAACGGTTTCAAAACCATTTAGGAATCACCCAAATGGTCTCAAGACCGTTTGGAGGTCAACCAAGACCGTTTGGAGGTCTAGGGTTGAGTATGGTTAAGTATTTGAAGACCCAAAGATATGAAATTGCATTACAATCAATAGCTCAAGTGATGATTGATTTAATGATGCAAACCCTAAGTGAATGTCATAGATTTCAATGGTGGTTTGAGGAAAATGGTCTCAAGACCGTTTGGAGATCATCCAAACGACCTCAAGACCGTTTGGGGGTCATTCAAGACCGTTTGAGGTCAGGTCATATCATGTAATGATAATGGTTCGCTGATTTCAATTGATTTGGTTCCACAAGGTTAACCATTGATGGTTCCTCAATTTAAAAACCCTAATTGATGGGTTCTTGATCATAAACCCTAGTTCAAATGGGCTCAAAACCCTAAATGAAGGTCCAATTTATGGGTGATCTAATGGTGCAATTTATTAATAAACTAGTGGACCAATTAATGAATGGTTCAATGATTGAAACCCTAAATTGATTAAGTGTTGGAAGACCCTTTTTGGTCCATTCAGTTTTGAGAGGGTTTGGACCAAACGGTCTTAAGACCGTTTGAGTCCAAACGGTCTCAAGACCGTTTGCGTCGAAACAGTCTCAAGACCGTTTGGGACCAAACGGTCTCAACCCGTTTGGAGACCCAAGTCCATTCAATTTCTAGATGTGTTGTCTAAGCGGTTTCAAGAATTAACTTTGATAAACGGTTTCAAACTGTTTGAACTTTAGTGACCAAGACCGTTTGAGGCCTAAGTGACCAAGACTGTTTGAAGTCTAAGTGACTAAGACCTTTTGAGGTTCAAATTGGTTAAACCATTTGGACACCTAATATGATTAAAGTTTAATTAGCTACTTGATTATTAATGATGTAGATTAATGGTGATTATGAAGGCTAACCCTAACTATGTGTACATAATTGAAGGGCTGACCTAGATCAATCTTGGAGTAGTTAACATCCTAGAGAGGATGAGAGAGAGATGATTGCTTACATAATAAGCCCTAATTCTCTCATTATGAATAAATATGTAATCAGGGTTTGATCCATAACAATGAGATCATGAAATCATCATTGAAAAGATTGATGTACCTTGATCCTAATTTAGGGCAAGGCTATGTGAACCCCTAATTTAGGGTAAAACTGAGTGAAACCATAATCTAAGGTGATGATGTAACCCTAAATTATTGTAACAATGTAAGAAACCCTAATTTGATAGGAATTGTACATCCTAACCCTAATTTGGGTAATGAGGTATGACAAACCCTACTTGGATGTGAATGGTAAACCTTAATCCCTAAAATGGGATATAGATGCATGAAACCCTAATATAGGGTAGTGCTACTAATGCTATGTGAAGCCCTATCATTGGGTGATGTGTTATGAAAACTTAATTTCACATAATACTAGGTGAAACCCTGATATAAGAGGATGATTATGTGAAACTCTATTGAAGAATAGTACTATGTGAAGTCTATATAATGTAGGAAAATGCTATGTGAACCTCAAATTATAAATATGGAAAATCCTATTCCTAATAGTGTAATAGTGATTAATGTATTGACAAATGTAATACCTAGAGGAGTTGACAATGGATATCCTTACATTAATAGTTCCTGACTCAAGGGTGAGTCCATATCATTGGCAATGGTTGTATATTCTAAATAGGTGAATTGTGACCAATACATTGCATGATGAATGTGATGATCTAGTGCATAAAGTATTAGAATGGGGAATACCCTAATACAACCTAAGTGGATGAACTCAAGAAAGATAAAGGTGTTGAGGGAAGTAATACATCAAGATATGATAGATATCACATCCAACATCCCAATACTGATATACCTTGATGTGTTATAAGTCCAATATAATTGGATGAGTGACACATGAGATGTGTCATGTCAATTGTTACATTGATATGTAATCACCTTATTGAATGTAAGATAACATGCCTTCTAAAAAAGTTAATCCAAACCTATAAACTATGATGTAATCATATTCTGGTAAAGATGAGAGAGAAACTCATACTGTGTGTTGATGATTCATTTAATGATGAATGATGAGAATAAATAAGTATGAATGAATACTTATGTTATCCATATTGATTCCTAGCTATGTGAAGCAATGAAATAGGACTTGATCATTAATAAAATGATCTTGAGAACTTATATGGTTATTTATGTGAAACCCTAATATAGGGCAATGATATGAGAAACCCTAATACAGGATGATGCTATGTGATGCATTAACACATAGTAATCCTATATGAAGTTCAAACACATATTGATGAGTTATAAATCTAATAAGAAAAACCCTTGTATTGCATGGTACTGATATATGATTGTTATCATGAGTATTAATCATGCAGGAATATTGAGATAATGAGCATAGCCAAGTATGGACTATGATGCTCTGTATATTGAAACTGTTTATGGGCTTTATAAGCCATAATATGCCTTATTGCCTATTAAGGGGTAATAAGAGGTGATATGAGCCTTGTGAACTATGTGGAATACTTTGTGTAGTAAGAATCATAATGTTATAGGTTAGTTGACCTGAAGGTATTAAGTTACCTAATAAATGGTAACAAGTATTCTATGGTGAGTTAAGGGTTTAAATACCCATATGCTATAATCATGATGATGAACTTGTTAAGAAATGGAAATGTACTTGATGAGATGAGGGATTAATATCCCAATACTATAAATAAAAGAATATGGCTACATGCCATGATTCCACAAAGACAATGATGGGCTTTATCTATGTGTTCTAAGCCTGAAGAGAGTATGTGCTACAGTTATAACTCTATAGTGAATAAATGTTATACATGTTCTTCATATTCTTTAATGAATAAGTAACATGCTGCTCTATCAAGTTATAGCTGCAATGCTTTAGATAGGAATAATGTTCTAATCTGTTAAACAATGAACTAACTACTGTTAAGAAATTGTGATTCCTCTGTTCAGTTTTATCTTAATAAACTACAATAATAATGTTTTTGGCGGAGAGTTATATCTCTCGCTGGGACAATTTTACAATTGTCTCACCCCCGTGGGAACCACATTTTTAGGTGGATGCGGACGAGGAGGCAGGAATCCTTCAATAGGTGAAGGACAGCAACAGCAGCAGTAGGGACAACAGTGAAGTCTCAGGTGGAGACATTGGTTGTATACCTTGTATAGATGTATATAGAGTCCTATGTGTCGTCTCTGTACTCTCAGGTCCTCGGAGTAGTAATTAGTGCTTTCGAGATTTTGGCTCAGTGCCTCGAGATTCTATACTGCTTGTGTTTAGTTTAACAGAGCAGTTGATGCTTGTAATTCTCAGAAAGAGATGATATAGGACATGTACTTTAAAACCAGAATATAAATGTGTTACTTTGGTTCTATGTGAAAAAGTTTCCCTTTGATGGATCTTTTGATAAAAAGGTTTTAATTTTAGTGATTTTCGATAATCCTCTGCTTAGTGAACGCTTCCGCATTAGTTAATCATGTTTTTGTGAGTTGGATGCTACATATCTGGTGTTAAACTTGAACTTGTTGACAAACTTGACACTTGGCTACAAACTTTGCCACAACACTTCAATACCGGCCACCTATGGTTGTAAATTGGTAGGGTAGGATAGGGTAAAGGCTTACCCTTATCCTTACCACGTCAATGATATAGGTAGCAGGTAGGGTAATTACCATTTTCCTAAAATCATTTACCCTACCCTTACCCACAATGTTTTACCCATAGGGTAATGGGTAGGCTAAAGGGTGAAATGGGTAAATCAACATGAAGATAGGTATACAATGTTTTCAATAAAAATGTCATATGATATTCCCTACATCAAACACAAGACACTCATAAAACTAATTTCTATATATGACTATAAGAGGTGGTTACATGCTACCCATCTTTACTAAAGTTTTGAGAATGATAATACTACAAATTAAGAGCATAGTGGTGTTTCTTGTTGAAGTTTTAGTTGGCATTTATGTATATATTATAATATGAAATTATGCATTTGAACTTGTATTAATGGATAAATGGGTGAAGCGGGTAGGTTACACCTTCTCCCTTACCCTACCCTCTTTAGATGAGGGTAAAGTGGGTAAAGGGTAAAAAGGTGGGGGGGTAAAAAGTAAGCTTACCCTTATCCTACCCCACAAGGTAAGGGTGGTAGGTAAACGGGTAATACCCTACCCATTTACAACCCTATGACCACCATTATAAATCCTTGAGGTTATGATACATATTTGTACTTCCAAGATGCATTGCATAAATTAAGGAATGAGCCTCCTCAAGTACCATCTCTCAGAGACGGACGACATTAGGAACCACCATCCAATTATGAAAGCTCATCATCCATCATTTGTCCCATGAAACCCATCATGATTCCCAATGCTAAACTTAGATCTGATATTTTATATCATGGATACATCCTTCTATGCATATTTAACCTATTGTATCAATGTTGACTTGACTTGTAACTATGCCAACAAACCTGCTAACAAGGAGACTACTAACTATACATTCATATAGCTAAGCGACACTAATTTATACCGCTTGTAACATGCCATGGAGTGCAAGTATGCTTTATGTGTAGATGATGACGAAGACGGATATTACTTTCTGATCAATGTATCAACTAGTACATCCACATTTTGTAGATGATAGTCTATTGTACATTTGTAGTCCTTGATCAACTCCATCCATCACCTTTGTCTCATGTTCAGATCCTACTTTGAAAAGATGTACTAGAGATTCTTGTGACCCGTGATGATTTGGCATTTCTATCCATATAGATAGTACCTCCAAATCTTCAAGGATATAACCACAACTGCTAACTCTAGATCATTATTTAGATAGTTTTCCTTGTGTTTCTTAAGCTCTTGATAAGTAAAAGAAATCATGTTCTTATCATGCATCAATACACATCCCAACCCATTCTTCAAAGAACATTGAAAATTATGTAGCCTTTCCCAGGCTTTGGCAGCACCAACATTGGAGCACTTATCAATTTCTCCTTTATCAATTGGAAAGGTCTTTGACACTTGCCATCCAAAACAAAAAGGAACATCCTTCCTAGTCAACTTGGTCAATTTTAAAGCTATGGCACTGAAGTTATTGATGAATAGTAACCAACTAAACATAGAAAGATTCAGACCTCAGTCGATGTCTTGGGCTTCGCCCACTCCAACACTGACTCCACTTTCTTAGGGTATATACAAACACCCTTTGAAGAGATGACATGACCAAGGAAAGACACTTAGTTCAGCCAAAACTCACACTTAGTGAACTTAGGATATAACCTATGCTGCCTCAACAACTCGAACTTCTAACAAAAGATGTTTCTCATGTTGTTGACTATCTCTGGAGTATATCAATATATCATCTATGAACACCACCATAACTAATCCAGGTATTGTCTAAAAACTCTATTAATTAGATACATGAACACTTTAGGTGCATTGGTTAGCCCAAAAGGCATAACCACAAATTCATAATGACCGCTACGGGTCCTATAAAAAGTGTGACATATCTTATATGCCTTGATCCTCAACTGGTGATACCCTGACCTTAGATCTATATTGGAAAACACTATGGTACCTCTCAACTGATCTAGAAAATTGTCTATCCTCAGTAGAGGATACTTGTTCTTCACTATGGCCTTGTTCAATTATCGGTAATCTATGAAAAGCCTCAAAGAACCATCCTCCTTTACAAACAATACTAGAACACCCCAAGATGAAGTGATAAGCTGTATGAAACCTTTCTCCAACAACTCTTACAATTTCTCCTTCAACTCCTTCATCTTAGTTGGATCCATCCTATAGGGTGCCTGTGTTATGGGTTGCATGCCAAGAACTAGATTTATTTCACAATCAATCTCTCTCAGCGGTGGAACACCAGGAAACTTGTTAGGGAAAACATACTCAAACTCGCACACTATAGTTACATCCTGGATATTAGGACTCCTCACCTTAGTATCCACCACGCAATCCCACAAAGCATCACACCCCAATCTAAACAATTTCTCCGTTACCTCAGTCGCACTGGACATGAAGGAAGAATGTTCCTATCTCAGTGGAAAAACTAAGAGATATCACCATCGTAAAATGTCACAACTTTGGAATCATAGTTCAAAATGACCTTATACTTATCCAACGTATCCATCACTAGGATCACATCAAATACATGCATATCAAGTGGAATGAGGTCCACTCGAATGTTGCAACTTGAGAAAGAAAGAACGCAAGATGGACACACTCCTCACAACATAGATGAACCAACTAAAAGGGTTTCTAACAAGAGGTTGTTAGATCTACTACATACATGCAAGTACAAATCTTTATCACCACTATAGTGATAAACAAGTGTCTCAAACCCAGGTCAACCAAAATAGATACAAAGGTAGATGAAGATAAGTCAGAATGAAAAAGTTCCACCTGACATGTTATGACATACACATTGACCACTCCTTACGGATGACTCATGGTGTAGAATCTAGCAATTGCTTGTTGTCTTCCTTGACCTCTACTTGTTGGTCCTGAAGAACTTTCCTATGATGTATAGCACATCCTCTTTTAGCACTACTATTGTACTACCATTGTGAGTCCTATCAGATCACTCTTAGTTATTGTGTAACCTCCTGGTTCTTCATAGGGACAGACCATTTCACATGCCCAAACTGGACACAATTGAGCATGTCCTACTATCATACTACAACCTAGATGGCCCTATCACAGACATCGAACCCAAACTGTTCTCCCCTATTGGTGAAAATCTACAACCTCTCCCTTTGCTAGGAGAACACTACGTTTGTACTTGTATCCTTGGTTCAGAAAAAATCAACCTCTAATGTGACTGTTGGTACTATGTCGAAGAAAACCTCAACTTCTTGAAACTACCAAATGTTATTCCTTGGAATTCAGCTAAACTCTTTCTTGCATTGGCTTCTCTCTGCTCTACAAATATCCTTTCTATCCTTCACATAGACTCCACAAAGGTGGAAAACTTCTCTCAAGACTCCAACGTGGATGGTGTCCGTGCAAACTCAGCATTCAAAATACTTTCTCAAACCTTCTAATTCTCTCCTTCTGTGTGACCGTGAGGATAGAACCTCAACAATTTCATGAAAGTCATCTCATAGTCATTCACAGATCATGATCCTTGGTGTAGTTTCTCAAACTAAGCCATTTTCTCCTCTAGATACGTCTCCAAAAAGTAAAATTTAAAAAACTCTCATCAATACTCTTCCAAACTGACCACCTCACATGATCCCTACTCTTCCTTAATGGCCCACCAGTGGACAACACTACCCTTCAAAAGGTAGATCACTTGTTTCACATTGTCATCCTCAGAGATATTTAGGTCCTGAATGCTTTCTTGAACTTTCTTAATCACATATTTGAGTCTTCCACGTCAGTGGTACCTGCATACTCTGTGGGTCCAACACATTTCAACCATTCAAAGGTCTTCCCTAGACCCTCAGACTCAACATTGAGGCAATTGTCCTTGATTCAAGTGTAGGTACCCTATCAGCCAGATGTGTGATTGTGACCATTAGCTATCTAAAAATATGGAAAAGGATATGAGTGGAGAGAACTCCGATGTGTAGGTTTTTTTTATTGCTTAATGATAGGAGGAAACACCCTTTCCTATAAATAGGATAAGGGGGAAGCATACAAACACTTAGACAAACCCTAACGGGCCAATACAAAATTGGGCAGATGTTACAAATAGACTAAACAAAACTTAAGTAAAAGACTAAAACACTTAAGTAAATAGACACTTAAACTCTCCCCCTCAAGTTGGAACTTGGGAGAATCCCAAGTAAGCTTACAAACGGATAGATAGACAAAAGACTAAAACAAAGTAAAAAGATCACCAATCAGGGATTAAAGAATTTATCCCCCTCATTGTTGCAATAAATCACTCAAGCACTCAAAGACTCCCCCTCAAGTAGATACTCCAAAGCAGTAGATATCTAGGCAAGCGTAGAGGCTTCTTGATCATTATAATGGAATCTAAAGAAAAAGAAAGAATAGTGTATAGGCACCAAGTCTTCATCATAGTTGTCATCATAATAGCCAGATAGTCTTGGATCATAAGTCCTAGAGAGTGTTAGTCACAAGAAGAAGCAATAGTCAACGTGCAAACAAAGCATGAATGAACCAGAGAGTGTTGGATTACATTAGCAGAATGTCAACATGCACATAAAGCATGGACAAGTAGAAACTCGACGTGCACAAAGCATAAACAAGATAGAGAGTGATGGCACACAGAAGAAAAAGTCAATGACGTAGGTGGATAGAAGACTAGTGTGAAATAGCAACCAAATAAATAAATCAAATATGCAATGTAGATGAAGCTCTATGTAAAGTCATAAACAAAAGTCTTTCATCATCTTCCCTATTCATAAAGTATCCATCAGAGTAATAGACGTCAAAGTCCAGAGAGTGTTGGTTCACAAAGTTCTAAGAGTGTTGGTTCATAGTGGAAAGTCAACATGCACAAAAAGCACAAACAAAAGATAGTGCCAAAGCACAAAGCAACAAGTTAAATGTGCTAATCGTAGCACAAGTAGTAACAATTATGCACCAATATGTAACTTCATAGTAGCAGTCAAGGTAGATGATGAATAAGCAATAATAGAGGCAGAAAGCTCAACATAGCAGCAAAAATATCATGAACAGTTCACATAACAATGGAAGGATCCAAAAAGAAGAAAAGGGATACCACAAAGTAGTAGAAGGATCCCTAGTATGAAGATCCATAGAACAACAATAAAAAGTGGAAACATAGGTGAATTCTTCTTCTTCTTCCTTCATCTCTCCTCCATCTCATCTCTTCCCTCTACTCTTCATCCTCTATTCTCCCCCTCACACCAACCACAAAAAGAATGAAGAGTGGTTGGAGTGGAGAGTCAAAAACAATGGTAGATGTAGGGTTGAATAGGCAAATATGTGGAGGAGGTAACCAATAATGCGAGTCAAAGTGCAATTTGACCCGTTTACAAAGATCCAGATAAAAAATAAATGTATCTTTTTATGACCCAAAATGAGATGGAGGTGTGGGGGGAGAGCCCCGTAGTTTTTTTAGATTAGTTCAGAAAATATTATGGGAGTAGGACAGAAGAACAAAAAGAAGACTACTGGAATGAAAACTCAATAGAAAGAGGAGATACACTATTGGAATGTTACTGAGTAGGATCAATAGGTTCAATATGTATATGGGGGTGGAACAAGTATTGAGGAGGTAAGAAAAAGATAAGTAGGGCTAAAAGATCGGGGGTGTAAAAAATCATAAAAATGTTGAAAAAGAAGATAATTGTTCCTAGTAAGGCTTAATATGGGACACATCATGTATAGACACCATTGACATACAATAGAATCATTGTATCACACCAAGAAGTAGAAACATCAAGAAGTGGACACATTGTGTCATTGAAGGGACACGTCATGCTACTCATTAGTAGTAGCTGTCAGCGCCGGCAAGAAGCATGTGACATGTCATGTCGTTGAGGAACATGTCATGTTAGTTGACATTGTAACCAGAAGAAGAAGGCGACACTATGTGTTAGTGAAGAGACACGCCGTGTTGGATATCATAGTAGTGGAAGTCAACACTAGTATGATGTAGATGACACACCTTATCATTGAGCAACACGTCATGTTAGTTGATAGAGTCTTAGTGCAGAAGCAGGCGACACACTGTGTCAAAGGATGACGCGTCGTTTCAAGGTACAAGCAACACATAGTGTCTAAAAATGACACGTTGTTTCCAAAAATGGCGAACGAAGTCATGAAGAAGTAGGGCACTACCTACATGTCGTGTCTAGAAGCAACACACTATCTTGGATCGTTATCCAACATTTTGGATTAGATCTCGATGGTGGTGGGGTGATGTAGAATGTGGTGGAGTAGATAATGGCAATGTAGATCTGTGATGATGGTGACAAATAGGATAGTGGCAACTTAATTAGCAAGCATGATTTACATGGGCATGGTGTCCCTTGTAGATATGGATACCAGCAACATCATAGAATGATTTTTGATGATGAATATAAAGACGACTTGAAGGAGATGACTCCAAGGAGAAGTAAGGATGGAAAATCCTTGCGGGCAGCCATCAAAATGCCTAGTAGTGACGGCGGCTACCCACAAGGGGAGGCATCTCTCCTTTTTTTCTCTCTCTCTCTTAGGGTTAGGGAGCATAGGACCAGATGCTCTGATACCATGTGGAAAAGGATATGATGTGGAGAGAACCCCAACGTGTAGGTTTCTCTTATTGCTTTATGATAGGAGGCAACCACCCTTTCCTATAAATAGGATAAGGAGGAAGTATACAGACACTTAGACAAACCCTAATGGGACAATACACAATTGGGCCCATGTTATAAATAGACGAAATGGAACTTAAGTAAAAGACTAAAAGAATTAAGTAAATAGACACTTGAACATAAAACAAACTAAAAAGCTAGATCAGCTACGGTCATAGGGTGTGGTAGGGGATCATTTGACCCCGTCTCAGGTACTCTTCCATATTGTACCCATATCCTACGGTCACCTCGAGGCTTCACATAACCACTATTGGCATGTTGTTCATGTTCTCTAGACATATTTGCATAACCATAAACCATGGTTAGATATGTTGAGTATTTAAGAACAGACACAACAACCTAAATCATATATTCATGTAGACTCAACAAACATAAAGATATGATACCACCCAAATGTGACAACCTGCCACACTAAATTAGATTACTTGAAACCAAAACGTTGATCAACACTATCAAACTGATTACCAAAAGGTACATAATTAAAAACAAATTGAAATTTTCTGAACATGTCAAAGGAGACATTTACCCAAAGGTCAAACTTCACTTAAATATATTCATAGTGGGTAACATTAAATAAGATCACTAGACTTAGAAACAACCTATATGCAAAAGGTGTTGTCCAGATAATTACAATATTTATAATGATTAAGGCATACAACCAAAATCTCAAGTTGGTATACATTAATTATAAAAAACCTTGCCCAAACTTGAGAGTACATGGACAACTCTAGAACTCTATACAACCACACCAACCTCACTGGCTCTACTGATCTCCAAACGGAACCTCCTCATCACCATGGGACAAATCACGCTACTAATTACCTAAAAAGGATGTGGAAACCTAGGAGGTGGGGCCCATGTCCTAATGATATGATATGACCACCAACGTCTACATTTAATGCTTATAAGCAAATTATGAAATTAAATCATTTAAGATTGATAATATAACAAAGTTGAAAGACTATGCAATGTATATAAAATCATTAAGCATAAATAAAATCATGGGAATAGTTAAGTGCACTTAACAAGATATGAATCACATATAATACTAAAGAGAAAAGAAAAGCAATAATTATCATACAAAGTCATTTGCCAAATGACCATGACATTTTTACTACACGAATGGATTACACTTTTTATTAAGCCATGGGTAGTTTGAAGAATATCACTTAAAACTACTAACTGACCACTACAAAGTCACAATCAACCCCATATAAGATCTAGGATGACTAGAATCCCAAAGATATCTTCCCCTCGATCCGTATGAATATTAACCGTAGTGGTACATTAGCCCAACTACTAAAACATCATGGTCCATCCTGGGTACACAGGTCATGACACCAGAAACTGGGGTATCAACACTCAAATTCAAGTTATGAGCATCTGAGACACGGCCTCAATTGCTCTTTAATACATTGAAATCAAGATGACATGGACATACCCTCCCTGCACCTAGATATACTCAATAGTATATGACTTTGAGCTCCTTTCGAATTACTTATTTCACTATCCAATAAGTTCTGACAGTACATATTTCTACAATCTCAGAGCACTACATGGTTAAGGTTAGACTTGATTGCTTAACTCGGTTAATCATTTTTGAGTGCATTAAGCAACTTACATACAAACACCTAAAAGATTCTTATAAAATAATTTGATGATTACAACTTTAGTAGATAAAAAATGCATAAAATAGTTCTATGTTACTGAAGCATGGTATATTTATCTGTCCTTGTCGTAAAGAGAACCAAGCCTCAAATTGGGGCATATAAAATCCCAAATTATCACTATGAGAAAAATAGTTCAAACTCCTTATTTGAGTCTCATGGTCATATGAAATTTTGTAAAGAGATTAATGAGACATAGACAAATAAGCAACCAACATTTCAACTTAAGATTCCATTAGAAATAAAATTTAGGCTATCCCTAAGAAGTAGGAAATTATATGCTCAAAGCCGATCATGAATGAGCTACCTTCACTACTAGATTTTTATCCAACATTATTTACAACACCATAATAGTAATTACAAACCCTAGAACTTATATAAGATAAACTTCACACATTAGGGAATAATATATAGGTAGGATTTCCTTTTTATTGTTTATCAAATACCACAAAATAATATTTTAGGAGCCACTACACTTGTATTTTAACAATTTCAAACTTTGCATGTCGAAAGAAACTTCATAGTACAACAAAATGTTTTGAGAGGATAATACATTCTTAAGAGTTCATATTGTCATTATACTTATGCAAAATAGAGTGTAACATGTCATGGCACGCGTTGGTTTGAACACAACTAGGGCAGAGGCGGCCAGGGCAGAGGCGAACCCTGATGAGGCTGGTTGTATCCTGGTCATAGTAGGCGCCAATGGAGGTGGAATTCTTCAATAGGAGATGAGGAACCACATCCATCCTCCCTCTCATTGTCATTCTACAAATTCTCTCTGGTCGAGGCTCCTCAAATCAGAAGAGGGGAAAAATAAGGGTAAGCTCTGACCGATCCCGGTTGAGATTGAGGATGGCAAATTACTTTTGCTGCATGCAGACATAATGGAAAATGCTCAGAAGTGGGAGAATGCGGTCTCTAGTTACATCATTAACTTCAAGGCTCATCTTACCACCCTCACAAATCATCTAGCATGGATCTCGAAGGTCAAGGGGAGGATTGAGATATTTGCAAGGTCGCACAGGTTCTTCATAATTTGGTTCTCTCAAAAGGAAGATATGGAATTCACTCTTGAGAATGGGTCTTGGTTTGTAAAAGGTAAACCTTTTATCCTCAAAGAGTGGTAGATAAGTGATCAATTGGATAAGCCTATTCTTTATGAAGTACCTATGTGTATACCTTTATACAACTTGCCACTGTAGTTTTGGGGAGAAATTACGTTTTGTTGTATCGGAAGTTTCCTAGGGAAACCTATTGATTCAGATCGCATGACTAAATCTTGACCCAGAATTGAATTCGCTAGGATCTATGCTCTCATGTCTGCTGACTCTTCCTTTTCGACGATGAGTAACATGAAGAGCGACTCTGGGAAAGAACATGCTATTTTTATTAAGTATGAATGGATTCTGAAGAAGTGTCATGGTTGTCGTCAATTTGGTCATGAACAGACATCATGCAAGACTGCTCCAAATGATCCGACACCTGAACCTCAATAGGTGGAGAAGAAAAAATGGGTCAGGAAGAAGGTTAATGAAGTTTCTCTTGAGAATATAAATCAATATTTACCTACCTCTATTCCTATTTCTATCCTGTTAGTGCACCTATTATTGAACCAAATCAGGGGAGTGTTGACATGGCTTCTACTCCTGAGGTTACCTCTTATAGTCAGAGTATTGGTACCAGAAATCTGAATCATTTTAATTCAGTTTGTGTAGACAGGTGTATTCCTTCGTTTATTGTTGTGCAGTCAAAGAAAATGAAGGTTGAAGCCCTTTCTAAGATCCAATCATCACTAAGAACTCATGTATTAACTCATTCTATGAGGAAGGTTTTATTCAAGTCAGATCTAAATCAAGGTCCCCGCCTAAATGTTTTACGAAGATGAACAAACAAAAAGAGGGTCATGTTATTCAACAATTCATCTCTCCAAATATGTTTCAGAACTTGCATGTGGTTGATGAAGAGTCCTTGGATGTTACTGTGGCTAGAAGGTCTCGAGCCCCCCTCACTCTTAATGAATACCATTCTCTCAGTCTCCTCTTGGAATGTTCATGGTTTAAACAAAATTGATCCCCAACATAGAGTCCACGAGGAGCTAAGACGGGTTAAATCTCCTATAAATATTGTTATTAAAACCAAAATTAGGAGGAAGAAGATCAGTAAAACTCTCCAAAGAGTTTTTCTTGAGTATAATTGGCTATCTAATCATGCTTCACATACTTTGGGAATATTCATTAGTCTTTGGGATCCCTCTATTGTTTCTATTATTTCTATTTCTAAGATGCATCAATTCATTCACTACAAATGTACTTATGGAGGTAGTATCTTCTTCTTAACTCCAATATATGGTCAGAATGAAGATAGAAAGAGATCTTCCCTCTGGGAGTCTCTTAGTATGATTGATGGATCTATGTCTCATCCTTGGATTCTTTGTGGAAATTTTAATTGTGTTTGTTTGGTCTCTAAAAGATCTAGAAGATCTAATCCTTCTAGAATTTCTATGTTGGAATTTAATTCTTTTCTAAAAAAATTTGGTCTCTTCGAAGCTAAGATGAATGGCCCTATGTTCACTTGAGATAATAGGCAATCTTGTATCAATTTTACTACTTCTAAAATTGATCATGTTATTTTCAGCAACTTGTTGAATGATTGGCCTAACTACATTGGTGAAATCTTCTCCACCATCCATAGTGACCATAAGATTCTTAGATTATCTCTTAATTGTAAAGGGAGAAGAAAAAACATCCCCTTCTGATTTGTTAATGCATGGACTAATGTGGAAGGTTACTCTGATATTTTCAAAAAAGCCTAGAGTATTAAGGTAGATGGATGTCCTATATTTATAGTGCTTAAAAATCTTAAGCAGATCAAGCAAGATTTGATTGTCTGGTATAAAGACAAGATAGGGAATTTTGGTGATAAAACTAGGGAGCTTGAGAGACAAGATTTACAAGCATAAGAGGATGCTGATTTCAATCCTGGAAATTCTAAGTTGATCAATATTGATTCAAATTTGAGAATTAAATCTCTCAAAGCTCTCAAAAATTAAGAATCTATATCTAATAAAAAGTCCAGAGTCCATTGGTTGAGTCTGGGAAATAAGAACACGAAGTTTTTCTATAATTATATTCATACCAAAAAGCAAAGAAACTCTATTAGAGACCTGGATATAAATGGTACCCAGTGCTATGATGAAGACATGATCAAGAATAATGTTATTGAGTATTAATTTGACCTTTTCAACAAGTCTACAAATGATAGTATCCCCTGGAATATTGAATGGAATCTTCCCTGTATTTGTGAAGAGCAACATGATGCTCTTTTTAGTTTGGTTACCAAGAAAGAGATTAATCAAGTGGTGTTGAACTCTAACTGTGACAAGGCCCTTGGCACAAATAGTTTTAATGCCAAATTCTTTAAATCATTCTGGGACATCATTGGAGATGATATATCGACTGCTATCTTGGATTTTTTTGCTAAAGGAAAAAGTTTGAAGGAGATTTATAGAACATTCATCACTCTTATCCCTAAAATTAACAATGTTAACTCCTTAAAAGACCAAAGAACAGTAGCTTTATCTAACTTTCTTCTTATGATCATTACTAAAATCCTTGCCAATAGATTGAAGGATATCTTGCCTCATGTTATTGACCTGAATAAAAGTGCTTTTGTCAAAAATAGGAAAATCTCTAGTGCCATTCTTCTCGCTAATGAGTTGGTTAGTGACTTTGATCTTGCTTGTAGTGACTCAAAATTCTGTCTGAAGGCTGATATTACCAAAGCATACGATTCCATTAATTTGGACTATTTTTTTGATACTATGTATCTTATGAATGTATGCTGGATGAATTGGATAAGAACCATTATTAATACTAATAGCTACCAGATTCTTCTCAATAATGAACCTACAAATTATTTCTCCCCTTCCAATGGGATTAGGTAGGGAGATCCCCTTGCCCCTCTTCTGTTTGTTATATGTATGTAAGGGTTTTCGGCTATGATGTCATGGAATGTGAAGCAAGGGTAGTTCAAAAGTATTCATGCATCTCCTTATTATCACATCTCTCATACTACTTTTGTTGATGACCTGATGGTCTTTAGGAAAGATGATGTCAAAAATGCTAAGTGTCTGGATCAAATTCTATAGGATTTTGGTCGTGTTTTAGGTCTTCAAATCAACACTGATGAAAGATGATTTTCTTTAGTAGAAATGCTTATAAAACCTTTTTTTGTGATATTCCTAAGATTGTTGAAGGTGTCTTCCCTTCCAATTATCTTGGGATTCCCTTTTTCACTAGAAGGGTCATGAAAAATCTTTGTCACCCACTCATTGATAAACTCAAGATCAAGCTGGACAGTTGGAAAATTAAAATGCTCTATTTTGCTGGTTGATCTGAACTTATATGTTCTACCCTTTCTTCTTACAACCTGTATTGGTTGATAGTTTTTCCTTTACCTCAATCTATCTTAAATGAAATTGACCAAATTTGCAGATATTTTCTTTGGGGCTAAAAGGAAGATGTTAAGAAGATACATCTGCTTAACTGGTCGAATATTTGTAAACCCAAAAAAGAAGGGGGGCTAGGGTTTAAGAATTATGCTGATATTAACAAGGAAGGTATGATTAAACTCGTTTGGGATATTACCATCAAAGTAGATAACCTATGGATTAGATGGATTCATGGTACGTACTTAAAAATATGATTCTATCTGGAAGTATTCTTTGAAGAATTATTATTCTTGGATGTGGAGACAGATTTGTAAAAATAGAGACCTGGATTTTCCTCATATCAATTTCTTGGTTGGAAATGGGAACAATATCCTTCTTTGGAGAGATCTTTGGATCCAGGATAATAAGTTCCTTGAGGATGCTATTGATCCAAGAAATTGTGTATACCTTGGCAAGGGTAAGTTAGCTAAAGTGAGTTGTTGTATTCATGAAGGAAGATGGAACATTCTTGAAACTAGGAGGCTAAAAATATGTCTCAATTTCTTAACCCATGCCCTATTTTGAACTTTCCTAATGATTAAAAGATTATTTTCAAAGGGAAAGTTGATATCAAGCTTAAAGATGCTTGGGAAGCTTGTAGAGTAGTATCCCTTGATGTTGGTTGGGCTAGTTGGCTTTGAAAGATTAACATCCCTAAAAACTTCAAGATGATAGCTTGGAAACTTGTCTAGGATTATCTACAAGTCCTCAATAATCTGAGGAGAAGAGGGTTTATGTTTCCTTCTATCTATTTGATGTGTAGACGATCAGATGGGTCTTGTTCTCACATTTTTTTCCAATGTGATGTTTCTATTGCTATCTGGAGCTTTATTAGAGCTAAGAGACTTATTCCTTTCATTCTTTCAAGCTTTTCTAATATCATTCTCTACAAGAATAAGGCTCAGAGTCATAGTAGTAATATTGTTCTTTATCACATCTGGAGGCTCAGGAATAAAATCATTTTTTAAGATTGGTCCCGAGACTGTATTATATTTTTTTAAGGCTTGAAATTTGGCATCCTTATTTTTTATTTGGATCTTAAGCTTATGCCTTTGGAGAGTGGTTTATGATTCTTTCTAGATGTATATCTTGCTAGCTCTTGTATAGATTTCTACAACACAATTTTTACTTTGTATAGATTTTCTTCTATACTTGTAAAAAGACATTGTCCTGAACTTTGGTGTGGTGTTTTACCCACCTTGGTTTCTGAACAAAGAGGGGTAACACGTTTGAGTGAACAAAAAAAACATGTCATATTTTAGCATTTTATGGATTTTTAGAACAATATTTACATCATGTGTTACAAGTAGACAAAACACACATTAAAAGTTATATCACTCGTCTTGGTAGAGAATACACCAAAGTTTTAAGAGGGGAAACTCTAAAATCAGAAACAAAGAACCTATCTTGGTCAACTAAAACTCCAAGAACACCTCATATGTCCATGAATAGGGTGAATCTAAATAAAATAGGAGAAAGAGAGAGTGTTCTTGAACCTTATGTATAAGTTTCCAACACGAAGCACCATGAAACTTGTCCATGGTGGAAGATAGGGTGAAGAACAACAAGAAAACAAATTGAGGTAGAAGATGTAACATCCCTGACCTGGGTTATGATCTAACCCTAGATGTTTTTCTTAATAATGTTGATTAGATGCTTTTTCATATTTCTTGGAAAGTAATTAAGGCTCAAGAGGAACTTATATTTCAATTTTAGTCCTTTTTGAATAATGTTGAAACATTGTTTTGTTAGTTTTGGACTAAAGTGAAAATTACCCAAGTTGAGGGGTTAACTTGAAAATTGTACATGATAAAATGTTTCTCAGATGTTGAAGCATCATAATAATGAGAATGATGCAGTGGTATGGTTTCCACAAGCTTGAGCACCAAGATAAAGCTAGCTGAGCAATCCTTGTGCATTAAAACCTAGTTTTGGTGTAATGTGTAATTTACCCAAAACCTAGGGTTCAATATGCAAAATACCACTTCTAGAGGTCCCCCCATGTTTCTTGGCATCATGTAGAGAAAAGAAAATGAGAGGGGCGTCTCATTTGAATTATCTTAGAGGAGAGAGAACCTTGGTATTAAAATAATCAAGATTTAAGCATAAAAGGAACTTTATTTCAATTTAATGCAAAAAGAAATATATTAATTAAAGAGCCCTTCAACCAAAAGGGTGAGGGATGAATTTGCAAAGGTGTTTGATGAGCTTGTTCCTTGCAAAGGCACGAAAATATCTTGAGTAAGTGCAAAGCCCACTCACATTAAGTTAATAAAAAGAAATATCCACTAAAAAGGGGATATTAGTATAATATGATTAAGGTTCTTAATTTCTTTTCTTTTAATTCTTGGATAATGAAGAAGTTTTTCAAGTGGTAGAAGATGTCTTCATGGCCAAGAAATTGAGGGGGAGGAGGCGGCACTAATTTTGGAATTAAAGGATTTTTATAAGGCATTTTCTCTCTCATTGATTTTCTTATAAAAACACCTTTTACAACCCAAATCGAAGGCTTTTTCGAATCCACTTCCTCTCTTTGCTTGCAAAAAACGACCAAGGGATCTAGGATCAGAAGGCAGACGACCCCCAACCTGTTGGTAAGCTTCTTGATCCTCTTTCACCTTGATTTCATGGTGGAAATAAAAAAACAATGCATGATTTCTTCTCTATTTCACTCCATCTTCAATCCTAGCCAATCTTTTCACTCCAAAGCTTGAGGATGAGCCTTGCGAGAGTTGCAAAATCTTCCTACACCATTGTTTATGTGAAGCTCCAAGCTTCGAAGCTCAATTGGAGGCGGGTTATATAACTCAAACCCTTAGATATTGTTATTGCATTCAAATCTCCATTATATGTTGAACGTTTTGTTCTATTTGAAATTCCCTTGATCCATTGTTGTAATTACCATGAAAATGGCAGTAACTTTTGAATGAAAAAAGGTATATGATGATGACATCATCTTAGGCACATATTCCAACAAGTTTTCCTTGCAAACGGATTTAAGACTTTGGTCCAAACGGTTTCACCAAACCGTTTAGAGTCTTGAACCCCAAACCGTTTAGATGAGTTGCCCATTTGGTTGGGTTGACCATTTGAGGTAAGGACCCTAGTACATGTTGGATGAGGATCTAATGGTTCCAATTGATTGAATCAATATATGGACAATCATCCAATTAGAAACCCTAATTGGGTTAAGTGCTGATTTTGCAATTGAATGAATTAAATCTTTGGGTTGATTAACCTAAACGGTCTCAAGACCGTTTGGAGATCACCCAAACAGTCTCAAGACCGTTTGGAGGTCAACCAAGACCGTTTGGAGGTCTAGAGTTGAGTATGGTTGAGTTTTGAAAGTCCAAAGATAGAAAATGGTAATGCAATCAATAGTTCAATTGTTGATCAATATAATAATCCAAACCCTAATTGAATTTCACAATTTTAAGTGATGGGATGGAGAAAAAGGTCTCAAGACTGTTTGGAGGTCATCCAAATGACCTCATGACCATTTTAGTTCAGGTCATGCCCAATTTGAATGATGGTCCAATAATTTTAAAGCAATTAGTTCCACAATGACTAATATTGAAAGTTCATCGATTTCAATCCTAATTCAATTGGGTTAAAAACCCTAATTGATGATCAATTGAAAGTCTAATCAATTGAAAGATGATTCATTAAGCTCAATTTAAGTATGGTTCTTAGGTTCAATTGTTGAGTAATTACATGGATTCAATTGATGAAGGAATTAATCTTGGAAACCCTAAATCAATATGAGTGGTTGAGATAGTGAATCCTCAGGGGGCAGAAACCCTACAGCGGGTGAAGAACAACAGCATCAGCAACATCAAGGACAATAGTGAATCCTCAGGTGGAAACACTGGTTGTCATGTCCTGTAAATAGAGAGCCCTATGTGTCGTCTCTGTACTCTCAGGTCCTAGGAGTCAGTAGTTAGTTTAATATTGATATGAGATTTTGGCTTGATGCCTCGAGATTTTTATACTGCCTATGTATAGTCTATCATGGCAGCTAATGTTTGTGACTCTTGAGAAGGATTGGTATAAGAAATGTACTAGTAAACCAGAATGAATTTGAAATACTTTGGTTCTTTATGAAAGAGTTTTTCAGTTTATGGATCTCTTTGTAAAACGTTTTAATTTTTTTGTGATTTTCAGTAACTCCACTGCTAACGACCACTTCTGCATTAGTTAATCTTGTTTTCGTGAATCGTTCACCACAATTTAGTGGTATCATAGCTCTAGGTTCGCTGAGTCTATAGAGACATAGGATTAAGGTTGTTGAGTCTGTTCTAGTGTCTTCCAGTTTATCTGATAGTGTCTTCTGCTCATATAGGAGGAGAAGAAAACTAAAGATGTCTAGATCACACGATGAACATGCTACTGAGAGTAGCATTGATGCACTAGGAGGAGGTGCAAGAGACCAAGATAGGGAAGGAACCATACCTAAACAACCCCAGTTCAATCAAGCAGATATGGGGAACCCAGCCTTCCAAGCCATGTTTGGATAGTTTATGACGGCCATGACTCATATGACAGATAGGATGCTATTACCTGCACCTAGGGCACCTACCCACCATGAAGTATAGGGAGTCGTCAAGACATTTGAACGAATTCGCCGGGTTGGAGCCATAAAATATGCTAGAACAACTGACCCAGCAGATGCAGACATGTGGCTGACTGAGCTGGAGAAGGCCTTTAGAATCCTTAACATCCTAGAAGCTGAGAAGGTTAGACACATAGTGTACCTTCTTAAAGGGAGTGATGGCCATTGGTGGACCATAGAAGAGGGCAAGAGGCCAGGTGTGGAGATCGAATGGGAAGTATTCCGACGAGAATTCATCAATAGATACTTTCCTAAGACGTTCGTGGACGAGAAGATCTCTCAGTTTGAGAGATTATGTCAGGGACCAATGAACATTAGCAAGTATGAGGCTAAGTTCATGGAGCTTTTGCGATTCTATCCACATATGGTAGCTACTGATGAAGAGAGGATTCTGGATTTTGAGAAGGCGTTGAAATCTTCTTGGATTGTGAGTCCAAGCAAGCTGTGTTCACAGATAATAGTGACACATGGATATTTCAAGGAGATAGAAAGATTCTTCCAACCTACCATCATTTGCGTATTAAGGAGGGTGACATACCTAAGTCTGCCTTTAGGATAAGGTACAATCACTATGAGTTCACAGTTATGTCGTTTGGACTAACTAATGCACCAGCTGCATTCATGGAACTCATGAATATAATCTTTCAACCTTTTCTTGATCAATGTGTAGTAGTTTTTATAGATGACATTTTGATCTACAATAGAGATGCTCAACAACATGAGCAGCACCTCCGTCAGGCTCTAACTTTGCAAATAAAGCATAAATTGTATGCTAAGTTTAGCAAATGTGAATTCTGGCTACCAAAAGTTTCTTTTCTAGGACACATAATATCTGCTTCAGGTATTCGTGTTGATCCTAAGAAGATAGAATATGTCCTGCAATGGGAACAGCCGAAAACACCAATGGAGATACGTAGTTTCTTAGGGTTGGCAGGCTATTACAAGAGGTTCATTAAGTACTTCAGTTCTATAGCTTTACCTCTAACCAAGTTGACCAGGAAGGAGGTTCCTTTTGTCTGGAATGACAAGTGTCAACATTCTTTTCAGTTGTTGAAAGAAAGGTTGATAAGTGCACCTGTACTGGTGTTACCTGAGCAAGGAAAAGGGTATATAGTTTTCTGTGATGCATCTAAGAATGGTTTAGGATGTGTGTTGATGCAGGATAAGCAAGTGATTTCTTTTGCTTCTCGAAAGCTTAAGAAATACGAGGAGAATTATCCAACACATGATCTAGAGCTAGCCGTTGTAGTCCATGCTTTGAAGAACTAGAGACATTATCTCTATGGAGAGACATTCCATATTTTCATAGACCATAAGAACCTAAAGTATATTTTCTCACAACATGAGCTAAACATGAGGCAACGCCGCTGGATGGAGTTAATCAAGGACTATGATTTTACAATTGATTATCATCCAGGAAAGGCTAATGTGGTTGCTGATGCATTAAGCACAAAATCAGCAACACCAACCTTAGATAAAGCACAGTTGAATTCTTTAGTGTGTTCTAAGAGGGATATGTTTATATCCTTGAGGAAAAACAATGTACAGTTTAAAGTATCATTGTTAGCTGGGTTGTTAGCTAAGATGCTCATAAAACCAACTCTGAGACAGCAGATTAAAGAGGCCCAGCAAGCTGATGTTGTAGTTCAGCAGATTAGGTCAGAGTATGGTAGTGAGAAATGAGATGGATTTCATGAGTCAGAGGATCAGGTAGTATGTTACCATGGTAGGATGGTAGTACCTGATGCCAATGACTTGAGGAAGTTAGTTCTAGAAGAAGCTCATTCTTCGATGTATGCTATGAATCCAGGGAGCACTAAATTGTATCATAACTTAAAATATATGTATTGGTGGCATGGATTGAAGAAAGATGTAGTTGAGTTTGTTATGCGGTGTCTGGTGTGTCAGCAGGTTAAAGCTTAACATCAGAAGCCCGCAGGAGCAATGCAATCTTTGCCTATACCACAGTGGAAGTGGTATCATGTGACCATGGACTTTGTGGTTGGTTTGCCTAGAACAACCAAACATTATGATTCCATTTGGGAGATAGTAGATAGGTTGACTAAGACAACACATTTCTTACCTGTCAAAACAACCTACACTGCTGAGAAGCTGGCACAGTTATATGTAGATGAGATAGTGTGGTTGCACAGGATTCCAGCCACCATCATTTCTGATAGAGGTCCCCAGTTCACGAGTCGTTTTTGGGAATGACTTCATAAAGATTTGGGTACGTAGTTAAGGTTTAGTACTGCCTTTCACCCATAGACAGATGGACAATCTGAAAGGACCATACAAACTTTAGAGGACTTGCTTAGGGCATGTGTCCTTCAATTTGTAGGAAGTTGGGATCTACACTTGAGCTTGATAGAATTTGCTTACAATAATAGCTATCAGCACAGTATTGACATGGCACCGTATGAAGATTTATATGGTAGATGTTGTAGATCTCCTTTATGTTGGTATGAAACTGGAGAAAATCAACTTTTGGGTCCTGAGCTAATGCAGCAGACAATTGAGAAGATTAAAGTAATACAACAACAGTTAAAGACTGCACAGGATAGATAGAAATCTTACACTGACAAATGGCAAAGACCTTTAGAATTCCAAGTTGGAGACAAAGTATATCTCAAGGTCTCACCTTGGAAGGGAGTTCTTAGATTTGGAAGGAAGGGAAAGTTAGCTCCTAGATTTATGGGGCCTTATCCAATCATTGAATGGATTGGAAAGGTAGCTTATAAGCTGGAGTTACCACCTGAGTTGCATAAGTTGCATCCAGTGTTCCATATCTCTATGCTGAGAAAGTGTCATCCTGACATAGAATTAGTTCTACAACCTGTGGAAGTAGAATTAAATGATGATATATCATATGTTGAAGGACATGTGACGATCCTTGATAAGAGAATTAAAAAGCTGAAAAAGAAAGACATTTGTCTTGTAAAAGTCCTCTGGAATCACCATGGCATTGAAGAATATACATGGGAACTAGAGGAAGAGATAAGGAGGAAATACCCTACTCTTTTCTCTTAAATGTTTTATTGATGATTTTGGGGACGAAATCCTTGTAAGGGGTGGATAATTTGTAACATCCCCGACCTGGGTTATGCTCTAACCCTAGATGTTTTGCTTAATAATGTTGATTAGATGCTTGTTCATATTTATTGGAAATTAATTAAGGCTCAAGAGGAACTTATATTTCAATTTTAGTCATTTTTGAATAATGTTGAAACATTGTTTTGTTAGTTTTGGACTAAAGTGCAAATTACCCAAGTTGAGGGGTTAACTTGCAAATTTTACATGATAAAATGTTTCTCAGATGTTGAAGCATCATAAGAATGAGAATGATGTAGTGGTATGGTTTCCACAAGCTTGAGCACCAAGATAAAGCTTGCTGAGCAATCCTTGTGCATTAAAACCTAGTTTTAGTGTAATGTGTAATTTACCCAAAACCTAGGGTTCAATATGAAAAATACCACTTCTAGAGGGTCCTCCGTGTTTCTTGGCATCATGTATAGAAAACAAAATGAGAGGGGCGCCTCATTTGAATTGTCTTAAAGGAGAGAGAATCTTGGTTATAAAAATAATCAAGATTTAAGCATAAAAGGAACTTTATTTCAATTTAATGCAAAAAGAAATATATTAATAAAAGAGCCCTTCAACCAAAAAGGTGAGGTATGAATTTGCAAAGGGGTTGGACGAGCTTGTGCCTTGCAAAGTCATGGAAATATCTTGAGTGAGTGGAAAGCCCACTCATATTAATTTAATAAAAAGAAATATCCACAAAAAAGGGGATATTAGCATAATATGATTAAGGTGCTTAATTTCTTTTCTTTTAATTCTTGGATAATGAAGAATTTTTGCAAGTGGGAGAAGATGGCTTCGTGTCCAAGAAATTGAGGGGGAAGAGGCGACACTAATTTTGGCATTAAAAGATTTTTATTAGACATTTTCTCTCTCATTGATTTTCTTATAAAAACACCTTTTACAACCCAAATCAAAGGCTTTTTCAAATCCACTTCCTCTCTTTGAATGCAAAAAATGACCACGGAAGCTAGGAGCAGAAGGAGGATGACCCCCAACCTGTTGGTAAGCTTCTTGATCCTCTTTCACCTTGATTTCATGGTGGAAATCACAAAACAATGCATGATTTCTTCTCTATTTCACTCCATCTTCAATCCTAGCCAATCTTTTCACTCCAAAGCTTGAAGACGAGCCTTGGGAGAGTTGCAAAAGCTTCCTCCACCATTGTTGATGTGAATCTCCAAGCTTTGAAGCTCAATTGGAGGTGGGTTATATAACTCAAACCCTTAAATATTGTTATTGCATTCAAATCTCCATTATTTGTTGAACGTTTTGTTCTATTTGAAATTCCCTTGATCCATTGTTGTAATTACCATGAAAATGGCAGTAGATTTTGAATGAACGAAGGTATATGATGATGACATCATCTTAGGCACATATTCCAACAAGTTTTCCTTGCAAATGGTTTTAAGACTTTGGTCCAAACGGTTTCACCAAACCGTTTGGAGACTAAACGGTTTGCAAACCGTTTAGAGTCTTGAACCCCAAACTATTTAGATGATTTGACCATTTGGTTGGGTTGAACGTTTGAGGTTAGGACCCTAGTACATGTTGTATGAGGATCTAATGGTTCCAATTGATTGAATCAATATATGGACAATCATCCAATTAGAAACCCTAATCAGGTTAAGTGCTGATTTTGCAATTGAATGAATTAAATATTTGGGTTGATTAACCCAAACGGTCTCAAGACCGTTTGGAGATCACCCAAATGGTCTCAAGACCGTTTGGAGGTCAACCAAGACCGTTTTGAGGTCTAGGGTTGAGTATGGTTGAGTTTTTGAAAGTCCAAAGATAGCAAATGGTAATGCAATCAATAGTTCAATTGTTGATCAATCTAATAATCCAAAGCCTAATTGAATTTCACAATTTTAAGTGATGGGATGGGGAAAACGGTCTCAAGACCATTTGGAGGTCATCCAAATGACCTCAAGACCGTTTGAGGTCAGGTCATGCTCAATTTGAATGATGGTCCAATAATATCAAAGCAATTAGTTCCACAATGACTAATATTGAAAGTTCATCGATTTCAACCCTAATTCAATTGGGTTCAAAACCCTAATTGATGATCAATTAAAAGTCTAATCAATTGAAAGATGATTCATTAAGGTCAATTTAAGTATGGTTCTTAGGTTCAATTGATGAGTAATTACATGGATTCAATTGATGAAGGAATTAATCTTTTTTTTTGGTCGGCCAATGAAGGAATTAATCTTGGAAACCCTAAATCAATATGAGTGGTTGAGACCATTTTTGGTCCAATCGGTTTTGAGGTGGTTTGGACCAAATGGTCTCAAGACCGTTTGAGTCCAAACAGACTCAAGACCGTTTGGGACCAAACGGTCTCAAGACCGTTTGGGACCAAATGATCCCAAACCGATTGAGACCCATACGATCCCAAGTACATATGTTCTAAACAATTTCAAGCACCAACTTTGCTAAACGGTTTCAAACCGTTAGACCAAGACCGTTTGGAGGTATTTCAAGCAAGATCGTTTGAGGTATGGTTGGTTAAGACCGTTTGGGGTCTAAGTTACCGAGACAGTTTGGAAGTAATTAACCAAAATCGTATGGACAATTAAGGTGATTCAAGGTCAATTGTTTAATTGATCATTACATGATGCAATTCAAGGATGATTATGATAATTGTACTCTTAATAAGAAAGGGGGATTAGTACCTTTTAAATGATTAATCCTTGATGAGTATAGAAGTAATGACACAATACACGTGTCAGCTCTCCAATCAAGTTGAGTTAACCTAATCTAATCAGGTCTGAAGTAAATATCATGTTATAGAAGATGAGAGAGAGAGGACTTCCTACATGAATGATAATTATGTAGTGGTTAAGTCTCAACACTTCCAACATGAATGAATGTTTAATTAGGGTATGATCCTTGATAAAGAGATCATGAACCCTAATTAGGAAGGTTGATGAACCCTAACCCTAATTGAGGGCAATGATAAGTGAAACCCTAATCTATGGTAATGGTATGACCCTAATTTAGGGTAATGACATGAGAAACCCTAATTCAGGGTATTTCAACAATATGCCCTGATTGAATGTGAATAGTAAACTGTAACATCCCTGACCTGGGTTATGAGTTAACCCTAGGTGTTTTGCCTAATTATGTAATTAAGATACTGGTGATTATCTTTTTGCATGTAATTAAGTTCCTGAGGAACATACTTTTCCTTTTCTATCCCTTTTAAACAATGTTGAATTGATTGTTTTGTAATACAGGGACCTATGTGCAATTTACCCAGTTAGAAGGGTTAACTTGCAATTTGCACATGTTGAGATGTTCCTCTGACGTTGAGACATCATAAGAATGATTATGGTAAAGTTTGAGGGATTTCCCAAGCTTGAGCACCAAGGTGCAGCTGTGGAAGCAATCCCTGTGCTTGAAACCCTAAATTGGAGTAAAGTGCAATTTACCCAATTTGAGGGGTGCAACTTGTAAAATACACTATCTAAAAATATCTTTTAAGACTCTTGTCATCATTTAGAGAAGAAATGATGAAGAAGTCGCTTCAATTGAATAATCATATAATGAAAAACACCTTTATGATTGAATAATCAAGGTGTAAGTACTATAGCCTTTTATGTGTGTGCTTTAGTAATAGGTTAATCTTCTTTGCCTTCATTTCTTGACCTTAGAAGAAGGTTGTCCTTAGAAATAAGAAGAAGGGACGAGCAAAGAAGAAAGGAGGGACTTAGTTGAAAGTGAGGAAAACCTATGTGCCTATGTTGAAATTCCACCCCAAGTATATAAGCCCTTTTCCTCACTTAGCAAAGGAATGTTTCTTTCATTTCCTTCACTGTTCCCCTTGCTCAAACCGACTAAGGAGAGATCTGGAGCTCAGGAGGACGACCAGGGGAGTGCAAGGTAGGTTTGGATCCTTCCTTTTTCTTAAATTCTTGGATGAAACTCGAATTCAAGGTCAAATTCATGGCTAGCTCACTTAGCTCTATCTTTCTAGCCATCTCTTCTCAACTTTTCTTGGAGGATTCACCTTGGCCGACCTGTGGAGCTTCTAGGACGCCATTAAAGGCTTGGAGCTCGAAAGCTTGGAGCTCAAGGAGCAAGCTTTAGGTGGGTTTTATAACTCTAAACCTATGCTTTGTTATATACATCTTTTCTATGCTTTTAGTTGCTAGTTCTTCTTCTTCCCTATCTTCCCTTGCTTCCTTGCAAGCAAATCCGTGAGGAACTGTTGCTTTTCTTGAGCTAGAAGATGAGGGCGTTATTTCCTATGCTTATCCACAGTTTTCCACTTTACCATACGACCTCAACCAATTGCCCATACGGTTTACCAAACCGTTTGGTGGGCAAACGGTTTCAAGGTCGTATGAAGGCACACGGTCTCAAGACCGTATGGCCGCGTTGACCAAGCATGGACCGTATGGGAATCCTGTTCATAATTATGAAGATTAATCACCCACAAAATTTGAGAGGTTAACTCCAAAGGAATCGTGAGATATAGGCAAAACAATTAGCAATTTTAATTGAATTTAGTTCTGATTTTCAATCTGCTTAATTTGCCCTTTTTGGGCAAACGGTCTCAAGACCGTATAAGATGGTTGACTAAGCGTTGACCGTATGAGATTACTGTCATAATGATGTTAATTAATAACTCACCAAATTTTATGGACTAATTCCAAACGAGTTAAGAGTTGAATGTTGATTACTAGGGCAAACCCTAATTGAAATCAGTGCTGAAATCACAATGAGCTAATTTGAGATTTTGGGTTGATTAGCCCAAACGGTCTCAAGACCATTTGGGGAATCATCCAAACGGTCTCAAGACCATTTGGGGATCACCCAAGACCGTATGGAGGTCTGGGGTCAAGTATAGTTGACCAATTGAAGGTACAAAGATACCAAATTACATTGGAATTAAGTATTGATGTAATGATCAACTCAATAAATCAAACCTTGATGAATTTTCACTAGAGTTCAAAGGATGGATGGGCAAACGGTCTCAAGACCGTTTGGAACTCATCCAAATGGTCTCAAGACCGTTTAGTGACAACCCCAAGACCGTTTGGAGGTCTAGGGTTAAGGTAATTTGATCAATTGAGGGCCCAATTACAATGGGTTATTAAAATAATCAAATTGCTGATTTGTGACCTAATTAAGGTTCAACCCCTATCAAATCAATCTAGATTTTGATGAATTCTTGGGAAAACGGTCTCAAGACCGTTTGGAGTATATCCAAACGATCCCAAGACCGTTTGGGCCAAGTTTGAGCCCAATTGGAGGTCAATTGATGGGTTCAACTTCGATTTGATTCACATTGTTGAGTGTTGATGGTTGAACGTTTATAGACCTTAATTAAACCAACTCCAACCCTAATTGGATATCAATTGAGGGTCAATTGAGTGACCAATTGGTTAAGGATAACCCTAATTGTCTCAATTGGTAAGTGGTTAGCAAGCTTGAGACCAATTTATGGCTTCAACATAGGAAACCCTAATCGAGTTTACCCTTTGAACCACCTTGGAGGTCCATACGATCTTGAGCTTTTGAGGTCATTCGACCTCAAGACCGTATAAGGTCATTCGACCTCAAGACCGTATAAGGTCATTTGACCTCAAGACCATATATGGTCATTCGACCTCAAGACCGTATAAGGTCATTCGACCTCAAGACCGTATAAGGTCATTCGACCTCAAGACCGTATAAGGTCATTCGACCTCAAGATCGAATGAGGGCATACGACCTCAAGATCGAATGAGGGCATTCGACCTCAAGATCGTATAAAGGTTGAAGGTGTGAAACCTATTGGAGACTTTTGAAGTAATTATCATGAGATGTAAACAGTTTATCTCCTTTTATGAATGAAGCTTTATGGATTCAAGCTCTTGTCTCGAAAAGTTTTAATTTCCCATGATTTTGTCTTCCGTTGTTAATCGATTCGCTTCCGCTAAGTTTAAATCATGTTTATATCGTGGTTTGGAGATCAGAGCCCACAATTAGTGGTATCAGAGCTCTAGGTCCGTTGAGTCTACAGAGGCATAGGACTTAGGATGTCGCGTCTATCCTTAGTATCTCTTCCTTATCTAATAGAATCTTCTGCTCCTCAGGAGAAGAAGATACATAAGGATGGCAGAGCCACATGATGAGTACGTGGCAGAGAGTAGTGCAAGTGCACCTCGAGGTGGTGCAAGGGTTCCAGAAATAGAACAGCCTACACCTGAGCCACCCCAGTTTGACCCAGCTGATATGGGTAACCCAGCAGTTCAGACGATGTTTGGGCAGTTTATGACTGCCATGACACACATCACCGACAGGATGCCCATGCCTGCACCTAGGGCACCTGCCCAGCCCGAAGGACAAGGTATCGGTAAGACGTTCGAGCGACTTCGTCGTGTCGGAGCTACCGAATACTTTGGGACTGCTGACCCCACAGATGCTGATGTGTGGTTAACATAGTTGGAGAAGGCTTTCAGGATTCTTATTATCCCGGAGGCTGAGAAGGTTAGACATGTTGTCTATCTTCTCAAGGGCAGTGCTGGTCACTGGTGGAACATGGAAGAGCAGAAGAGACCTGGAATAGAGTTCTCGTGGGAAGAGTTTCATCGGGAATTTATCAATAGATATTTTCCAAAGACCTTCCTAGATGAGAAGATCTCTCAGTTTGAGAGATTGAGGTAGGGCATGATGAACATTAGCAAGTATGAAGCTAAGTTCATGGAATTACTGCGGTTCTATCCGCACATGGTTGCCACAGATGAGGAAAGAATCAGGAGATTCGAGAAGGGTTTGAATGCTGATATGTCAACCCCTGTGTCTGCCTTAGAAAACCGAGAGAGATTCTCTACCTTCGTTGAGTCAGTCTGAAGGATAGAGAGATCTGTGGTTGAGAAGAGGCAAGCCCAGAAAAGATATCCACAGTTCCAGGGTTCTTCATCTAGGGATTTCAAGAAACCTAGATTCTCTGCACCTAACCCTCCACCACCCAGATCGAGTTCTCAAACTCAATGGTCACCAAGCAGAGGTAGAGGACGGAGTCAACCGCTTCAAGGGACTCACAGTTCTACATCGATGTTAGTTACTGGACCACCCCGACCACAACAACAGGAGAGGAGATGCTACAACTGTGGTAAGGTGGGACACTTGATGAAGGATTGCCGTTCTAGGCCTGTCAGTGTGACACAGCCTCCGAGACAGAATCAACAAGGATCTCAGAGAATGCAATCTCAAGGAGCAGCTCGAGGATGTGGACAATCGTCTCAAGATGGATCATCAGCACCACCTCAACACCAGGCGACAGTGAGGTTCTATGCTATGAACCCACCAGATGCAGTGGTCAATCCACGGGTAGTGGCAGGTCAGATGGAACTTTTATATCCTGATATGTCTACATCCTGTGTTGTATCTGTTCTGATTGACCCGGGTGCTACGCACTCTTTCATCACTCATAGAGTGATTCGTAACTGCAATGTGACTGTTAGTCATAGGGCAGATAGTTTGTTGTTGGAGACTCCGTTGAGTGGGTCTGCCGTTTTGCAGGAGGTATGCTCTCCCTGCATCCTCTTCTTTTCTGACCATCGCATTCAAGTGGATCTTATACCGCTTGATATGCAAGGATTTGATATAATCCTCGGGATGGATACCTTAGAGAGGTATAGAGTTGTCTTGGATTGTGAGTCCAATTTGGCTGTGTTTGCTGATGAAAGCAACACATGGATCTTTCAAGGTGAAAGAAAGATTCTGCCCACCTGTCTTGTGTCAGCTATGGTTGCTGATAAGCTGTTGAGGCAAGGATGTTATGCATTCTTGGCCCATGTGGTAGATGTTACCAAGGAAAGTTCCAATCCTACCGAAGTTCCCATAGTCAGGGAATTCGAGGATGTGTTTCCTGAAGAACTTCCTGGTATACCACCACTTCGGGAGATTGATTTTGAAATCAATCTGATCCCAGATACGAAACCCATAGCCCAGACTCCGTATAGGATGGCGCCTGCTGAGATGGCAGAACTCAAGAAACAACTTCAAGAGTTACTTGAGAAGGGTTTTATCCGACCGAGCACTTCACCTTGGGGTGCTCCGGTCTTGTTTGTTAAAAAGAAAGATGGGTCAATGCGGTTGTGCATTGACTATAGACAACTCAATAAAGTAACAATAAAGAAAAAGTACCCTCTGCCGAGGATTGATGATCTCTTTGACCAGTTGCGTGGTGCAACAGTCTTTTCAAAGATAGACTTGAGGTCTGGATATCATCAACTTCGTATTAAGGATAGTGACATATACAAGTCTGCCTTTAGGACAAGATATGGTCACTATGAGTTCATGGTTATGTCATTTGGATTAACCAATGCACCAGCTGCATTTATGGAACTCATGAATAGAGTTTTCCGACCTTTCCTTGATCAGTGTGTTTTCGTCTTCATAGATGACATTCTGATCTATAGTAAGGATGCTCAGCAGCATGAGCAGCATCTTCGCCAAGCTTTGACCTTGCTAAGAGAACACAAGCTGTATGCTAAGTTTAGCAAGTGTGAGTTCTGGCTGCCGGAGGTATCTTTTCTAGGACATGTGATATCTGCCTCGGGAATTCATGTTGACCCTACAAAGGTAGAATCTGTTCTACAGTGGGAACAACCGAAGACACCGACGGAGATTCGAAGTTTCTTGGGGTTAGCTGGCTATTATCGAAGGTTCATTAAGAACTTTAGTTCTATAACCTTACCCTTGACCAAGTTAACCCGGAAAGATATTCCTTTTTCTTGGAGTGATAAGTGTCAACAGTCTTTCCAGTTGTTGAAGGAGAGGTTGACAAGTGCACCTGTGCTTGTGCTACCTGAACAAGGAAAAGGATATGTAGTCTTCTGTGATGCCTCCGAGAATGGACTTGGATGTGTGTTGATGCAGGATAAACAAGTGATTTCTTTTGCTTCTCGACAGCTTAAGAAACACGAGGAGAATTATTCGACACACGATCTGGAGTTAGCTGTTGTGGTTCATGCCTTGAAGATCTGGAGGCATTATCTCTACGGAGAGACATTCCAGATTTTCACAGACCACAAGAACCTTAAGTATATCTTCTCTCAGCATGAGCTTAACATGAGGCAACGTCGCTGGATGGAGTTAATCAAGGACTATGATTGTACAATTGATTACCATCCAGGCAAGGCCAATGTTGTTGCAGATGCCTTGAGTAGGAAATCAGCAACATCAACCATGGATAGAGCACAACTAAACTCTTTAGTGTGCTTTAAGAGAGATATGTTTATCTCTTTAAGGCAAGACAATGTAAAGTTGAAGGTGTCATTGTTAGCCGGGTTGTTGGCTGAGATGCATATTAAACCTACCCTAAGAGAGCAGATTAAGGAAGCACAACAAGATGATGTTGCAGTTCAGCAGATCAGATCAGAGTATGGAAATGAGAAGCAAGATGGTTTCCATGACTCGGATGATCATGTAGCTTGTTATCATGAGAGGATGATAGTGCCAGATGTGGATAACTTAAGGAAGTTAGTCCTGGAAGAAGCTCATTCTTCGATGTATGCTATGCATCCAGGGAGCACCAAGATGTATCGTAATTTAAAGGAACTATATTGGTGGCCTGGAATGAAGAAGGATGTTGTAGAGTTTGTTCTGAGGTGTCCTGTGTGTCAGCAAGTTAAAGCTGAACACCAGAAGCCTGCAGGAACAATGCAACCTTTACCCATACCACAGTGGAAGTGGGACCATGTGACCATGGACTTCGTTGTTGGCCTACCCAGGACAAACAAAGGACATGATTCCATTTGGGTAGTTGTAGATAGGTTGACAAAGACATCGCATTTCTTACCTGTCAAAACAACCTATTCTGCTGAAAGGTTATCACAGTTGTATGTACAAGAGATAGTGCGTTTGCACAGAGTTCCTGTCACAATAGTTTCTGACAGAGGTCCTCAGTTTACAAGTCATTTTTGGGAACAGTTACACAGAGCCTTAGGCACCAAGCTAAGGTTTAGTACGACCTTTCATCCGCAGACTGACAGTCGGAAAGAACTATACAAACCTTAGAAGACCTGTTGAGAGCATGTGTTCTCCAGTTTACCGGAAGTTGGGATCTACACCTAAGCTTGATAGAGTTTGCCTATAACAATAGTTATCAACATAGTATTGATATGGCACCTTATGAAGCCTTGTATGGTAGACGTTGTAGATCACCTTTGTGTTGGTTTGAGACTGGTGAGCATCAGTTGTTAGGTCCTGATCTTATGCAGCAGACCACAGAGAAGATTAAAGTAATACAACAACAGATTAAGACTGCACAGGATAGGCAGAAATCTTATGCTGACAAACGTCGTAGACCCTTAGAATTCCAGGTTGGAGACAGAGTGTATCTCAAGGTCTCGCCTTGGAAAGGAGTCCTTCGTTTTGGAAGGAAAGGGAAGTTAGCTCCTAGATTTATGGGGCCTTATCCAATCATTGAACAGATTGGACAAGTAGCCTATAAACTAGAGCTGCCACCAGAGTTACAGAGGTTACATCCTGTGTTTCACATTTCTATGCTAAAGAAATGTCACCCCGATACTGAGTCAATTCTACAACCTATGGAGGTAGAATTGAATGATGATATATCTTATGAGGAAGGACCGGTGTCAATCCTTGATAACAGAATTAAAAAGTTAAAAAAGAAAGATATAAGCCTTGTGAAAGTCCTCTGGAACCACCGTGGTATTGAAGAAGCCACTTGGGAACTAGAGGATGATATTAGAAGGAAGTATCCTGCCCTTTTCTCTTAATATGTTTTATCGATTTCGGGGACGAAATCCTTGTAAGGGGTGGATAATTTGTAACATCCCTGGCCTGGGTTATGAGTTAACCCTAGGTGTTTTGCCTAATTATGTAACTAAGATACTGGTGATTATCTTTTTGCATGTAATTAAGTTCCTGAGGAACATACTTTTCCTTTTCTGTCCCTTTTAAACAATGTTGAATTGATTGTTTTGTAATACAGGGACCTATGTGCAATTTAACCAGTTAGAAGGGTTAACTTGCAATTTGCACATGTTGAGATGTTCCTCTGATGTTGAGACATCATAAGAATGATTATGGTAAAGTTTGAGGGATTTCCCAAGCTTGAGCACCAAGGTGCAGTTGTGGAAGCAATCCCTGTGCTTGAAACCCTAAATTGGAGTAAAGTGCAATTTACCCAATTTGAGGGGTGCAACTTGTAAAATACACTATCTAAAAATATCTTTTAAGACTCTTGTCATCATTTAGAGAAGAAATGATGAAGAAGTCGCTTCAATTGAATAATCATATAATGAAAAACACCTTTATGATTGAATAATCAAGGTGTAAGTACTATAGCCTTTTATGTGTGTGCTTTAGTAATAGGTTAATCTTCTTTGCCTTCATTTCTTGACCTTAGAAGAAGGTTGTCCTTAGAAATAAGAAGAAGGGACGAGCAAAGAATAAAGGAGGGACTTAGTTGAAAGTGAGGAAAACCTATGTGCCTATGTTGAAATTCCACCCCAAGTATATAAGCCCTTTTCCTCACTTAGCAAAGGAATGTTTCTTTCGTTTCCTTCACTGTTCCCCTTGCTCAAACTGACTAAGGAGAGCTCTGGATCTCAGGAGGACGACCAGGGGAGTGCAAGGTAGGTTTGGATCCTTCCTTTTTCTTAAATTCTTGGATGAAACTCGAATTCAAGGTCAAATTCATGGCTAGCTCACTTAGCTCTATCTTTCTAGCCATCTCTTCTCAACTTTTCTTGGAGGATTCACCTTGGACGACCTGTGGAGCTTCTAGGACGCCATTAAAGGCTTGGAGCTCGAAAGCTTGGAGCTCAAGGAGCAAGCTTTAGGCGGGTTTTATAACTCTAAACCTATGCTTTGTTATATACATATTTTCTATGCTTTTAGTTGCTAGTTCTTCTTCTTCCCTATCTTCCCTTGCTTCCTTGCAAGCAAATTCGTGAGGAACTGTTGCTTTTCTTGAGCTAGAAGATGAGGGCGTTATTTCCTATGCTTATCCACAGTTTTCCACTTTACCATACGACCTCAACCAATTGCCCATACGGTTTACCAAACCGTTTGGTGGGCAAACGGTTTCAAGGTCGTATGAAGGCATACAGTCTCAAGACCGTATGTCCGCGTTGACCAAGCGTGTCCCGTATGGGAATCCTGTTCATAATTATGAAGGTTAATCACCCACAAAATTTGAGAGGTTAACTCCAAAGGAATCGTGAGATATAGGCAAACCAATTAGCAATTTCAATTGAATTTAGTTCTGATTTTCAATCTGCTTAATTTGCCCTTTTTGGGCAAATGGTCTCAAGACCGTATAAGATGGTTGACTAAGCATTGACCGTATGAGATTACTGTTCATAATGATGTTAATTAATAACTCACCAAATTTTATGGACTAATTCCAAACGAGTTAAGAATTGAAGGTTGATTACTAGGGCAAACCCTAATTGAAATCAGTGCTGAAATCACAATGAGCTAATTTGAGATTTTGGGTTGATTAGCCCAAACGGTCTCAAGACCGTTTGGGGAATCATCCAAACGGTCTCAAGACCGTTTGGGGATCACCCAAGACCGTATGGAGGTCTGGGGTCAAGTATAGTTGACCAATTGAAGGTACAAAGATACCAAATTACATTGCAATTAAGTATTGATGTAATGATCAACTCAATAAATCAAACCTTGATGAATTTTCACTATAGTTCAAAGGATGGATGGGAAAACGGTCTCAAGATCGTTTGGAACTCATCCAAATGGTCTCAAGACCATTTAGTGACAACCCCAAGACCGTTTGGAGGTCTAGGGTTAAGGTAATTTGATCAATTGAGGGCCCAATTACAATGGGTTATTAAAATAATCAAATTGCTGATTTGTGACTTAATTAAGGTTCAACCCCTATCAAATCAATCTAGATTTTGATGAATTCTTGGGCAAATGGTCTCAAGACCGTTTGGAGTATATCCAAACGATCCCAAGACCGTTTGGGCCAAGTTTGAGCCCAATTGGAGGTCAATTGATGGGTTCAACTTCGATTTGATTCACATTGTTGAGTGTTGATGGTTGAACGTTTATAGACCTTAATCAAACCAACTCCAATCCTAATTGGATATCAATTGAGGGTCAATTGAGTGACCAATTGGTTAAGGCTAACCCTAATTGTCTCAATTGGTAAGTGGTTAGCAAGCTTGAGACCAATTTATGGCTTCAACATAGGAAACCCTAATCGAGTTTACCCTTTGAACCACCTTGGAGGTCCATACGATCTTGAGCTTTTGAGGTCATTCGACCTCAAGACCGTATAAGGTCATTCGACCTCAAGACCGTATAAGGTCATTCGACCTCAAGACCGTATAAGGTCATTCGACCTCAAGATCGAATGAGGGCATACGACCTCAAGATCGAATGAGGGCATTCGACCTCAAGATCGTATAAGGGTTGAAGGTGTGAAACCTATTGGAGACTTTTGAAGTAATTATCATGATATGTAATTAGTTTATCTCCTTTTATGAATGAAGCTTTATGGATTCAAGCTCTTGTCTCGAAAAGTTTTAATTTCCCGTGATTTTGTCTTCCGCTGTTAATCGATTCGCTTCCGCTAAGTTTAAATCGTGTTTATATCGTGGTTTGGAGATCAGAGCCCACATAAACCCTAATTGAGAATGATGTTATGAGAAACCCTAATCAAAGGTGAAGCCATATGAAATCCTAAAGTGAGGGTAATGTCATGTGGAACCCTTGGGTTATAGGATATGAAACCCTAATTTTGGGCAATATGATGATAAATCATAACCCAAATCTGGGTAATGAGATAAAATATTCCTAAATGACATAAATTAGGAAATCCTAACTCATATGAGGAAATAGTGATGTTACTCTTACAATGCATAGTGCTGATTTGTAACTGATATAATTGTTATCATGTGCACTAATTATGTAGGTTTCATGAGATGGTGGACATAGCCAGGTATGAGCTATGAGGTTTTATTATTGAAATTGCTTTATGGGCCTTGTAAGCCATAATATGTTGTGTCACCTAGTGAGAGGTAACAAAAGATACTATTGGACTTTAAGAGCCATGTGAAATACCTGCACTACAATTAATATGTCTACAATGATTAAATAACCTGAAGGCATTAAGTTGCCTGACAAAGTGGTAACAAGTGTTTTGATGAACTAAGGGTTTAGACACCCATGTTTCATAATCATGATGATGAGATGATAAGGGATGAGAATACCCTGATGTGATAAGGGATTGAGATCCCAATTTTTAACTTAGCTTTGAAAAGAATTTGACAGAAATAGTATTCATTCTTTGTAGCAATTGTTATAATGTTTTATGTTTGAAAAACATGTTTGACGCTAAAAACATGTTATAATGTTATAATGTTTATAATGTACTTAATTAATCAAGTGAAATGGTATCATGTAGATCCCTGACCATAGATCCATCATCGTCAGTAGTTTGATGATGGTGAAATAGGTTTTCCTATGAGAACTCTTGGAGGGCATACTTTTGAGTATTTGGGGGTTATGGGCATGAATATCCTTACACCCTAATGGAGGAATTGATGTGAGGTAAACATTAAATCTCTCAATCCTTCATTATTTATGCCAGGATGGATGTATCACTAATCTCCCGATGATCTTAATTTCGGATCGATGTGAGATAAATATAATATCTCTCGATTGCGAAGAGAGTACAACATGCCACTGTAACTCTAATAGCGAAGTTGCCAGTATACCCTGGAAAGATATTTAGCAGAGACACAAGATGTCCTGCATTTGGTCCTCACACTGACTGAGGAAGATGAGGTCATGGAAATCCGACTCTTCGATTGACCTATGTATGGTACCGATTTTGATTTCGCAATGGTCGGTTGGAGTATGAGTGGTATACCTCATCTCCTCAGGGATTAAGTATGCTAGTAAAATGTAATCAGTCGTGTAGCATATTTTCTTAAAGTTGAAATACGAGAATCATTGGATGATGTTACTTTGCATAACATGTTCTAAATGGACAAATATCATTTATGTTCTTCAATTCCTTATTGAAAAAGTAACATGCTTCTCTATTAAGTTATAGCTGAAATGACTTGAATATAGAATATTGTTCTAAATTGTTTAGTCAATGATTTAGCTACTGTTGAATACTTATGATTCTTCTGCTTAGTTTTATTCTATTATGTGCAATAACAATGTTTCTGATGGAGAGTTATATCTCTCACTGGGACAATTTTCAATTGTCTCACCCCCGTGAGATCCAACTTTTTAGGTAGACGTCGAGGAAGAGGCAGAAACCCTACAGCGGGTGAAGAACAACAGAAGCAACAACATCAAGGACAAGAGTGAATCCTCAGGTGGAAACACTGTTTGTCATGTCCTGTAAATAAAGAGCCCTATGTGTCATCTCTGTACTCTCAGGTCCTAGGAGTCCGTAGTTAGTTTAATATTGATATGAGATTTTGGCTTGATGCCTCGAGATTTTTATACTGCCTATGTATAGTCTATCATGGCAGCTAATGTTTGTAACTCTCGAGAAGGATTGGTACATGAGATGTACTAGTAAACCAGAATGAATTTGAAATACTTTGGTTCTTTATGAAAGATTTTTTCAGTTTATAGATCTCTTTGTAAAAAGTTTTATTTTTTTGTGATTTTCAGTAATTCCACTGCTAACGACCACTTCCGCATTAGTTAATCTTGTTTTCGTGAATCGTTCGCCACAATTTAGTGGTATCAAAGCTCTAGGTTTGCTGAGTCTACAAAGACATAGGATTAAGGTTGTTGAGTCTGTTCTAGTGTCTTTCAGTTAATCTGATAGTATCTTCTGCTCATATAGGAGGAGAAGAAAAACTAAAGATGTCTGGATCACACGATGAACATGTTGCTGAGAGCAGCGTTGCTGCACTAGGAGGAGGTGCAAGAGACCAAGATAGGGAAGGACCCGTACCTGAACACCCCTAGTTCAATCAAGCAGATATGGGGAACCCAGCCTTCCAATCCATGTTTGGATAGTTTATGGCGGCCATGACTCATATGACAGATAGGATGCTATTACCTGCACCTAGGGAACCTACCCACCATGAAGGACAGGGAGCCGGAAAGACATTTGAATGACTTCGCCGGGTTGGAGCCACAAAATATGCTGGAAAAGCTGACCCAGCAGATGCAGACATGTGGCTGACTGAGCTGGAGAAGGCCTTTAGAATCCTTAACATCCCAGAAGCTGAGAAGGTTAGACAGACAATGTACCTTCTTAAAGGGAGTGCTGGCCATTGGTGGACCATAGAAGAGGGCAAGAGGCCAGGTGTGGAGATCGAGTGGGAAGTATTCCAATGAGAATTCGTCAATAGATACTTTCCTAAGACATTCCTGGATGAGAAGATCTCTCAGTTTGAGAGATTAAGGCAGGGACCAATGAACATTAACGAGTATGAGGCTAAGTTCATGGAGCTTTTGTGGTTCTGTCCGCATATGGAAGCTACCGATTAAGAGAGGATTCAGCATTTTGAGAAGGGGTTGAACACTGATTTGACCACTCTTGTGTCTGCTCTGGAGAATCGGGAGAGGTTTGCTACTTCTGTGGAGTCGGTTAGACAGATAGAGAGGTCTATGACCGAGAAGTGACATACTAAGAGTAAGAAGGTGTATACTCAGTTTCATGGACAAGGGTCCAAAAGTTTTAGGAAACCGAGGTTTTCTGCACTAATAGCACCACCAAGGTTTAATACCCAGATGCAATGGACGTCAAATAGGGATAGAGGCCACAGTTTACCACTAGAAGGAGCCCACAAATCAGCATTGGTGTCGGTAACAGGACCATCTAGACCTCAGCCAGGGAATAAAGGTTGTTTTATATGTGGAAAGATGGGGCATCTGATGAAGGATTGTCGAGCCAGAGAAGCAAGTGTGACTCAACCTCAGAGGCAGAGTCAGCAAGGTTCTCAGAGGCAATAGTTTCCAAGTGGTGCTAGAGGACATAGACAAGCATCCTAAGTTGGATTGTCGACACCCAGTAATCGAGCACCGAATCAACCGCAGGCGACAGTGAGATTTTATGCGATGAATCAGCCTAATGCAGTAGTCAACCCTAGGGTTGTGACAGGTCAGATGGAACTATTTTATTCTGATATGTCTACATCCTGCATCGTATCTGTTTTAATTGATCCAGGTGCTACACATTCTTTCATCACTAAAAGAGTGATTTTTGACTGCAATATGTGAATTGGTCATAGGGCAGAGAGTTTGAAGTTAGAAACTCCTTTGATGGGATTTGCTGTGTTGCGGGAGGTGTGTTCTCCCTGTAATCTTTTCTTTTCTAAGCATCGCATTCAAGTGGATCTTATACCACTTGAGATGCATGGGTTCGATATAATTCTTGGGATGGACACCCTAGAAAAGTATAAGGTTGTCTTGGATTGTGAGTCCAAGCAAGTTGTGTTCACAGATAATAGTGACACATGGATCTTTCAAGGAGATAGAAAGATTCTTCCAACCTGCCTTGTGTCAGCTATGGTAGCTGAGAAGTTGATGAGGCAAGGATGTTTTGCATTCTTGGCACATGTGGTAGACACCACCATGGAGAGCCCTCATCCTTCTGAAGTTCTGATAGTCAGGGAATTTGAGGATGTGTTCCCTGAAGAACGTCCAGGTGTACCTCTGCCCCGAGAGATTGATTTTGAGATTAATCTAATTCCAAGAAGGAGGTTCCTTTTGTATGGAATGACAAGTGTCAACATTCTTTTCAGTTGTTGAAAGAAAGGTTGACAAGTGCACATGTGCTGGTGTTACCTGAGAAAGGAAAAGGGTATATAGTTTTCTGTGATGCATCTAAGAATGGTTTAGGGTGTGTGTTGATGTAGGATAAGAAAGTGATTTTTTTTGCTTCTCGACAGCTTAAGAAACATGAGGAGAATTATCCAACATGAGGAGAATTATCCAATACATGATCTAGAGCTTAAGAAACACGAGGAGAATTATCCCGACAGAAATAGTATTCATTCTTTGTAGCAACTGTTATAATGTTTTATGTTTGAAAAACATGTTTGATGCTAAATGAATTATTTAATGTACTTAATTAATCAAGTGAAATGGTATCATGTAGAGCCTTGAACATAGATCCATCATCGTCAGTAGTTTGATGATGGTGAAACAGGTTTTCCTACGGGAACTCCTGGAGGGCGTACTTTTGAGTATGTGGGGGTTATGGGCGCGAATATCCTTACGCCCTAATGGAGGAATTGATGTGAGGTAAACATTAAATCTCTCAATCCTTCATTATATATGCAGGGATGGATGTATCACTAATCTCTCGATGATCTTAATGTTGGATCGATGTGAGATAAATATAATATCTCTTGATTGCGAAGAGAGTACATCATGCCATTGTAACTCTAATAGCAAAGTTGCCAGTATACCCTGGAAAGCTATTTAGCAGAGACACAAGATGTCCTGCATTTGATCCTCACACTGACTGAGGAAGATGAGGTCATGGAAATCTGGCTCTTCTATTGACCTATGTATGGTATCGATTTTGATTTCACAATGGTCGGTTGGAGTATGAGCGGTATACCTCATCTCCTTAGGGCTTAAGTATGCTTGTAAAATGTAATCAGCTGTGTAGCATATTTGCTTAAGGTTGAAATATGAGAATCATTGGCTGATGTTGCTTTGCATAGCATGTTATAAATGGACAAATGTCATTTATGCTCTTCAATTCCTTATTGAATAAGTAACAGGCTGCTCTAGTAAGTTATAGATGAAGTGACTTGAATAGAGAATATTGTTCTAAATTGTTTAGTCAATGATTTAGCTGTTGTTGAATACTTATGATTCTTCTACTCAGTTTTTTTCTATTATCTACAATAACAATGTTTCTGGCGGAGAGTTATATCTCCCGCTGGGACAATTTTCAATTGTCTCACCCCGTGGGATCCAAATTTTTAGGTAGACGTCGAGGACGAGGTAGAAACCCTACAGCGGGTGAAGAACAACAGCAACATCAACATCAAGGACAACAGTGAATCCTCAGGTGGAAACACTGGTTGTCATGTCCTGTAAATAGATAGTCCTATGTGTCGTCTCTGTACTCTCAGGTCCTAGGAGTCAGTAGTTAGTTTAATATTGATCTGAGATTTTGGCTTGATGCCTCGAGATTTTTATACTGCCTATGTATAGTCTATCAGGGTAATTGATGTTTGTGACTCTCGAGAAGGACTGGTACAAGAGATGTACTAGTAAACCAGAATGAATTTGAAATACTTTGGTTCTTTATGAAAGAGTTTTTCAGTTTATGGATCTCTTTGTAAAAAGTTTTAATTTTTTATGATTTTCAATAACTCCGCTGCTAACGACCGCTTCCGCATTAGTTAATCTTGTTTTCGTGAATCGTTCGCCACAGAAGATATCACATGTATAAGACAAGAAACTGAATCAACAACCTTCGATCAATCCAAAAAGAACTTAATCTTAGGGCATGCATCCATGAACCAACACAACTGTCGACACCGTATGGGGTCCCCGTCGGTTTCTGGATCATAGCACGAAGGTCTCAAAAGATGAGAGGAGAGAGAAAGTGGTAAGGTGTATATGGGTAGAGTTTTTTTCAGTCTGGTTGTTCTAAGCATGCCATCAACCCCAAGTTTTGTTGAACTCAAGGAATATTTCCCACTCACCAACCTGAAGCATAACAACCACACTACTTCAGGACCCTTGTCAGTCTTCCATTCGATGTTCTTTTTAGGCTTCCAGGGACTTCATTGGATTGGTCTTCATTGACCACCTTGAAGTTAGACTCTTCATCATAAATAGGATTAATCGACTCACATGCTCGTTGGGCATCCAAGTCCACTAGCCTGATGATTTGATGAGGTCCCAACGGCCAGCTAGCCCGTGACCTTATCAGGCGATGGAAGTTCATCAACCAACTAGTCGCTTAGGTTTTTGCTGACCTATGCACAACCAACTGGCCATTGGGCCACTCCTTTGGTCAGACCAAAATGAATGTACATGCATAATAAGAAACAAGAGGTATTGTTAGATTTGTGCACAAGTCTTAAATTTACAAACTCAAACACTACCCCGCAAGTAAACAGGTGTGTGTAGTATTATTGAGGTCATCCAAGGAGAAACAATTTGTTATATGCAAGAGTGATGAACTTCAACAATGTGGATTTTTTAATAATATAAGTTTTATTATGTTAACTAAACATTTTAGAAGAAAACAAACTAATATAGAAATCACTTGTATTAAGGATCATATTAGATTCAAAATTCTGGAGAATATCATTTCACTATCATATGATGCCATGAAACAATCACAAATTCACAAGAAGTAAAATCATAAAGGGACGTATGAGTTCTACACCCCTCTAGGTAGTGTAGAATGATTCTACCTTTATATAGCACCATCATGCTTATATTATAGAATACAGCCACCAAAAACATCAGAATACCCATCACATCCAAGCCACTCCCCTATTCAATGAAACAAAGCTATAGAACACACCTCCTTACTTTAAGGTACACACTCCCAGTATGAACAAGAAGCATATGACATACATACAAGATGCCTGGTCAAGCATATATGTGAAATGTGCACAGATGTATCCATATAATAGTGATTAAACTGACATTAAGTAAGAAAATTGTCGTTCTACAAAGCATGACATGGGACTTACTCCCCCATGCCCAAGAAAATGAGATCTACTCATCCATAGTTGTAGAAAGTAGATAGAATCAGTAGAATATAGTGCCAGACATCATAAAAGAAGAAGGTAAACTCAGATGCCTGTGGAAGAATTAGGAAAGAGTTGGATCTCTGATCAGGAATTCAAAATTGCATCCTTGCTGCTGGAAACTCTCCAGAAAACTTTACTCCAGAATGGAGAGGAGAGAACGAAGGAGATCTCTGCTGCAAATGTCGAAGAAGAAGGAATAAGAAGATGTTTTCCTCCTAAAAAATCAACCTTTTCTCCCTTGGAACACCTCCAATTCCTCCTCGCTTTCCCTTGCTCGAGTCCCGCTCCAAATGGTCCAAAATATTTTGTGAAAATTTTCTCAAGAAGGCTTGGGATCGTATATATAAGCATGGAAAAGTTGCATTCGCATTTGAGTGAAATTTGTAGGTGACACAACATGTTAGTTGTGATAACTGAAGTCAAAATGTCATGATCAATGATGACACAATGTGTTGGTTGGAAACACAACATGTTGTTGTAATTCAAGGAGTTCTGGATCCAAGTTCTACATTGTGACACAGGTTGTTAAAATCTCAACATGGGGTGTTTGATGTCTTAACACAGGGTGTTGCTATCTAGACACGGGGTGTCATTGACAGTTTCAACAACATTGATTTTCTAAATGTTTAGATGATTGGGGAATGTGTTTATGGATAATATAGTGGTTTTTTCTCCCCATTTTGGTACCAAAATATTGTACCCACAATCCAAACCATAGAGAAAGTAAAATCACAATGAAGTGGAAAATGTAGCATGATTAAGTGTGATTATTGGGTGAAATGAATTTGGAAATGTAATCAAAATATGATATAAAATATGCACATCAAATCCTCCTAATCTTAAACCATTACTTGTCCTCAATCAAAAAGAAAAAAAGATACATAACTAAAGAAATATCATGGCACATACATCAATTCAATGAAATGAAGAATTCAATCACAACATGCCAATCATTCTATAGATATTGCAACTAGGTATGAATTCATTTTAGTCACTCAAAATTGGAAATTAAGTTAAAAAAAGGTGGTCAAATTGCTTTGCAAAAATCTAGAATATAGCAATGAATAGAGTTATCATGACAAAGGCAAAAATATAGTGAGTATGCAACCAAACCCTTATGATTATAAGGATGAATGAAATTGAAATTTTGGTTTGACATAAACAAATCTATAATGACTCATTCATAAGCATTAAGATTTTGAAATTAAGAGATTTGGGTATGACACTTGGACACTAATGCAGGCTTAAAAGCATGTGGAATGTCATTTGGGTTTTTTTGACCCTCTTTCTGACGTTATTCCATACCTTCATTGGGTTGGGAGATTACATGTGAGACTTATCCATCTTTTATAGGGCTGTATAATTATTTTTATTTTAAGAAAAGATATACCCCTTTGAAACATGATTCAGGTCCTGCTTTGGAACCTCACAGTCTTAGGCTAGTCAGATTATCAACGAACAGAAGGCTCATGCATATAGGTGATTCAAAACTTGAAATTGTTTTATTTGTAAAAGTTTAATCAAAGAGGTGGTAGAAAACACACTAAAGATTTGGCAAAATCTTCAAAACCCTACACAAGGTTGTAAAGTTGATTAATCCAAAGCATTTGAATTATCACACACATTGAGTTGAGAGTGAGAAAAATGAAAACATTCTAGAGTAAAATATCATGGCAACACGAGTGATTGACTGGTTATTTTTGTTAAACTATTGGATGTGTATGCTAGGATTCTTCAACTATTATCTCAATGAGTCCAATGGTTTAGCTAACAAGGAGTCAATTTTTACCCAAACAAAAGAAAGTCTTCAGAGTTATGCTTAGATTTTCAACTAACTAGGAAAAAAGACTAGACGTAAAAGAAAAACAAATAAAAAACTACAACTATTGGTCGGTTTCTTCCCTCCTAAGCTTGAAATCTACAATATCCTCATTGTAGAATCAAATAAAGAGAATAGCAGTCGGGTACCTCAACATGGTGGAGCTATCACGGTGTAGGGCTTGTGCTCTAATTTGAGGATACAACTTGTTGTGCTAAGGATCTGCACCTCTTTGTCAATATATTTTCTATTTAGGACAAATGTGTACTCTTATGATTTGCGATAGGAATAGTCTTATGGATAGAAATGTTGTTTGTCCCTTCATTATCTTCTTTAGAATATTCAAAATTGGATTCAAAGATAATATTGTCATCATCAAGCATTGTGTCAACATGTGTTGTAAGGGGGTATTGTCCAGTTTGAAAATTCATCCTTTGGAGCATGTGCAAATTTCGTTTGAACTTTAGTTTCATTGCCTACATTGGAGTCAACAACTTCATATGATATTGTATTTTATGGTGAAGAAGATTCTCCTATAGTATCTCCACTCCTTAAAGTAACTGATGTGAATGTCTCCATTTGGTTTATTTCTGGTTGATTAGGCAAGGAACCAGAAGGTGCTTTTTGATTGGAAAAAGCTTGTTGAGCAATTTGATTCTCCAACATCCTAGTGTGAGTGACTATTCCATCCACCTTAGAAGAGAGTTGTGAAATAGAATCCTTTAGCAACTCCCTATTGACGAAGCTCATCATTTGCTAATTTGAGTTGAGATAGAGGCCTCAAGCTTGGACACTAAACTTGACTTGGTTGTGAATGTTGTTGTTGCTAACTTGGATGACGATGTGGTTTTTGAGCATTGTTATTCTTGTGATAAGAAAATTTTGGATGATCTCTCCAACCCAGACTGTAGGAGGTAGTGAATTGCTCCAATGTCTCCTCAACTTGTGATGGTGTGGAAAAACATGAAGAAGGTGTTTGTCAAGCTGCTTCACATGCATCACAAATTACTTTGGTGACTTGCTTTCTAAAAGTAGAGCTTGAGGAAGAAGATTGGCTGCTCTAATCAGAAACCCATTGGTAATGATTAATTTCCATGTCCTCAATAATGGTGTAAAACTCCCTATATGATTTTTTCATTAAAGAACTATTTACAACAACAACAATAAATATCCTTGTATTGTAGAATAAACCATTATAGAAAATTTGTAATAGAAGCCAATTGCTTAGACCATGGTGTAGACAAAGACTTTGAAAGTCTTTGAATCTCTCCCATGTTTCGTAGAGAGTCTCACCATCCATTTCAAAAAAATTAATGAGCTGGCGACTCAACTGTTATATTTTTCTTGGTGGGAAGTACTTGGGTAAGAAGATCTTGAGAAGCTCCTCCCAATTGTAAATAGTATTGCTTGATAGAAAAGAGAGCCACACCTTGTCTCTGTCCTTCAAACTGAACGGGAAAATAATAAGATGAATCCCCATCGGTAGGAACACCATATATCTTAAAAGTGTTAAGATACTATGGAAATTCAACAATGTGGAAGTTTGGATCCTCCAACAGTGTCCCTCTGAACCAATTCTTTTGTATCATATGTATAATTGTGGGGCTAATAGAAATATCATTTGCCTCAATTTGTGGGATATTAGTGGCCCCATTAATGTCTATCAAAGTTGTAACAACAAAGTCTTTATGGGGATGATCATCTTTCATGATTGGTTCTTCTTGTTGAGTTGGATGTCCGGCTAAAACTAGTGGTTGTGAAGGTGATGAATGTTTTTGTTACTCCAAATCTAATTGAAGTTCACTCCTCCTTACTTTTTGAAAGTTTCTAACATTGTGCTCAATTTTAGGGTCTAGAAATGTGAAAGGTTCAAGACCTCTTTTGGACCACCTCATACAATCCTACAAGTAAAGAAGGTGAGCGAAGTACAAAAATGAAAATGAAAGATATAAAGATGTGATAGCGATGATGATCATGATAAAAAAATGATGGCATCTACAAATGGTGAATGTGTAATATAGTCTTGGTTACAATTCAACACTTCTAACTTTAACAAAAAGTATTGTAGCTCCCTGACAATAGTGCCAAAAACTTGTTAGCTGTGTGCACAAGTTGTAAATTTATAAAATTGAACACTACCCAGCAAGTATTTGGGTGCATGTAGTACTATCGAGGCTGTCCAAGGAGTAAGGGATTGTAAAATGCAAGAGTGATGAACTTAAACAATCTAGATCTTTTTAATAAGAGAGGTTTTTCTATGTTAGCTAAACAATTTAGAAGAGAACAAAATAAGATAGAAATCACTTGTATTAAAGATCAAAAATGGATTATTTCTTCAGGATAGGGTTTAACTATCATATAATGCCATGAAAAAACAACAAATTTACAAGCAATAAAATCGTAAGGGAAGGTTTGAGTTCTACACCCCTCCTGGTAGTGTAGAATGATTATACCTTTATATAGAACCACCATGCATATATTCTAGAATAGAACCACCAAAAATCTTGGAATCCCCTTCATTTCCAAGCCACTCCCATGGTCAAGGAAACAAAGCTATAGAGCATGTCTCCTTACTTCAATGTGCACCTTCCTAATATGCACAAGAAGCATATGATATACATACATGATGACCAGTCAAGAATAAATGTGAAACAAACACTAATATTTCCATAGAATAATGATTAAACCAACATTAAGCAAGAAAACTAGTTGTTATACAAAGCATGACATGACAGTTACTCCCCAATGTCCAAGAAAAGGAGATCTACTCATCCATGTATGTAGAAAGTAGATGCAAGCAATAGAATATAATGCTAGAAATCATAAAAGAAGAATGTAAACTCATATGTCCATAAAAGAAGTAGAAAAAATTAGAACTCTGGTCAACGAGTCAAAACACTATCCTTGTTATTATAAACTCTTTAGAAAGTTCACTCCTTAATGGATAGGAGAGAAGAAAGGAGATCTCTACTAAAAATGTCATACAAGAAGGAAGAAGAAGTTTCCCTCCCAGGAAACCAACTTTTCTCCCTTGGAACACCTCCAACTCCTCCTCAATTTTCCTTATTTGACTCCCACTCCAAATGGTCCTAAATAGTCTGTGATAACTATCCCAAGATGTCTTGGGGTCTTATATATAAGTGTGGGACAATTACATTCGTGTTTGAGTGAAATCCACAGGTGACATGGCGTGTTAGATGGCCAACAAAGCATGTTAGTTGTGATAACTAAAGTCAAACTACCCTAAATGATGATGACACAGTGTGTCGGTTGGCAACATGGTGTGCTACTGCAAGTCATGCAGTTTTGGATTCAAGTTTTGCACTGAAACACGATGTGTTGAAATCCTGACATGGCACGTCTAATGTCTGGACACGACGTGTTACTTTCTAGACGCGTGGTGTCGCTGACAATTTCAATAACATTGATTTTCTAGATGTTTAGATGACTAGAAAATGTGTTGATGGATGATATCATGGTGTTTTCTCCTCATTTTGATGCCAAAATGTTGTACCTACAATCCAAACCATAGAGCAAGTAAAGATAACAATGAAGTGGAAAATCTAACATGATTAAGAGTGATTATTGGGTAAAATTGATTTGGAAATGCAACCAAAAGTGGTCTAAAAGATGATACAAAATATTCACATCAGGTACTAGCTTACCTAAAACCTTTCAGTATGGTGGTCATCGGTTGATAAACATAGCAAATCACTACCAATTATAATGGGGAAATACCATATGCAACAAAATTCAAAAGCATCCAAAGGATACACAATTTTGCAAGGTTTTTAATAATAACATTTGAAACATTATTTATGTGTTAAAAATGTGCACATAAATCCACAACTTACATAAAATTATATATCTTGAGCAAAAAAGGTCCAATTTGATTTCAAATTTTAATAGAACATTATCAACTAATTTTAAAGCATATAACACATTTTAATTTCAAAACTAAGTATCCACTTAAGTTGAATAGTTATATTTATGAATTAAGCATGGTTAGGGGCCTTACAAACACAATATTCACTAGATCGACACAAGGGTAGGGGAAGGTCTAGCAGGAGGACCTGTGTTAGCTAAACTTGACATTAGCTTATCTTCTATTTTGATGATAACATACATTTCCTACTTGTAAATCTAACATGATATTTAAGTGTTTTAGGAACCAAGCACACCTTGGGAAAGATTAATCAAGATCAGAGCATCAAATGCTTGAATTGTTGTTCATATGTGCTTATTTATATTAGAAATATAAAAGTATTTTTAACTCATGTAAAATAAATCTATGGACCAATTCCACCTATCCCAAACCTATTTATATGTCAAAAGTAGGCGTCTAGGATAGGTAGGTCTTATTAGAAAAATCATTAGATAGTATTTTCTAAAATTTACATATATATATTTATAGGGATTTTTATCAATCGAATAACCTTGTCAACCAAGACACTCTCTATCGAAGAATTTACTGACAAAACACCCCCTGATTAAGGAGTCAAACAACCAAAAAAAGCTTTTACAATATAACAAGTATTGAGTCAGTCTCGGTCAAAGTTTTGTTGACCGAAACACAATCAATCAAAGATTTGGTCAAATGAAAAAATATTGTTATACATTGTTGACCAAGAATATAGACTGACACATAGCCTTTAGAAGCATTTGCGCACTTAGTTCAATCTTGGTCGAACAACTTCTTGATCGAGAATTTTTTTGTCGAACTATTTGTTGAACGAAAATGGTTCTAGAATGTTAGTTTATTAAAGATCAAATTAGCTGATGCAACTTAATTAACTTAATCCTAATATTTATTACTTGACCTAGAACAATATATACTCTCTCCATAGTTGCCCTATCCACTTGTAAACATTTCCTATAAATAGGAGTGGTCTTAGGACCTAGTACACAACTTGCACACTTGAGTATGAAATACTTTGAGCAATTTGGTCTATAGCATCATAGTTATAATATTCTAGGGTTGCTATTTTTGTGTCCTACCCATAAATTTCCAAAAACACCACTCATCATTCGCTTATCTTTGTTTTTTGGTCCATAAGCTTGATATATGACATTGTTTGAGCTAAATTATTGTATTCTCTTTTCCAATATTTTTATTGTGCTACTATACTATGACTGGACTACTTCAAAGAGAGAAGGTTTTCCAATATTCCGCAAGAGAATAAGAAGTCTTCTCACAGGTTCTCTTTTGTAGTTGTTAAAAAAGAGGTGGTGCTCCATTGTTCTTCCGTGTTCAGATAGAAGAGGTCATTTAATGCTCTTCTATGTCCATGAAAGAAGAGATGGTTCGGTGCTCTTTCATATATGTGAAAGAAGAGGTTAAGAAGGCACTTTTCCATGGCTGGTAAAGAAGAGGGTAAAAGGAATAAATTATAGTTTGTAATTTGTCCTTATAAATAAATAATAAAATTGATTATTGCAAATTTAGTTGGAAATAACTAGGTAGTGGATTACCGTCTTAGACATAACCACTCTAAATTATGACTCTTTTGGTTGCTTGCTTTTCTCTTCCTTTCTGTGAGCTGAGATATTTTATTTTATTAAATTTTTTTGTTAGTTCTATTCACCCCCTTCTAGATCTTTCATTTGGCATCAAAATAGGTCTTCAAGGAGGCTTAATAGGTCTTAAAGTATGGCAGACAACATGTGTTGCAACCTCAACTTGGAAGGAACACATATGAGCCGACCACTAGTATTCGATGGATCAAATTATACATACTGGAAAAGGAGGATGCAATTCTACTTTCAAGGAATCAGTATTGAACTATGGAAGTTGATATCTCGTCCACACATAATTCCAACCAATTAGTTAGAACAATAGAATCCTGATACGGTAATGCAAGCCACACTCATTAAAAATACACAAAACATTCTTTATTGTTCTTTATCTATTATTGAATTTAATCGCATATCATCTTGTGAAACTGCTTATGAAATTTTGGAACAAATTATCTGTAGCACATGAAGGAACTACCCAAGTTAAGAACACTAAAATTAGTATGCTAAAACATAAGTTTGAATTATTTTGTATGCAACTCAATGAAAGGATTGCATAAATGTATGCTAGATTTTCTAACATTGTAAACAACCTAAGTGTGTTATGGAAGAACATAAGTGAGGAATATCATGTATCCAAGATACTTAGATCAATGCCTCCCAGATACAAGTCAAAGGATACTGCTATCAAGGAAGTAACTGTTACACCTCGATCTCACAATTTCCTCAAATCATGAGATTAGGGCATAAGATAGGATTTATATGTAACACAAAGAACACCCTTAACTTTTCCTTTTCTTAAAAACTCTTATTTCTTCGCATTGAACCACATAAAACATCTTAACAAGGGAATTTGAACATTTCCTTTACTAATCAAACTTTAATAATAAAGATATATGTATAAACATTCATGATGTCTCTCACACATTATGCACATGAAACTTGCTAATTAGCATACATATCAAAGAGGAATAATATTACACATTGTAATTACAACTCTCTCTCTTAACTCTTACTGAGGACCTAGAGTGACAAGGACCGACTGACTCAACTAAACTCATACTTGACTCCTGTGGCAGATCTACATTGAAGCTTTGACCATCTTCAAGTCCATGCGGTTAACCCTAAAAATGTTTGAGTAGAGGGGTGAGCCTACTCGCTCAGTGAATGAGTACTTCATGGAAACATACTAATGCAATAATGTGATTACAGATATAATTTGAGTAAACGATATGAAATTTAACAACAATAAATACTACACTGAACAGTTCTAAAACAATATAACTGAAATAACAAAGAATGTAAATATTGCATCCAAAGAATAACTACTAGAAGACTATGCTCTAGTCTTCCTTAACTCTATCATTTATAAAGAACTATGTGAACCTATGTGATCATATTTTAGATTATGCCCTGATCTATGCAGTGTACTCTGCATAGAGACTCGCAGTGCACTACGACCACACCGTACAAGACTTAGCGACACACCCGGGAAATGCTAAGTCTGACGCCAGCCCTGCTCTGCCACAGGACCCCAGGCTCATCGGCCTCACTACACTACATCGAGTGCTCTAGACTCCTCCTCTAACCTGAGTACACAGGCGGAGAGTCTCACGGGGTTACCTCCATGACATCGCACAGATAATGTTGCAATAACCCCCAATTTCCTCCAGTGCCACCGTGACACAAGCACGCGTTGTTGTTGGACACTGCCTCTCTATCCTCGTGTCTCCATGACATCGCACGGATAATGTTGCAACACGAGTTTCACCCCTAAGTTGCAGATACCTCTTAGGGGTTCTACGGTGTTCAGGGCACCTAAGTCTAACATTAACATTATAGGTACATTTTAAACAGAAAATCATGACTCATTTAACATTTCTCATAAGGCTCCCACGGCCTGCCATATCATATCATAAGCAACATCAAAACTCATGTATTCAACATATATCATATCTCAGTAACATCCCTTTCTAGGGCATGTCATATCTCATCACCTGCAATTTACGAGATATGTATTGAAATATAAGAAGCCCTGCAGTATGTAGATATCATCTCAGAGAGAACAAGCATATAAAGTTAAATGCACTAGAAACATACAATTCAACAATTAAGCATCACCACATATCATATCGAGACCTTTCATATTACCATAGCATGATTCATTGAACACCCTATCCTTAGGGTTTCATTTGCCTTTTCATTCATCACATGCCAACACCCTACTCTTAGGGTTTCATCTACCTCATTCACCTTTTCATTTGCCTCATTCACTTATCACATGGATCTCATGAGGATTTCATAGGATATAAGCATTCACTAAATAAAGATTATTTTCAACAATTCATATACAATCAATATGGATATGAAACCGTGGAAATTTAACTAAATTTAGGGTTTCCATACCATTCACTGAGATATCATGTATCAGGAATAAAATTCAATAAGATAACCCATGAGGTACATCCTATCCACTTATAGGATTACCAGTCCTCTTTATTTAACTTTGACCCTTAAGTATTCATTTAGGGTTTGCTTCAACACGGTCGTGGTATCACCCCACGGCCGTGGCACATTCACCTCACCACGGTCGTGGCTCTTTCCCCACGGTCGTGGTGTATAGAGATCAGGGTTTCAAAAGCATTTAGTACGGCCGTGCTACTTAGCACGCCCGTGGCATAGACCCTTCACCACGGTCGTGGTCACCCACCACGGCCGTGCCACAGCTCGATTGAGCTTCAACTTAGTGAAATCAAAGTCATGGACTTAGTGACGAATCCCAAAGGGTTTAGATATTGAAATATGATAGCCTTAATCTTGATTAAGAGCATTTAGACCTAGGTTTGGTTTAAGTCTAGATATCTCTTCAATTGGATTAAAACTCTAGTGAGATCTCAATTAGGTTAAACCCTAATTACATCATACGGTATAAATCTGAAAGGCACTCTTACTAGGATGTGTTGTATACATTTCTGATATGAATTTACCATTTAAGAGTCATTCAAACAGAGAAGGAATCCATATCATATCAATTAGCAACAACTTATATCAAACGGACATTTCAGGATTTAGAATCACATGCTAAGCATTTAGGGATTTAAATGCTATAATCAAATTCGTGCATTAGAATGTTTGAAGGAAGAACCCACTCACCCTAAGGTGTGAAAACACCTCAAAACTGCAGCTCAACTCAGGGAATCTCGAATTCCTATCAAATCCCTAGCAAATCTCCCAATTCTTCTTCCATTCAACTCGGAAACCTTGAAAATGAGGGATTATGAAGAAAGGGTGAGAAAAGAGGGAATTTCGACATCATCTTGGATCAAATCAGAGCATGGACGGAATCTTGACATGAGAGAGAAGATCCACCATAAAAGTCTATGCAAAGAATCCAAACTTACTTGATTTCACCACTCTTGGGACCGCAGAACCCTAATTCAGCAATTCCCCCACTTTCTCCACTCAAGCCCTAATTCTCCCTCTCTCTCTAGGAGCTCGTTTCTCTGGAGTGAATGACGAAGAATGAGAGCTGCTTGTGTGTGTGGTCGTTCATATAAGTCAATTGAGCTGCTTGGGTCAATTGCATATTGACCCAACACTTAACTTTAATTATATTGGCTGAATATTCAGTTATATAAAAGTTACTGTAATTCGTTTATTTCAGAGATCAAACCTTCTCCAAAAATTATGGGAATTTAGCACGTTGTTTATAATTGATCTATAAAGCTTCAGTTAAAATTTGAGATCATTTGGAGTTACCAATAAATAATTAAAAATAGAACAGTGCACTGCTATCCAGAAATCTGCAGAAATGTCATTTGAAGCAAAAATGCCTCAGAACGGCCGTGCTAGCTGCCACGGCCGTGCTACCTACCACGGCCGTGGTGCATTGATTTCAGCAGATTTGAGTAGAAAAGTTGGTTAATAGTTTAATTCTTTCAAAACGACCGTGTGGCCTTGCATGCCCGTGCCACCAAAGACCTAGCACGGCCGTGCTACCCACCATGGCCGTGCTACCCAAGCATACAACTATCATTTCTATTTTTCTATGCCTAACTCTATCATTCCTTCCCAAATGAGCTTATTTGTTGAAAACCCTAATTCAACCGACTAGAGTTTATATATCTCAAACCCTAATTATACAAAGAGATAGCATGCTTGGGGTTCTCATTAGGTTTAACATATTATAATTGAGATATCATCATTAATTAGATTTAAGCAATGATCAATCCAATTAAATATGTAATCATCTAGGTAAACCCTAGTTTACCAATTAAGCTCCGATGGGGTCGTAACAACTCTCCCCCCCTTAGAATGTTTCGTCCTCGAAACATAAACCTGAATGTAGTTTTCAACATTAGATCTTTTAATTCTTTACCAAATCACAACATATTTCAAATAGTTCTCAATGATATCAAGTAAATTCTTTATGCCACCGTCAAACATAGAATGCAAAGATAAACCACCACGCTTTCGCTGCGCAACTCTGATACTCTGATACAACTATCTCAACTTATGCAGCTCAGAAAGTTCTATTGTTCTGTATCACCTTTAAGTGACAAAAGCAAGTTCACCATGCTGTTTTAAACTTTAATAAAGTGCTATTCAAATAGCAAAACAGTCTTAAATTAAAAGACTAGATTCAACAATCAATTGCACAACACTACTCTTAGCATCCCCATTGGGTCATGGATGCATGAGGTGAAGCATTACCACCTCATTCCATACTATCCTGTTTCGATCCTGGGACCTGTGGGTTATGGGCCCACACACAATTCAAAGTGTAACCATCGCATTATATCATTTTAGGGTTTCAACAACAGTAATAAGGTAATCCACGATTGTATCAGTCATTCAAGCATTAATCATTTTCAATTACCATCACTCAGTTACATTAGAGCTAGGTATAACAAGCTACACCTCATTAGGGTTACTTGTTCAAACAATCTGATTATCAACCCTTTCTATTAATATGAGTGAATAAGTATGACTACCTTGTTCAGGGTATCTCTCCATGTGTTCTGACATCATCCAAACCGTATCACCATATCACAAATACACAATACTAGGATGCATATCTGGTATGAATTACTACTACTATCATACACCTTTAATTTAACATATAGCTTGCACAAATACACCGAAATCATATGTAGAACCAACTTCATATCTTAATATGCCTTCAACAAATCATACATGTAAAATCAAATTCACATATTACACAAAGCTAATGTTTTCCCATATCTCTCTGCTCATTCATTACTTCTTTACTTTTTGCTACCTATCCTTTCATATGATTATATACAATAAACATCATTAGCATGAAGCATTTAAGATAGGAAATGAATTATTCATCATTCTGGCTATCACACAAGAACTTATTTCTTATCGCACTTCATCATGTTGTATGTCACTATTACATTCACTAGATGACCCCACTAAGGTAGTTATGCACCATATAGGGTTCATTTTCTCTTATCATTTCATTCCCACCTTGCTCTCATTAAGGAATATATGAAAGAGAAGATGATTTTAAGACTTGGAATACTTGTATTCAAACATTCCCTTAATACATTCTCGTATGTAGATTTACTTAGTTATCAACAGAGATATTTGATTAATTAGCACTTGCTTGAATCTCACAACCTCTTTATATATACAATGAAATCGAGTTCGATAGTGATAAATGAATGAAATACTACTCTCCCACTTCGGTGTGTTCGTATACACCGAAAAACATCCACAACCACGCCTAATTCTGCCCTTTACAGCAGCGTGCACGCCGTGCACCTTCAGTGCACTTCTGTCCTGCTTTTCTGCAACTTTGCACGCCGTGCAAACTGATTTGCACGCCGTGCAACCTGGGCCGAAACACTTCTGTTCTGTCTGTAACTTTGCACGCCGTGCAAACTGATTTGCACGCCGTGCAACCTGTGCAGAAATAGAAATCCCCGAGGAAGAAGGTGGATTCGGGGTCGATTCACGGCCAATCTCCGCACGAAATACTTTGGGAACTTCTTCTCCATCATATTTCAAACCCTTTCTTACATTTCATGGTCCTCTTACCATATACTACTCTTTAACTCGTCATTTTTAATTCTAAAATTTTCTCTTATGACCATGTTGCTTATTCATATGTATGGTTATGTATAACATGTTGCACATAGTTCCTCCTTTATCTTTATACTATTGTGAAGTTAACGTTCTAAATTAATAATCCTTCTATTAGTTTTTCCTCATGTTGAATACATTACATATTCTTCATTTTTAAATCAAGTGGATCATGCATGGGTCAAACATAGTTTCTCTTTCAATCAAGTTTTTCTCTCCTGAATACAGTCTACCCTTGTATGACTTATTCATTCGTTAAACTACACCTATGTTCTTTGCTTAGAAACTAGTTTGTTGTTCTAGTCTTATGAATTACATGTTCATACGATTCTCTTTACCTTTACTCTTTTGAAGACTCTTTACTTCTATGGACCCATTAAAGTCTCAACCCTATTCTCTACTTAGCCTTTGCTTTAGAGTTCATGAAAGCATTATACTCTATTATATGATTCATTCTTCATGATTGATTCTTGCTATCTTGAACCATACATACATTTCACATATCCTTTCCATATTTCATGTGTATAGTTCATGTAATATTAATCAATAAACTGATTATGAACTTCATATCATGTTCTATTATTCCCAATTAAGGGTTTCACATTTGAGACCCCAAGGTTGAACCTCAGATATCAGTTTCAACTAATTCTTAGTTGTTCTGATCTTGCTCATATGTTTCAACATCTTACTGTATGTACATTCTTACTCTGATGTGGGTCTAATTACTCAAATTCTATTCTTATTATACTATTGATAGGAGTCATTAGATCCTAGTAACGCATCCTGCCAACCGGACCAGGCCAAACCTGAAGTCCTGAAGCCAAGAACTACTGAGGATTACTCAACTCCTATTCATCTCAGAAGTGTGGAAGAAAACTTATCCACTAACAAAAGCTCATTCAAAGGTCAATTCTAGTCTACTTGTTACAAAGAATGAAATCAATAAATGCTACAACTACATAGTATACAACAGATATTAAAGACCCATATTTCAAAGTATTGAATATTTCAATTCAAACATATAAGAGCATTTCTATACATTTCCAACAAAACAACATTATGAAATGTAAGTTCTATCTCCTTTTACATTTATGCTCTTAATTCTGGTTTCTTTTCTCGTTTTCTAACCCTAACATTTCTAGGGTTCCTCTCTAGCCCATTCTTCCACTGTATACCTGGCCAGGGTATACGTGAAAGAATAGACAGAGTAGCTTGTACTGGTTGATCCAAGTACTCAGATATCGGGCCAGGATATCCAAATACTCAAATACCCAAAGCTAACATCAAACATCTCCTATCTGCCACACTTATGACGCTAACTTACTAACTTAATGGTCCTTGACAACTCACCCTAAGCTCTGATACCAAGCTGTTACACCTCGATCTCACAATTTCCTCAAATCATGAGATTAGGGCATAAGATAGGATTTATATGTAACACAAAGAACACCCTTAACTTTTCCTTTTCTTAAAAACTCTTATTTCTTCGCATTGAACCACATAAAACATCTTAACAAGGGAATCTGAACATTTCCTTTACTAATCAAACTTTAATAATAAAGATACATGTATAAACATTCATGATGTCTCTCACACATTATGCACATGAAACTTGCTAATTAGCATACATATCAAAGAGGAATAATATTACACATTGTAATTACAACTCTCTCTCTTAACTCTTACTGAGGACCTAGAGTGACAAGGACCGACTGACTCAACTAAACTCATACTTGACTCCTGTGGCAGATCTACATTGAAGCTTTGACCATCTTCAAGTCCATGCGGTTAACCCTAAAAATGTTTGAGTAGAGGGGTGAGCCTACTCGCTCAGTGAATGAGTACTTCATGGAAACATACTAATGCAATAATGTGATTACAGATATAATTTGAGTAAACGATATGAAATTTAACAACAATAAATACTACACTGAACAGTTCTAAAACAATATAACTGAAATAACAAAGAATGTAAATATTGCATCCAAAGAATAACTACTAGAAGACTATGCTCTAGTCTTCCTTAACTCTATCATTTATAAAGAACTATGTGAACCTATGTGATCATATTTTAGATTATGCCCTGATCTATGCAGTGTACTCTGCATAGAGACTCGCAGTGCACTACGACCACACCGTACAAGACTTAGCGACACACCCGGGAAATGCTAAGTCTGACGCCAGCCCTGCTCTGCCACAGGACCCCAGGCTCATCGGCCTCACTACACTACATCGAGTGCTCTAGACTCCTCCTCTAACCTGAGTACACAGGCGGAGAGTCTCACGGGGTTACCTCCATGACATCGCACAGATAATGTTGCAATAACCCCCAATTTCCTCCAGTGCCACCGTGACACAAGCACGCGTTGTTGTTGGACACTGCCTCTCTATCCTCGTGTCTCCATGACATCGCACGGATAATGTTGCAACACGAGTTTCACCCCTAAGTTGCAGATACCTCTTAGGGGTTCTACGGTGTTCAGGGCACCTAAGTCTAACATTAACATTATAGGTACATTTTAAACAGAAAATCATGACTCATTTAACATTTCTCATAAGGCTCCCACGGCCTGCCATATCATATCATAAGCAACATCAAAACTCATGTATTCAACATATATCATATCTCAGTAACATCCCTTTCTAGGGCATGTCATATCTCATCACCTGCAATTTACGAGATATGTATTGAAATATAAGAAGCCCTGCAGTATGTAGATATCATCTCAGAGAGAACAAGCATATAAAGTTAAATGCACTAGAAACATACAATTCAACAATTAAGCATCACCACATATCATATCGAGACCTTTCATATTACCATAGCATGATTCATTGAACACCCTATCCTTAGGGTTTCATTTGCCTTTTCATTCATCACATGCCAACACCCTACTCTTAGGGTTTCATCTACCTCATTCACCTTTTCATTTGCCTCATTCACTTATCACATGGATCTCATGAGGATTTCATAGGATATAAGCATTCACTAAATAAAGATTATTTTCAACAATTCATATACAATCAATATGGATATGAAACCGTGGAAATTTAACTAAATTTAGGGTTTCCATACCATTCACTGAGATATCATGTATCAGGAATAAAATTCAATAAGATAACCCATGAGGTACATCCTATCCACTTATAGGATTACCAGTCCTCTTTATTTAACTTTGACCCTTAAGTATTCATTTAGGGTTTGCTTCAACACGGTCGTGGTATCACCCCACGGCCGTGGCACATTCACCTCACCACGGTCGTGGCTCTTTCCCCACGGTCGTGGTGTATAGATATCAGGGTTTCAAAAGCATTTAGTACGGCCGTGCTACTTAGCACGCCCGTGGCATAGACCCTTCACCACGGTCGTGGTCACCCACCACGGCCGTGCCACAGCTCGATTGAGCTTCAACTTAGTGAAATCAAAGTCATGGACTTAGTGACGAATCCCAAAGGGTTTAGATATTGAAATATGATAGCCTTAAGCTTGATTAAGAGCATTTAGACCTAGGTTTGGTTTAAGTCTAGATATCTCTTCAATTGGATTAAAACTCTAGTGAGATCTCAATTAGGTTAAACCCTAATTACATCATACGGTATAAATCTGAAAGGCACTCTTACTAGGATGTGTTGTATACATTTCTGATATGAATTTACCATTTAAGAGTCATTCAAACAGAGAAGGAATCCATATCATATCAATTAGCAACAACTTATATCAAACGGACATTTCAGGATTTAGAATCACATGCTAAGCATTTAGGGATTTAAATGCTATAATCAAATTCGTGCATTAGAATGTTTGAAGGAAGAACCCACTCACCCTAAGGTGTGAAAACACCTCAAAACTGCAGCTCAACTCAGGGAATCTCGAATTCCTATCAAATCCCTAGCAAATCTCCCAATTCTTCTTCCATTCAACTCGGAAACCTTGAAAATGAGGGATTATGAAGAAAGGGTGAGAAAAGAGGGAATTTCGACATCATCTTGGATCAAATCAGAGCATGGACGGAATCTTGACATGAGAGAGAAGATCCACCATAAAAGTCTATGCAAAGAATCCAAACTTACTTGATTTCACCACTCTTGGGACCGCAGAACCCTAATTCAGCAATTCCCCCACTTTCTCCACTCAAGCCCTAATTCTCCCTCTCTCTCTAGGAGCTCGTTTCTCTGGAGTGAATGACGAAGAATGAGAGCTGCTTGTGTGTGTGGTCGTTCATATAAGTCAATTGAGCTGCTTGGGTCAATTGCATATTGACCCAACACTTAACTTTAATTATATTGGCTGAATATTCAGTTATATAAAAGTTACTGTAATTCGTTTATTTCAGAGATCAAACCTTCTCCAAAAATTATGGGAATTTAGCACGTTGTTTATAATTGATCTATAAAGCTTCAGTTAAAATTTGAGATCATTTGGAGTTACCAATAAATAATTAAAAATAGAACAGTGCACTGCTATCCAGAAATCTGCAGAAATGTCATTTGAAGCAAAAATGCCTCAGAACGGCCGTGCTAGCTGCCACGGCCGTGCTACCTACCACGGCCGTGGTGCATTGATTTCAGCAGATTTGAGTAGAAAAGTTGGTTAATAGTTTAATTCTTTCAAAACGACCGTGTGGCCTTGCATGCCCGTGCCACCAAAGACCTAGCACGGCCGTGCTACCCACCATGGCCGTGCTACCCAAGCATACAACTATCATTTCTATTTTTCTATGCCTAACTCTATCATTCCTTCCCAAATGAGCTTATTTGTTGAAAACCCTAATTCAACCGACTAGAGTTTATATATCTCAAACCCTAATTATACAAAGAGATAGCATGCTTGGGGTTCTCATTAGGTTTAACATATTATAATTGAGATATCATCATTAATTAGATTTAAGCAATGATCAATCCAATTAAATATGTAATCATCTAGGTAAACCCTAGTTTACCAATTAAGCTCCGATGGGGTCGTAACAGTAACGATCTTACAACACTAAAGATGGAGTAGCTCATTGGAAACCTAGAGACGTATGAAGTCACTCTAATATAAGAAGAAAAGATCAAGACTGAATGACAAAGAGGAAGAAGGAAGGGCCTTGATCTCAAATCCAAGTCATTATCAAGGAATGCCATTCAAGAAAGAAGGAATTCAAGAAGCGATAATGACGAAAATTTGTAACTATAATTGGTAACAAATATAAAAAATTTCATTCTTCTAGGTGTTTTGAATGCGGAAAGAAGGGTCACTTGAAGAATGAGTGCCCAAATCTCAATAAGAAGAACCTCATTCAAGAAGAAAGATAAGGGAGAAAAATCTTACAAAGCCACTTGGGATAAATCAAGTGATGATAGTTGAAGTAGCAAAGAGGAGGAGATAGAATGTCTCATTGCAAGATAAGATGAAGAAGAAACAAATGAGGTAGATATTTTTGAATTATCTAAAGAGCAATTAGTTAGTAATATTGAAGAAATTCATGCAAAGTACATTGTTTGCAAGAAACAAAAGAATAGGCTTACTAAAGTTATTGATGAACTTCACATTAATCTAGATAACCTTATTCAAAAAATGATACTCTAAAATATTTAAATAATGCATTAAAAGAATCTATTGAGAGTTACAAGGCTAAAATACTTATTCTTGAAAACAACAATAGTCTCCTCTCTCATAAAAGGTTGATATGATTGCTAAATTAAATGATTATCAAACTCAAGCTATTTTATGCACACATTTAGATTATGATGTTTTGGTAAAATAAAGAGATACTTTAGTCTCAAATCTTGCTCAAGTAAATTTGGATATAACTAAAAAGCTTGCTAAAAATGTTGAATTACAAAAACAAGTTTCTAGATTAATGCAAGGAACTAAAATTCTCGATAATTAATATCCTAGATAATGCTTCTAAAAAAAGTAGGAAGAAGAGGTCTAGGATATGTACCAAAAAACCAACCAATACAAAAAGGACATATTTTGCTAAGGCTAGAACTATATTTGTACCTAAAATTAAAGTTATAAATTCTCAAAATATTGAAAACGGAAAGGAAATATCTTTTATCTCATGTCATTACTGCCAATGTTTAGTTCATTACTCTTTCTCATGTGAATATTGAAAGAAAGGAACAATTGACATGGTTTGGATTCCCAAACCTCCAACTTAGAATAAAATGCATTTAACACGTTGAGATTTGACCTACTCTTCATCTGGATAAACATATTTTTGTCTTGTCTCAATTTAACCCAATATACATGTGCATATCATTTAAAAGTTTAAAAACTAGAAAAAATATTAATATGAAATTTCAGTTTCTCCAGAACTTGTTCCTGGTCAACAAAACTTTCATCGAGAAGCACATTGTTGACAAAGTCTCTCGACCAAAAACAAGTTTGTCAGAAATTTAACATGAGTATTTAATCATCATAAGAAAATGTTTTTATTTCATGTCTGTAAAAATCTTTCTGACTTGATAATATCAGTTCACATTTAACTTATTTTACATTAACCATCATGAATTCTACTTGGGTACCAAAAACCTTCTTAAAATTACAGGATTGGGTGGTTGATAGTGGATGATCCATGCATATGACTGGAGATAAAGATGCTTTCAATTCACTCGAAAAGAAAAAGGGAGGAACAGTCACATTTGGAGACAACTGTAAAGACATCATCATGGGATAAGGTAATATTAGAACTAATCTCACAATTAAGAATGCTTTATTAGTAGATGGCTTACACCACAATTGGCTAAGTGTTAGTCAATTATATGATAGTGCTTATGATGTGCTTTTTAATAAAAATTGTTACAAATTGCTTGAAGAAGACACAAATAATATAGTATATGAAGGAAAAAGGGTAGTCAATCTTTATATCCTTAGGCCAAACTCTATGAAGTTAATTGTTGGTAAATACCTTATTGAAAATGATGATGCTCAAAATTGATGGCATAGAAGACTAGGACATGATAGCACTCATGTTATTAGAAAATTAATTAATCATGATCTAGTTCGTGGTTTGCCTAAAATCTCTTTTAATAATCCCAAAAATTGTGAACCTTGTACCTTAGGAAAAAATTAAAACTTATTTTAAAGGAAAACAAATCCTTAGTACATCTAGACCTCTTGAACTCATATACATGGATTTATTTGGACCTTTGAGAACACAATCTATAGATGGAAAGAAATATTGTTTTGTAATTGTTGATGACTACAATATATATTTTTTGGTACATTTTCTTTCTGGTGAAGATGATACTATTGGAATATATATTCCATTTTGCTCAAAAATTGAAAATCATCTTCAAAATAAAATTTGCACCATTAGGAGTGATCACAGGGGATAATTTCATAACCATGCTTTCGAATATTTTTTCTCATCTGAAGGGTATACTCAATTTTTCTACTCCACGCACTCCATAACAAAATGGTATGATTGAAAGGAAATCGTTCTTTGTAAGAAATGGCTAGAACCATGCTACTAGAACATGACACAACTAAAACGTTTTGGGATGAAGCTGTTAATATTGCATTTTATGTTCAAAATAGAATCTTAATTCATCCACAACTTAAAAAGACTCCATATGAAATACTCTTTTCTAAGAAATGAAGAATAGATTATTTTCACACCTTTATAACTCCCTTCTATATTTTAAATACCAAAGATGATATAGATAAATTTTATCCAAAATCATAAAAAGGGTTCTTCTTAGGTTACTCAACCTCAAGTAAGACCTACAAAATCTTTAATATTGTCTCGAAGAAAGTAGATGAATTAATTCATGTAACATTTCATGAAAATCCAATAAATAATGAAATGAATATGATCTTCCACCATTAATTGAAGATTTAAACATATCACCTGAAGATGATAACAATGCTGAAAATGAAAAAAAGTCAAAATCAAAATGAAGAATCACATCAACCCTTTCCAAGGATAATAAAGAACCATCCACAAGATCTTATAATCAGTGATCCTTTTGATAAAGTAAAAACTAGATCCTCTTTTAGATATGTAGTTAACACCGCCTTTGTGTCCATAATTGAACCTAAAAAGGTTGAAGAAGCTCTTAAATATGATTATTGGATAATTGTTATGCAAGAATAATTAAATCAATTAACTAAGGATGATGTATGTGATTTGGTTCCTAAACCTAAAGACAAAACCATCATCAAAACTAAATGGGTATTTCATAACAAGTTAAATGAAGCAATGGAATTTGTAAGGAACAAAGCTAGATTGGTTGCTCAAGGATATAATCAACAAGAAGGAATTGACATTGATGAAAGTGTAGTTTTAAATGGAATAATTCAAGAAGAACTATATATTTCTGAACCTCCCTATTTTGAATATCCAAAACATTTTGGTTATGTCTACAAATTAAAGAAAGCACTATATGGTTTAGAAAAGCCGCTAAAATTGGTCAGGACGTCTCAACAGTTATCTTTTTGATAATTGAATGATCTAAAGGGGGGTGAATAGAGCTTTTTGGATAATTTAAAAATAATTAAAACACTCAAACAAAGAAAGAGGAAACAAGGAAGACACTTGTGTTTAGAGTGGTTCCAACCTTTGAATACAAAGGTTGTCTGTCCACTAACCAATTTTTTCCAATTGGCATTTTGAAAGTGATTAATTTTATTACCTCACAAGGATGTTACATAAAATGCAATCACCTTCCTTGAAGTAGCCTTCACCTAGAAGTAGCCTCAACCCTCCTTGAAGAAGTCTTCTTTAAAGTAACTCCAATCCCTTAAAACATCCTTCTCCTCCTAGAAGTAGCTCCACCACCTTGAGATAGCCTTCCTTTGGAAGTATCTCCAACCACCCTTGAAGCAGCCTTTCTTGAAGTAATCTCAAGCTCCTCTTGAAGCAGCCTTCTCCACCAAGAAGTAGGTTCAAATATGCCCCCTCAAGAAGCCTCCATGATCTTGGAGTAGCCAAGAAGCAAAAGTAGCTTGTACATATAAAAGGGGATTGGAAGAAGGAGATACAGAAATGAAGTAAAGTGCTTTGATCCTATATCAAGAATTAGAATCTCCTATACACTTAAGATGAACGTGGATATGTGTGGTGGCTAGGAGATTGTATCTATAGAACACCTCTAGAGCACAAGGAAGAAGACTATAAGTGAATCTTAGCTTGGTTTCTCTCAATATTGAATGCTCAAGTGTAGCTTAGGTGCTTTAGGTGTCATAAGGCCTCTCCTATTTATAAGAATGGTTTGCAAGTGTCTAGAGACGTTATAGGGAGTGTCTAGAGTGTTATTAGTGCTTAACTAGCCGTTAGATGTACATTAGTTGTCTAGAAATTGCTAATTTGTTCGTGCTTGAAAAGAACAATCCAGAACCCTGCTCGGTCAACAATTTGGTTGACTGAACTGTGTCTCGATTGAGGTTCTCTTCGACCGAGCCTGGGTTTAAGGAAAAAGTGTTGCAATGTCTATTTTCGATTCCCAACTACCAACCACCTAGTCTAATGGCCGTAAGCTTTAGACTAAAGTTTGCTCCATTAAGGATATTTTTGACCAAAGACTATTTTAGAGCACAAATGTGTAAGTTGTTGAACATTGCTCACAATTTCGACCGAGGTGGTTCTCAGTCAAGAAAAACTTTGACCGAGTGTGTCTTGGTCGACAAGTTATTCGATTAAGGATATCCCTATTTTAGACTTTTGAATCACCTATTAAGTGTGTGTTTTAATGTGTGGTGGTGACTCTAACTTTGGGGGGAAACCTATATAAGGGTATATGTGGTAGGGAAGATCTAACACTTGATTTACATGATGTCTAAGTACTTGTGCATTATATTTTTGTGCAAGTGTTTAAATTTGAGTACAATCATGAACATTTAAACAATTAAGTGCATTTGATCTTCAATTTGCAATGATCTCCATCTTTCTACTTAGTACAATTTCCTTATTCCTCTAAACTCTACTCAAATAACATGTTAGATCTACAAGTGTGAAATGTTTGTCATCATCAAAACAAAGGGTATATTAATGTCCAATTTAGCCAACAATAATGATTTCTCAATGGGCAGATCAGGTCCTACACTGTTTATGAAAAAAATATGAATTAGATTTTCTTATGTTGATGATACTATTTTTGGTGAGGTGATATTAACCACTTTGCACACAATCCAGTGATATTATGCAAAAGGAATTTGAAATCAATCTCATAGGTGAGAACATTTTTCTTGGGTTTTCAAATTAAACAAACTCCTCATGGTATATTCCTAGACCAAGAAAAATATACAAAAGAACTCTTGAAACATTTTAATATGAAAAAATGCAAGTATTCCTCTACTCCAATGGGCACCTCCTCCAAAATTGACAAAGGTGATGATGGTGAACCCATTGACAACTCCATATATAGAGGTATTATTGGTAGTTTACTATATTTAACTGCAACTAGAGCATACATTATGTTTGTCGTTGGTTTATGTGCTCATTTTCAATCCAATCCTATGAACTCTCACTAAGTCATTGTCAAAAGAATACCAAGATATATAGTTTGTACAATCGACTATGGTATGTGGTATCCATGAGATCAATCTTTCAACCTTAAATATTATACTAATGTTGACTACGCTGGTTGCCACCCTGGTCACAAAAGTACTAGTGGTGATTGTTTCTTTCTTGGAAAATTGCTTGTATCTTGTTTTTTTTTGGGGGGGGGGGGAAGCCAAGAGGCTATTTATTCATCTCACCCTCCTCGTGCAAGCCAATAAGGAAATGCATTACAAGGGGAATGGTTTTCTAGAGAAGTAAACATAGTAGTACTACTACCAATACACAACTCCTCCCTCAACCTAGGGACCAGATATTTGGGTGGTCTGGTATGGTTGAAGCAATCATTAGTGTGTTTTTGGTGGTGCTTAGCCAAAACATCGGCCACTTTGTTGCAGCTTCTTAGTTCATACTTAACTACCCAGTCCTCATGTTGTTTACACCTCTATTGGATTCTATCCAAGTAGAGTGCAAACCTAGGGTTCTCGTGTACATCAGACTGAAGCATATCAAAAAGTAGTTTACATTTAGTTTCAAAAATGATCTTCTCCAGTCTGGATCTGCTAGCAATTTCACACGCCAAGTCAACCGCTACAATTTTAGCATGAAGGGTAGAATTAGTTGTCGTCTTCCTAAAATGAGCTCCACTCCAACGTCCATCCTGGTCTCGTCCAATCACTACAATGGTGGATTTAGTTCTGCTCCAGGCTACATCTGTGTTGATTTTAACATACCCAGGAGGGGGAGTGGCCCATTGGTGTACTTTAGCTATCGGGCTCAGCTGGTTCTCGTCAGCCCGTTTCTTGTTTGATAACTGGATATCATGGTGGATGTGTTGTACCAGCTGATGGGTGGGTATACTGATGTTTTCAAAAATCTTAGCATTTTGTGCTTTCCACAGGTGCCATGAAGTGATCATGAAGAGTTGTGCCTTCAAGCCGCCTTGTTTCAACTGAAGTGAGACCCACTTATGTGATCTTTCCTGGAAGAAGTCTTTGGGATGTTTGTTTGAAAAAAGTTGCATCCACGCTTCCTTAGATTGTTGACAGTCCTATAGCGCACGAACTAAGGACTCCTCCACTGTGTTACATATTTCACAAGTACTACTAGTCGCTATCTTGCGTTGAACTCGTCTACAGTTGGTAAGCAAAGCTCCATGTGAAGCAATCCAAGCAAAGAATTTGACCTTAGCTGCCATGCGATTGCTCCAGATCGTGTCCAATTCCCCATCTGTATGGATGTCCCTATCTCTTCTTAAGATATGGTAAGAAGACTTGGGCATGAACTGGCCATTGTTTGTGTAGTTCCAAGCTCGGATGTTGTCCATGCCAGTGTACTTAGGAGGTTCCACATTCAATACCCGATTGACCTCCTGGTGGGGCAGCCAATATTCCAAAAATTCTATGTCCCATTCACCATTATCTGTGACAACACTTGCTACTGATAGGTCCATTAAGGATTCTGGAATAGTGTGAAGAGCTTGATGTTTCAGAATGACCCCCACTTCGACCCAAGAATCCTCCCAAAATCTGATGGTGTTTCCGTTTCAGATCACTAGGTAGGAATTGCTTTCTATTAGCTGTTTACATTTCAGTGTGGCCTGGGCAAGCTGAGACAAATTGGTGACTTTTCCTTCTGAGAAATCCTGATATATTTCCTTCATAAACTTACACCAGATGGTGTTTCTATTGTTGGATATCTCCCATACATTTTTTGCTACTAGAGCTGTATTCCATTCGTGCATAGTCTTGATACCTAGACCTCCCTTTTCCTGGATGCTGGTGACTTTATCCCACGCCACGAGTGACATGGGATTCTTCTTGTAGCCCCCTTCCCATAGGAAATGCCATATGTTGTTGTCAATCCTATCACATAGAGTAAGAGGTAACAAGGCAGTTTGCATGGTGTAAGTCGGAATGGCTTTGAGGGTAGATTTTGCCAAGCAACATCTTCCTACCAAGGACAATGTCCTTGCAGCCCAACCATTAACTCTATTTTCAATCTTGTCAAGCAGGTTTGCATAAGTGTGCTTCGTTACCCGCTTGTGGATGATAGGTACCCCTAAGTACCTTCTAAGGTCGTCGGTCTCTTGGAACTTATAGATTTTGTTAATGTGGGTTCTGGTAATGTGTGGCACACTTCCTCCATAGAAGACTTGAGTTTTAGAAATGGATATGGCATGTCCGGATGCTTTTTCAAATCTCCAGAAGCACCGCTTAATAGTCCTCATTTGTTCACATGAGGCTTCCCCAAAGAGAATAAGATCATCTGCAAAACATAAATGAGACACTTCCATTTTGTTCCTTCCTAATTTTACTGGTTTCCATTCACCGGATTGAACCAGTGTTGTTATCATTTGGCTTAGACGCTCAATGCAGAGAACGAAAAGATAAGGAGTGAGAGGGTCTCCTTGTCGGAGCCCTCGACTGGGTTTGAATGGATGAGTTTTTTCACCATTCCAGAGCACTTCACATTCACATGTGGTGATAGAGTTCATGATGTATTTGGTAATGTTGCCAGGTAATTTGATTTTCATGAGGGTGTTAGAAATTATGTGTATCTTAGTTTTATAACAAAAAAATACTATCACATTATCTACAATCAAAGAAGAATATATGGCAGTTAGCTCATGTTGCACACAAGTTTTATGGATGCAACAAGTCTTAAAATATTATGGGTTTTTGTTATCTTTAAACCCAATTTTTTGTGATAACACAAGTACCATAAATTTATCTCATAATCCTATTCGACTTAGTCATGCTAAATATATTGAGGTTAGAATTGTTTTCTTTGCATTGCTAAAAATAACATATGTCTTCCTCATGTTGACACTGAAAATCAATTAGCTAATATTTTAACAAAACCTCTTGCTTTGTAACAATCTAGAGTAATCAAAGTTTAATTAAACATTGTTCCTCTTGAGGATGTGTATTTTTATATCTTTTCAAAATGATTACTATTAAATGGATATCTCTCCAATTTTTTGTGTTTCAGCTCCTTTTTACATGGTATGATATTAAGGGGGAGCTCAATGTCTATTAACATAACATGCATAGCTTTTCTCTCTTAATTAATTATCTATATCCACAAAGTTTTAACATCCTTTGACATTTGGTTTAGAGATTCTTTTTTGAGATATCATTATGATGCTTAATGGCTTCTCTATACCAATATGGGGTTAACATCCCTTATATTTGGTCTAGAGATTCTCTTGTTGGCGTCATTTTTGATATCTTGACTACTACGCCTAAAAATGAGTATCATATTTAGGGGGAATATCCCATTAAGGGGGTCATCTTATATTCATTACTTTTTACCTTTTTGATATGACAAAGGGGGAGAAATACTTCTAAGAAAAACTTAATTCCTTGAGTTTTTATATGGGATACATTTCCATATATTAATTTTTTCACTTTAATTTGAGAGTTGGATGATATACTCTGTATCTCTCTAATATAAATGTGCTCACATTTTAAGACACTCAAGCAAAATCTCACTAAAACATGAAATTTTAATTTTAAGTTTTTTCTTATAATTAGAAATGTTTGCTCTCTTCAAAAAGGGGGAGATTGTTGGCTAAACTTGACATTAGATTATCTTATCTTTTGGTGATAACACACATTTACTACTTATAGATCTATCATGATATTTAATTGTTTCAGGAACCAAGCACACCTTGGGAAAGATTAATCAAGATTGAAGCATCAAATGCTTGAATCGTTGATCATATGTTCTTATTTGTATTATAAATGTACAAATATTTAGAACTCATGTAAAATAAATCTATGGACCAACCCCACCAATTCCAAACCTATCAAGTGTCTAAGATAGGTAGGTCTTATCATAAAAATCATTAGATAGGATTTTTTAAAATTTAAATATCTATTTATAGAGATTTTTGTTGGTTGAAGAACCTTGTCATCCTAGACACTCTCAGCCAAAGAATTTGTCAAATAAAACACCCCTAGATCAAGGACTCAGACAATCAGAGAAACTTTTACAATGCAACAAGTATTGAGTTAGTCTCGATTGAGGTTTTTGTTGACCAAGACACATTTAGTCAAAGATTTGGTCAGCTAACAAAAGATTGTTATACATTATTGACCAAGAATATAGACCGACACATATCCATTAGAAGCATTTGACACACTCAAGTCAATCTCGGTTGAACAATTTATCGACTAAGATAGTTTTGGTCAAACTATTTTTCAATCGAAATGTTCTAGAATGTTGGTTTATTAATGATCAAATTAGTTGTTGCAACTTAATTAACTTAATACTAATAGCTAGTAATTGACCTAGAACACTCTAGACTCTCCCTACATTTGTTCTAGACACATGTAAACATTTCCTATAAATAGGAGTGGTCTTAGGACACCTAGTACATAGCTTGCACACTTGAGTACACTATACTTTGAGCAACTTGAGCTATAGCATCATACTTGCAATCGTGTACAACTGCTACTTTCATGTCCTATCCATATCTTTACAAAACCACCACCCATCATTAGCTTATCCTTTTTGTTTTGGTCCATAAGCTTTATATAGGACATTGTTCAAGATAAATTGTTGTAATCTCTTCTCTAGTCTCTTTGATGTGCTACTATACTACGGTTGGACTACTTCAAGGAGAGAAGGCTCTATAGGATTCCAAAAGAGAAGGAATCTTCTCACATGTGTTCTTTTGTGTCTGTCAAAGAAGAGGTGGTGATCCCGTGCTCCTTTGTGATCGTGAAAGAAGAGGTGGTTCGGTGCTCTTCCTTGTCCATGAAAGAAGAGGTGGAATATTGCTCTTCCATGTCTGTGAAAGAAGAGGTTAAGCATGTGCTCTTCCATGGCCAGTAAAGAAGAGAGTAAAAGGTAATAATTGTATTTTGTAATTTGTACTTATAGATAAATAATAAAATTGCTTGTTGCACATCCTAGTTGTAAATAACTAGGTAGTGGACTGACGTCTATGACAGATTCACTCTAAATTCTGATTCTTTTGGTTGCTTCCTTTTCTCTTCCTTTTTGTGAGCTAAGTTACTTTATTTGATTACATTTTTGTGTTAGGTTTATTCTCCCCTTCTAGATCTTTCAACATGTACATGCTTTTGTCATTCTTGACTTTGGGACGGGAGACAATCAATCTTGGATTGTTCTTCCTTCTCCACATGATGGATATGAAGAAGCCTACTCAAAGAAGCACCCCTATCCACTTTGGGGGCTTTCTCACACCACTAGCCATGCATCTCCACCCCGACCTCTCCAAGGACAACCCTCTCAAGATGACAAACTCTTGATTTCAAGCACTTCAAATGGGCTCACCTTGTCTCCAAGTACCAAGGTAGGGTGTACACCTACTGCACCATAGATGGCCAACTAAAGAAGAGGGTTCTCCCTGACCCCATTTACTATCTACACATTTCATGATGAAGAAGAAGGACCAAGAGGAGGCATCCATGCATTACACTCTCTACTGGTTCATGCACTACATCCCCCACCGATATGCAACTTCAAGGTATGCATATTTAAAACCTCCACCATCGGGAGATACATTCTCCATGGAGGACATGTATAGTATTTTACAATCCATTTATCAAGGGAAGCATTAGCAGTCAATTGCTCTGACTCAAGTTTAGAGTGTTCAAGACCATTTACATCAGCAACAATAGACAATCTACAACAGTGAGCATCTTTTCATGGCCAACTAGGATAATATCCATACTTAGGGCTATAAATGGGTACGGGTAGACCCGCGGACCCGCAAATCCGGACCCTTAAAAAACTCATCACGGGTCTAATTTTTTATACCCGCATACCCTTGGACCCATATACCCTTGGACCCGCATATAAGCGGGTCCAATAATGAGTAGTGTTGGACCCAGACCCGCTAGACCCGTGTACCCGTTATACATAAGTAACTACTAAAATAATATGTTATATATATCATACTTTACTAGTCTAATTAATATAATTATTGAGATTATATCCCACTCTAAGTTTTATACTAGTCATATAACTAAGAATTAACTATTCTAGTTACAATAACGAACATCATATGTAAACTTAAAATCAAAATGTCTACTAATCTACATTACTTTCTACATAAATTAAATGTTATGATCATGACTACAAATATGTAAACAATTACTCAATTAATTTAATTGTATATAATATAGCATTGTCTAATATAACTATTACATTTTAATATACTATATGATAACAATATCTTGTTGTGTTAAATATATATAACATAGTCATTTCTCTTACATAAACAATATGATATTTTATAGAATCGCTTACCCGCATACCCGCTATTATTGCGGGTACGAGTATGGTGTGGGTCCATGTTTTGTATTATGCGGGTCTAGAACCGGAACCAGACCCGCTAAATTAGATGGGTATAGGTATGGGTATGGCCAGACCCGCACCGTACCCACACCGTTTACACCCCTCCCCTATCCATACTCATTTGTAGCACATTGAATACCACAAGTAGTTTCTCTATGATCACTAGTAGACTCAAGGGAACTTTTCTAGCTACCCTCAGACACTAGACATGCCAACACAACCTCTATAGCTCACTGCCACATTCTATCCACCTGGTCCAAAAATACTACCAGGAACATTCTATCTACCACCAATGTTCTGAGTTGCTGGTATCAACATTCGACCTCTTAGTTTGATTTTTTTACTATGAGGACATGGTCAATTTCAAGCCTAGGGGGTAATGGAGCATATTTCTTTTACATTACCTTCTATATTAATCAGTTTTCGTGCATGTTTTATTTTCTCTTGATTTTCTTCCAGTAGTAGGATCAACAATATATCTAGTGTAATCGTGGAGCTTAAATTTTGATGTTTGCATCATATAAGTAAAAATATCGTGCTTCATGCTCTATCGTTTAAGCTTACTTGCCAAGTCTAAGACAATACCAACTCAAAGAGTTGTTTCAGTCAGTAAGCTTGAGGACATATTGTATGAATGGAAACCTTAGTTTACCTGAGGCTTGTGCATGTTGGGAATGTTTGGGTCCAGAACCAACCAAAAAGTAACAAGATCTTAAATGGGGATGTAAGAAATAAACATAAGGTCACCCTATTACACAAGTTGATAGGAGAGGTACATATCATAGTGAAGAAATGCATCATCTCTTAGTCATATGATTTCATCCATACTCCATTCAAATTCATTCACCGCCATAGGATTATCAAGTAATCCAAATTGTTTTCCTGTTGACTTCATTGCATGACATAATAGGTAGAATTTTAATGAGTTTCTCTCTAGTTGCATTAGAAAATAAAAAGAAAAATGTGCATGCCATTTTGTTTTAGTTGAGCAATTCTAGTTACATAAGATTTTTCATATAAATTGCAATTTTGTTTATCTATTCAACTTTCTCCACTAATAAAGAGTGAAATAAACTACATATGTATTCATTTAAATGAAACAAAGATATAGTGAAGAAAGCCCAAGCATGAATCATGAATCGTGTTAAAATAAGAGGGGCAGAAAAAAAATCACATTGAAAAAGAAATAAGGAAATGAAGAAAGGATGTCGCAAACTCAATCTGAGTTTTTCCCATGAAGAAAGTGGGAAAAGATTACAAGAAAACATTCTTCCACACATACTCATCATTAGGAGGATACATTCATTTCATACATCATACCACCATGATAGTAAGAATTAGAGGACATACACTTTCATTTCATCCATTTTATATGTGCATCATATTTTATTTTATGCAAAAATGATTCATATTTTACTCGTGATTCTTATTTCATAGACACCCATACCATTTCCACACGTTTCTCTACATGGTAGGTCACATAAATGATTATTCCCCTTATCCATGTCCTAATGGGGAACTACTTCTAATATATTTGTGTCGGTAGATCAAAGTAATGAAGATAGAGGAATCACATTGTGCATCAAGCAGGTGCCCTATTGACTGTGATGTTAATGCTCCATACTAATAGTGTTTTCATTTATCTTATTGTGGACACCTTTAATGAAAATTTTTGATCACTTGTTGACTCGGTTAAACAAAACCAAAGTAGAAATGATCGAGGATGAGAAACATTCAAGCTTAAGGGATTTTGATGCTTTGATTTTTGGTTTCTTTTTACAGGCTATTATTTTGGACTTGTTAAACGTTTATGTTCACTTTGAGATATATTTACACATTATTTTCCATGATGAGCCTGCTAAATCAATATTGCATTAATTATTAATATTTATATTAAATTATATGATTTACGAGAAATATCTCAGACTTATGTCATGTTTCCCTCTTTTCAGATTGAGTACTAAAAGGGTAGACTTAGTGCTACCAACTTATGTGTCAGTTGTACTGACACATCATGATCTACAAAAACATAAGGAGGACATACTTACTGTTACCGAGAAGACACTTAGTGCTACTAAAAGTGGCATCAATGCTACCATAAGCATGTGGACGGTGCTACCGACACATGGTCCAGGGAGCATCATAACTCAAGATTAATTGTCTTGGTGCCAGTGACTCTCATGTCGGTGGTATCGGCTTTAGCATTCAGACCTCTACAAGAAACAACTTGATGCTATACACATATCAATATTACCAACATAGTTTGAGGAGAAACAAATTGGTAGATCACTTAGTGTCATTGACACCCTATTTGTTTTATCGATATTGTGTAATTAGAGTAGATCTGAGATCAAGTCAGATCCAACGACCACAAATCAATGAGGGCCAAAGCCTACTTCATGACCAAGGGAGTGCAGCCATAAAGGAATAACCACATATTTGTAGATAGTAGAGAAGAGAAGAGATGACAAAGGAGGATACAAAGTAGATATCCACTGATCGAACACTCCATCCACTTCTAGAGGATAGATTTTGCAGCCAGAAAGCTGCAAATTAGAGTGTTCATTAGAGGGGAGCATCAAACCGACTTCTCTAGGGGGTTTTATATTGGTCATGATGTTTATCCTATTTTCCTCTTCTTCCTATTGATGTACGATGATGACAATTATGCAGGGATAAACCCCTTATTCCTTAGAGTATGAAAGTAGACTGAAATTGCATTGTATTTGAATTCTATGAGTTAGTAATTTATTCTCTTTATTCTAGTCATGAATCTATATATTTTTATTGGTTTGTTTATGCTTGATCTCCATAATCAATGTAATACACCACAAATTGCTTTTGGAGAGGGATTAGGAGTTAGACAATACATAGATTCACACATCCTATACTACACTTTGGGAGAAGGGTTCCAATTATGAAAGCATAACCTAGAGATTTTGATCATTCCTCTAAATTATGTCCTAAATTGCCATGATAGTGGGGCTTGCCTTAGTTTATGTAGTGAATTATGCTACGAGAGTGGGTAATGATTGCTACAAATCTTTAGTCTAGAGTAAAGGTTGAATGATTATTAATAAAAAGGAATTGAATACAGTGTATGTCATGGTGAAACCACAAGTCCTAAGGAATACATCCATTTTTGTCACAACCATCTTAATTTTGGTTTAAATCTTTGTTCTTAGTTAATTAGCAACCAATCAACTCTTTCACCAAGTCTAGCTGACTTTGGTTTAGTAAGTAGTATTTTGTGGTGAATAATTCCCTAAGTTTGACATTCGAACATCATAGGCATGTATTACTTTGACACGTACACTTACATTTTGCACTCACAGTTCATGCATGTCAGTTTCTTTATTATTTCTTAATAGTATAATCCTTCACTAACAATCCAAAATATTCATTCTTAATGCATCTTACTTGACTCATGTATTTTCCTTTTTTTTCTATTATATGAACCATTTTATATAAATCTTTTTCTTCATATCTATTTTCCATCTTCTTATACATCTCTTCTATGTATCTAGACCTTGACTTTTAGACTCTCTTCTTAGATTGTTTCTTTGCTTGGTTGTAACTTTGAAATGTTGCATTGTCTTAAGATTTGGGTAGGCTCTTATATATTTCCCTTTTGAGTTTAATACTCTTCTATACTTCATGATTCCCAAAAATTACTCTTTTTGCGGAAGACCAGACCCTTTCAATTCCGACACAAGATCTTTAGAACTTTGCTAATAATGAGCTCATATTATGCCACATAGTGCTAAGATAAGACTCCAAGTTCCAAGTGACTCCTTAATAAAATCATGAAATTGCAATTTATTTTCTCCTTTAGGATTTCACCATTTGACTATGATATATTAGTTATTGTTATGCTTACCTTATTGATCTTCATGTTATTATCCAAAGTCAACAACCTATGTTAGGTGGTGAGTTCTTTGCCATGGATTATTTTATAATCCTTGTGTACATTTTGACTCACCTGCCTTGTATGAGACGTAACCAATTTGGATAAAAATCCCCTCTTGAAAGTATTTATATGAGAACCACTTTTTTAAAGTGGGTTTCCATCTAAATCATACCATAGCCAATTGCAAAATCTAATATTCTTTCTCCTTATCTTTTTTGTTTCCATTTTGAAAACCACCATGAACTTTTTTATATCCAACATTGCTATTGTCTACATGTGCATTTAAATCAATCCCAAGAACAATATTTTACTCTACCACTATACCTTGCATTAGTCCTTCCATGTTATCTCAAAAATCCTTCTCACTCTCTTTGCAAAGGCCAACTTACCAGGGGGCATAAGTACTAATAGTGTTAAAATTATTTCCTCCAACATGAACATTCATATCTATGTTTGTATCACTGATCCTTTTAATATTTACAACATCTTTTTTTATGAACTCAGCGTGGGGTGCCTCTTTACTATAAAAGGAAAAAGGGGATATATGTGCAATGCATATAGGGAGAAGAAAAATTGCTCGAAGGCATGGAACAAAAATGAAAAGAAGAAAAGGACAGATAGAAAAACTAGTCTATTTGTACAGACTCTTGGTATCTATGCAACATTTTTGCCAAATGTCTTCAACCGGTTTCCCAGGAGATCCAAAAATTTTGAAGTTCCTTTCGGACTAGATCTCAAAGACTATAGAAATAGTTGCAATCTTCATCTCTCCCTCCAGCTTGAAAAGGTCATGGAGGTTAGCTGGCCAAGTACCATATTCAGAGTAAAAAAGAGACCAAATCATAGAGCTAAAAGAGCAAGAAAACAAAAGGTGATCCACATCCTCTTCTTTAACTTTACAAAGGATGCATCTTGAGGGTAAGTAAAATCCAATATTCTTCATATAATCCATTGTAGGGAGTTTATGTAAGCAACACTTCCAGAGAAAGGTGGAGCATCTTCTATGTACAGACTTATCCCAAATCCATTTAGACCACAAAACATTTGGGTTCCTTTTTCTAATAATATCCCAGTCATCTTTCAACTTAAAATGCTTTTTCCCCTGAATAGAATGTGATCATTACTATTATTTATTGTTGGCAAGTTACATAGAACATCCTTCACTTCCTTACATCCTCTCACCTCAGGGACCATCCAATTCCCATTAACCAGACAATAATTAATCTTACAATTGAAACCACAGCCAAAATGATAAACAAGTTGATTATAACAGGTCTCCAACATAGTTCTTTTTATTTGGGAGCCAAGGATCTTTCCAGAATAAAAAACCATTCCCATCTCCCATAGAGAAATGTACATAAGACTTAAGCATATTTCTGTATTTCAGAAGCTTTTTCCACATCCAGGATGAATTAGATTAGATCTCAACAGACCATATAGACTCCTGGCGGATGTATCTCTCATACAACCATTTCACCCACATAGATTCTTTATTGGTAGCAATATCCAATAAGTTCTTTAAAAGGCCATCCTTAGATAAGTCTTCAATAGGTCAAATCCCAAGCCCTCCTTCAGCTCTTGGTTTATAGATAGACTCCCATGAAATAGTATGGATATGCCTATGGTTATCATATCATTCTATAAGAAAACCCTCATAATCTTTTCAATATCAAGGATAACATCTTTAGGAAGGGGAAAGGTAGAGGACCAGAAAATGTGATATGAGGATAAAGTAGAAATGAGCAGTTCAATTCTTCCGGCAAATGACAGTAGCTTACACTTCCAAGAATTCAATTCCTTCTTCATTTTATCAACAATAGGGGCACACATAGCCTTTGTAAGCCTACCTGTGAACAAGGGTAAACCAAGGTATCTCACAGAGAACAATAGCCAATATTCATAATAGAGGATAAGTCTGCAATATTGTACACACTTCTACTAACAAAAAGTTGGATTTTATCATTATTAAGATTAAGTCCAGAAACTCTCCCAAAGGTTTGTAGAATACTTGCAATAGAAAAAGCATTGTGTTCATCCTCCTTAGCAAAGAAAGAAGGTCATCATCAAAAGTAATATGAGAAACACCATAGTTCTCAAAAGCTTGAAGAGGAACCAGATTTTTTTCTTCTGACCTCGTCATCAACAATGGCAGACAAACCTTGCATAGATAGCACGAATAAATAGGGGGCTAGGGGATCCCCCTGCCTCACCCCATTCGAGGCTTCAAAAGAACTGGAGGGTGACCCATTGATTAACACCTGAAACGAAGCATAACTAAATCACACATGTATCCAAGAGATCCAACAAGGGGAAACCCCATCTTCTCTAGAAGAAATAGAATATAGTCCTTTCATACTGTGTCATAAGCCTTAGAGAGGTCAGCCTTGACACACATTTTGCATTCACCATTAACATTTGGAAAGTAACTGAGTAGCTCATTAGCTAACAAGATGGCATCTGAAATGGATCTTCCTTTAATAAAAGCAACTTGACTCTTATCAATCAAATAAGGCAGAACAACACCTAATCAGTTGGCCATGATTTGAATGATGATTTTAAACATCATGTTACAAAGAGAAATAGGCCAAAAATCCTTAAGAGTAATAGCACCAGATATCTTGGGGATAAGTGTAATAAAATATTTGTTACACTCTTTATACAACCTTCTCGATTCAAAGAAATTTATGATAGCCTTCGTGACATCATCCCCAATGATTGACCAACAAGACTTAAAGAACATGGCATTAAAACCATCAGAGCCAAGAGCGTTCTCTACATTGAAATGTTTGACGACATTCTCCACTTCCTCCTTAGTCACAAAACTATTTAGTTTATCAAATTGAACCGCAGATATACAAGGGAGATCCTAAGAATCATTCCAAAAAACTAACTCAGAAGAGGAATTAAAAACCATAGAATAATAAGAAACAACATGATGGTTGATATCTTCAGAGTCGTTAATAGTGGAAACACCCGTGTCCAAAATGTAGATACTATTGTATATCCTTCTTGTTTTAAGAGTGGGATAGAAGAAAGAAGTATTTCTATCCCCTATTCATAGCCAAAGGGCTCTAGCTTTTTTCCTAATAAAACATTCCTCTTCATCAATAGTCTTCTTAGCCAATTTACTGGGTTCAACGAGCTTCAATTGCAAATCTCTTTCATGAGGTTGTGCATCAACTTCTTTTTGTAGACTAATAGCCTTGAACTCAAGTTCCTTAGACTTAGTAGAGAAGTTCCCAATGGACTTTTTATTCCATTTAAGAAGAGCATCCTTCATAGCATGTAACTTCATGTAAAATTTGATCATAGGTGCTCCACTAGGATTCACACTGTTCCATGCTTCATTAACCACAGAGAGAAAACCTTCCTGAGAAACACAAGCATTGGTTAACCTGAAGGGGGGGCACTCTCATTTTACATGAACTAAGATGAAGGTTCTGTACAGAATGATCACTAACCAGATTAGGAATAATATCACCCCAAACATACAGGAAGGTGTTAAGAAAATCTATGTTATAGAAACACCTATTTATCTTTGAAAAGGTGCTAATTCCCTTCTTCCTTCAACTGTCTCAGGTAAAGAAGGGACCTTTATTTATGATCTCCATTAATCCAATAATAGCTAAGGATTCGTTAAACTCCCCCATACTCCTAGATGAAGGGGGATGCTTTCAAACTTTTTAATTAACAAATCTCATAGTGTTGAAGTAACCTAGGATGCACCAGGGAGAATTAATTGAAGAACTAATGTCGCTTAAGGAATTCTACATCAGGGGCCTATCAACATCCTCATTGGTGCCATAAATCACAGATAATAGAAAATTCAAATTGCCCATAATAAGCATACAATGCAGAAGTTGGTCATTATCTGAGATCTTGTTAACAATCAAAGAAGGATCCAACTACATCATAATAATGTGAGTATATGAATATAAATCCGAATTTACAATGAAGTTCGTCCCCGACCATATGGAATCCACAATAGAAGGAGCACCTTCTTTCTTAGTTGTAGACTCTAGGATAATATATACAATAGATTTCAACCTAAAAATCTCTTTTCTGATATGAGGGAATTTATTATGGGCTCCCCACACATTCCAATCAATGATTAAGAAAATTTTATCCATTAGGAAAGGTTGGATCTACTTCATCTATTAAACTTAAAATGCCCACTCCTTCATTAAAGTTTGCAAGAGGAGAAAACTTGTTAGAAGACAACTGAATGTTCCTCATTGACGAGATAGGTTTAGATACAACTCTAGGAGGCAATTTGGACTTCCTTCCTTGAACCTCCCATTCCAGAGAGGGCTTAGGAGTATCTTATGGGGATATAGATTTGTTCTTACTACCTCCTCCAATCACTATATCAGCAGAAGAAGTATTAACAACCTTGGAACCAAATACACCAACAGATACAGGAAGAATAGAATTATCAGGGATAGACATAACATCTCGATTTATGCTCTGCAAAGAGTTACCAGTACTAGTGAACACAAAATCCACAGAGTCGAGAATAGCATCCACTACATCACTATTAACTTCACCATCATCGGTTCTAGTATCCTCTGTTCTTAACTGGGGTACCCATTTCTTCCTCTGAGGTTTCTCATTTTGAGCTCTGAAAGTCTTAGACATATTCTCTTCTAACTAAGCTTCACATAGATTGGACTCATGGCCATAGAGGCCACAGTTCAAACACCTACTTGGTTCCCATTTGTACTCAAACATAATAGTGTCACATTACCCATCATCATTGATGATTACTAGTTCTTTAGGAAAGGAGAAATCCAATGGGATCAACACATGTAAGCGCACATAATCAAGTTTAGGAATTCAATTGTTAGTCTATCCAGTTGTAGTGGCTTCCCTAGAAATGAACCGATCTTTTTGAACATTTACACTACCCAGAGCTCCAGCGGTAAGTTGAAAACCTTCATCCAAATAAGAACCTCAAAGAGTTTCATCTTCTCTAGAGGTTCGCCTCTCTCCCATCTTTTGATGATAAATGGTCTACCCTCTACGAACTAGGGGCCTCCCTTTACAGCAGTTTCAAGGTCTTCTTTATTGGCAAACATAACTATGAAGTAACCCCTTCCTCTCGATCTGACCTTAATGGACCACTTCTCTTTCCTGAAATGAGCGAGATGTCGAGCTAGAGTAGGCCAGTGAGGCTTCAAACCCACAACATAACTATCAACAATTCTAATCCTACATTCCATGTTCTGATCAGTAATGGCCTTCGAATAGACTAGTTTTCCATCAACAAGTTTAGTATCAGTCTTCTTCAGGTTGACAGGACTCTCACTCCTCTTCTCCTTGAATAGATCTGACCATGCTTTGACCTCCTTAACCACTGAGACATTACCAAGAGTCCCTCTCAGCTTGTCAAATACTCTTCCTTGATGAATAATGTCGGGATCTAAGGGATCGGACGACGCCGTCGGCACTCCTATAGTCTCCTCCCCTCTTACCTCTCCATTTTTCATCCCGTTATAACCTTATTTACAACATCATCCTTCAACAACTTATCAAAAATAATTTCCTATGACATTTCTATGTTTTTCAATAGATGTATGCCACAATTTGAACCCTATCTCTCTGATCTCTCTACTTGGTTACCTTGTCCACTTGTTTTCATACAAGCAAGCTATATTGACTCTTTCTTCTAACGATGTCAAGCACTATCTCCAAAAAATTTCCTCTTCCAAGAGAAATATTCCAAGATTTATCTATAATACCTTTTGTTGAACTTGTTTCTTTATTTACTCCTTCAAAAAATATTGTGCTTACACATTTTACTACATCTAGGTAATAATGTAATGGAACTAGTCTATATACCCACACACATTTAAGGTGTGGAAACCCTTGATTGTCCTTCAATACAATCATGTGTCATTGTGCTGAAACCCCTTGCATAATACCTTAGTGTCGATGCAACACATCACTAGGTATGGATGCTCCAAAAAATTCTTATAAGGATCCATGTCATAAAAGAGTGATAACTTTTCTTTCCTAGTTGTAGACCTACCACCAGCCCTCCTCCTTTACTCGTACTTGAGATCGACTACATTTACACCAGATGTATAAAATATATGTGGGTTTTTTGGACAACTTCATATATATATATATATATATATATATATATATATATATATATATATATACATACATACATACATATATGTATATACATACATAAACAATAAAACGCGCGGCAGCCCTAGGTTTAGGGTTTGAGCTCTGGTGATCTGTAGTGCGACCAGAATGTCCCCGTAGGTGAGGGAGGGGATCATCCCCTCCTTGGTCTTCCATGGAACCTCCACTGAAGAAGACTTGGTCACAAGTACTTGGCGGTGCGGATTCTTATAAGAAGCACGATTATGTAGGCCCTGAGATCATTGATGGGAAACGGTTCATAACCATTGATGACGATACCTACGTGAAGATGGAGAAGAACTGGGCACACACCACGGTGGTGTATGTGATGGGTAAACGGTCGTACTACTACCATCTCTTGGCGTGGATCAAGAGGGTTTGGAAACCCAAAGGAGGTTTTGATCTCTACTCAAAACCAAACAAGTTTTTTCTACTCAGATTAATTAATGAAGATGATAAGCAAATGACTATCAACATGGGACCTAGATGGTTCGATAGACAACTTGTAGTCGTTAAGGACTTCAAGGTTGGCGATGATCTAAAGAAGGACCTGTTCAGTTCTTTCCCTGTGTGGATCAACATGTCGAGCCTCGATAGAAATTGGTCTGAGAAGGCTATGGGTATTGTGGCCAGTGGGGTGGGTAAACTCCTCCGCATAGAACTTAGATCTCTCTTGCAAGAATCATTGGGGGAAGCTCGGGCACTTGTTGAGATCGAAGCAGATGAAGATCCACCTAAAAAAATCTGGGTGAACATCCCGAATAGAGAAGCTATGCCAGTGGATATTAACTATGAACATGTTCCTGACAGATGTTGTGATTGCAAGAGCTTTGGCCATGGCGACAAAGACTGCCCAATGAAACCAAGAGTAGAGGAACCAGAAAAGGAGAGGCCCAAGACTCGTGAGTGGTAGGTAGTTGCTAATAGAAGAAATAGAAATAACAATATGGAGAAGGAGTCCTCAGAACCTGAGAGGGTGCTGGAGAAAGCAGCAGAAGAAGCACCTGCAAAAGCAAAAGAACCTGAGAGGGTGCCGGAGAAAGCAGCAGAAGTACCTGCAAAGGGGACAACCACAGATACATCTGCAAAAGGGGCCAGTGAGGCTGAGATTACAGATGATAATGAGGTGGAGATTGTGAATCCGGAGAAGGATGGTGGAATCCCAGAGAAGGAGGCGCATACAAATATGAAAGGGAAAGGTGATAGATCAAAAAACAAAGAAGCACAGGGTGTTGGCACTGTAGGTAAAGAGTCACGCAAGACTCGATCTTCCGATAAAGGTAATTAATGACCTTCTACATGGCGAATGTTTGTGGTTCAGGGAAACCACGAAAGAAGAGGGATGTGAGGGATGCTATCAGGAAAATAAAGGCATCGATGGCGATTCTGGTGGAGACAAAAATTAAAAAAGCATATAAAGAATCCATGAGGAAGCTATTCCCTAATAGCTGGAAGTTTCACTCTAATCATCAGTATGATGATAATGGCTGCATCTGTATAGGTTGGGATCCTAAGTCTTGGGATCTTAACGTTGTGAATGAAGATGATCAACAAATTACTGCTGAAGTTTGCAATAAAGGGGGTCTTCACATAGTCATTACTGCTGTCTATGCTAGAAATCTCATGCAACAAAGAACGGACCTTTGGACGAAACTGGCGGATATATCTGCTCAGATTCATGATCCGTGTATTACCATTGGTGATTTTAATAACATTAGAAAGAGGGAAGAAAAGGCGGGAGGCAGAGAGGTGTTGCCTGAAATTCTTAGTTCTTTTAACTATGCAATTGATAATGCAGGTCTTGTCGAGCTTCCTACTGTTGGCGGGGAGATCTTCACCTGGAGCAATAAATTGGCCAAATCCAAACAGATTTCGTGCAAGCTTGATAGGGCGTTGGTCAGTGAGGATTGGATAGTAAAGTTCCCTGGAACTAAAGCTAAATTACTCACTTCCAAATTCTCAGATCATTCTGCTATTAATGTGAGCTTACGGAAGCTGTGTAGGAAAACACGTCCCTTCAGGTTCCTGAACTTCTGGCAAGAGTGGCATGGTTTTGACACCCTTATCAAACAAGCTTGGAACACTGAGGTAATCGGCAACCCTCTCTTTTGTTTCAACCAAAAACTCAAAAATATGAAGAAGGAGCTGAAACTATGGGCGAAGAAGCATGTTAATCTCGCAAATCTTCTACAACAAGAACACAATGAAATGGATGATATTGCTCGTGCTCTCAGGAAAAATCCCCTAGATGAGCAACTGATTCAGGCTAAAAAATGTACTCAAGATCGCATTAATACCCTTGAAAAGGCAGAGGAAAAGTATTACTGGCAGGGGAGCAGAATGGACTGGATTTCCAATGGTGATAGGAATACAAAACTATACCATTCGACAATAAAAAGGAGAGATGCTTTGAACTCTATTTCTGAAATTTACAATAGTGATGGAGTATTTCTTAATGATGAAGAAGTTATTGCTACTGAAACAATAAAGTTCTTTGATGAGCTCTATAACCAGAATCATTGCTCCAGTGATTTTGATAACACTGGTTGGGAGAGAATTGTCAATGATGAAGACAATGTCATGCTGTCCAAAATTCCTGACATGACTGAAATTAAAAATACTGTTTGGTCCATTGGTGCATCCAAGAGCCCAGGTCCAGATGGATTTAATGGTTTCTTCTATCGTGAAAATTGGGATATTATCTGTACTGATCTCTGTGCAACTTTTCAATGGTTCTTTAATGGTGGCAATATGGTTCGTCAAATCAATCATGTGTTCCTTGCCCTTATCCCAAAGAAGGATATCATTTCTTCACAGAGTGATTTCCGACCTATAGCATGTTGCTCCATGCTATATAAGATCATCACAAATATAATTACAATCCGCCTTGCTTCACTTATGCCCAAGATCATATCACCTTATCAAGGTGCTTTTATCAAGGGTAGAAGCATACATGATTGTTCTCTCCTAGCAGCTGAATTTACTTTAAATTTCAATGTGGCTCGCAGCTCTCCTTCGGCTTGTGTCAAGTTGGACATCACAAAGGCCTACGATTCTATTCAATGGCCTTACTTATGGAATTGCTTACAGAATCTGGGATTCAGGGATGAGTGGATACACCTTGTGCAGCAGTGTGTGTCGACTCCTTCCTTCCCAGTTCTTCTCAATGGTGCATCTGAAGGTTTCTTTAGGAACTCAAATGGCTTACGCCAAGGTGATCCCTTATCTCCATTGTTGTTCACAATTGCTATGGAAGGCCTCACAAAGAAGCTCATGAAAGTTGTTAGTGATAAAAAAAGTTTGTACTTATACAATCAGGAATACTCCAGTGCTCTCTCACTTACTCTTTGTAGACGATGTTCTTATCTTCTATGAAGCTAGAAGTAGAAGTCTGGAAAATCTGAAAAGTTTACTTGATGAATTTGGTAGAGAATCAGGGATGAAGCTAAATACACTCAATTCGAACATCTTCTTTTTGAAATTTGTTGTGAATAAATAGGAACTGGCAGACCAACTTGGAGTGCAGCTTCGTTTCTTACCAACGACTTATCTGGGTTATCCTCTGACAGGGGGCAATCTCAGACGAGTTAACTTCAACGCTTGTCTCGATAAGCTGAAAGATATGATAACTAAGTGGCCAGGAACTAAACTATCCTTCTCGGGTAGACTGGTACTGATAAAAAGTTGTGCAATGGGGCTCATCCAGTATTGGATGTCCCAAGGGGAGGTTACTAAATCTACTTTACGTAGAATGGAAATTCCGATGGGGGATTTTCTATGGGGATCATCTATGCATCCTGCTTCATGGGAGCGTATATCTTTTCCGGTTGATGAGGGAGGCCTTGGTCTGAGAAAACTTGATAATCTTGCTGACTTATATACAATGAAGAGAACGAAGAACCTACTTAAGGGAGAGTCTATTTGGGCAAGGTGGATGATAACTAGATATGGTATTAGTGACTTCAGTCAGCCTGATCATAGATGGGGTTTTTCCACACAGTGGAGAAGGATCACCGAGATATGGCCAATGTTCCAGGAAACTTCAGATGAGGCTCTCTGGGACATGTGCAGATAGAAATAGGCCAAAGATGTTGCTGCTGAGAACATCTGGAGTGGCAAGCATAATCCAAGATGGAGCTTTACAGCTTTCAGAGCATACAAAATGGAGTCCAAATGTGGAGGTTAGGTGTTGTTTATGCCAGACGCAAGAGGAAACAACCATCCATCTTACTTCTGATTGCAAATGGTGGAAGTACATGTGGGGTAGATCCGCTCTGAAATGTGGTATAGTGTCTGCAAGTATGCAGCAGTGCTTGCGTGACCTAAAGGTTTCTAGACAGGAAGACAGTATCATCATACTGTGGGCGGTTACTCTCTGTTGCCATGCTATATGGAGGGAGAGAAATTCCAGGATCCATGGAGGCAAACCTCGAGATGAGCTGGCGATATTCAGTAAGATGGAGAAAGAGATGCATATACACTATAAGACATATCATAGTGTATTGCCTAATGTATCGAGAAATTTAATTCGTAATTGGGAACTTTGTAAGTACTAATTATAAGTATTGGGTATCCATGTAAGACCTAGGTCTTGAACGTCTCATCTTTGTTACTACACGTGTTGGGTGTAGTATGTAATTTTGTCCCTCTTTGAGGGTCGGGAATATACTTACCAGGAATTTCCGATGTATATACATACATACATACATACATACATACATATATATACATATATTAGTTGTCACTTCAAGTGGTATTTTCTTATAACCTTTTGGCTAAACATCCCTTCATGGTGCATTCGAAATATTTTTTACTCTTCTTTTACCTCTATTTTCTAAAGGAAATTATCAAACTAAATGGCATATTCTCACATTGAATTTAAAAGTTATTACTTTAGTGAAGTTTTTCAACCGAAGTAGGGTACACTAGGAACTATTTTCTTAAATATGCTTTATAAAGAATTATCTTAATATGACCTATGATATATTTCAATTCAGAAAGCTACATTTTGTTGCCAACGTGATATATGTTCCTTGTCATCCCCACATTGAAGTCCCTTGCTCATCATTATCCTCTCATGGTTCCTTATCAAACCCTACACAAGTAAGTCTCCTTACTTCTATCTATTCCTCAAATCCCTAACACAATTGTTGAAGAACAACATTCATTGTTTGTGCTACAAGCACCGTGGGTGGAACACCAATCATATATCTCTCTGTCAAGGATGGTGGTATTACCTCCACATGTTATTTCGAGTGCAACACTACCATTATATGGTTCTACAATGGTATATAACAAAGTATTTAATCAATATTGATGATTTTGTATACCAAAATAAATTTGATGTTAAGCACACAATCATGCACTATAATTCTGGTGGTATCTAGTTTACATATATTTTACTCTCTACTTAGTGAATGAGATCGTATGGAACCACTTATGTAGGTGAATGAATCAAATGTTTTGACTTAGAGTACACAATACACTACAAGTCTTGTCTGATGATATAGTATTGAGTATACTACAAGTCTTATGCGATAATATCATAGCTTGCTACCATACTCTCACATGAGGTGTACATCAAGTGGGTCTAGGGCATAATAAGATGAATAAGAGATTAAGAAATTAGTTTCAATCATTGTTACTCTTAGTTACCTTCATAAAGCTACATGTTGTATGATTCAATTTTTATGTTTTTGTATGTCTTGTATACAAATCAACTAATGAATCAAATCTGGATTTTGTTGACTAGTTCGTGACTTTTCATGCACTGAGCCAATATCTCACACTTTGTTGAAAGATCTTTTTAGGATCATATTCTCCCCAATATGAAGATCTAGAAGCAAGCTATTAGTCAAACAAGATATACATATGTGTCAACATAGGAGTGGTTAGTCAGTCTCTTATTCTTCCTCTGATCATGGGGATGTTAGAGTGAGTATGAATGATTTTTTGTATAATCATATGTATATTAACTGCCAAACACAAGTTCCTTCCATTTCCACTATATTTAAATATTAAACTTAGATTTAAAGAATTTATTTTTTGATATTAAAAATGTCATTTGTTGGGTCTTGTATGATGGTCGCAGTAGTTCCAAATGTTTTAGAAAAATATTGTTTTGGTTGATTTATGTTAATTCTAAAAGTATATGGTAAACTAATCTCACCTAGAGGGTATTCAACCCTAGTTAGTGAGTTTCGGCTGCATCAGTTAAGGTCCCCTCGACGTCCAAAATTTTCCCATTATATTTGATTGTGATTGAGGCTCCTTTTTCTATCACGGTTACGCCAATGAGATTTAATAGATATAAATGTTATATGTTACATGTGATATATGTACATGTCGTGGCTTGAGTACCTAGAACTGAATTGTTGTTTTATTTAGTCGCATTCTAATAAGTCCCTACTTTTTATACTCACACTGATCTAGGAGTGGCAAGATTTTATTAAGAATAGCGTTAACATCCTTTATGATGGGATAAGAAACGGCACACTCACTAGCCAGTAATTTATATCGTGCATTCCAATTTATCTCAGTCTCGATATATAAAATTTAAGCAATCTATGTATCTTAATTTGTATAGATGCATTATTCATGTCCCACATATTGCATTGACTATTCTAATAATTAAGTATACTTTGTACCTCTCTAAGACTTTGGTCACACTCTCATGGTATATCCCCCTTCTTAGGATATCAACACCGTCCCTAGGATTTTGACGAGGAGTCTCGTTCCTAAGTTACTAGTGAATTTGAGGTTCTACATGGAACGAGGTTAGATCAAATAACCCCAAATACAAGACCCAAAAACCTATCTGAAAATTGTATACCGATAGCACAATTGTAGATAGTTTTTGGATTTACGTAGTGTTGATCTTTGATTTTAGGCCCACCCCGTATGAGTCAAATTAGGATTGAATAACTCCAAAATCATTGAATCCAAAGAATTCACAAACGTAACGACGAATAGCATACTTGTACACATTTTATTAAATTACATTAGTGTTGCGTCTCCTTATGCATGTGTATTTAGTATAAATATACACTGCTAGTGTACATATATACGAACACTTGCGTTTGTAATATTGCCTCTACATAAGTAGTGGTTATCTTATAGTTGTTCCATATTTGCATTTTTTTAGTCTCTTGTATTGTTGTAGATTCTACCTAGTATTCAAAAGTATGCTTACAACTTTATTCTAGTCAGCACCACTAGTTTAACATGTATCTATCACATAATCTTAGGGAAAAGTTGTTGTTTAATTTCTTACGACAATATATATAATGTTCTTATTATTGACATTTTCACCTTTTCCTTATAATTCAAGTACTGATATGGGTTGGGCTCAACCTCAACCTAAAACCATATTTCTATTCTAAGATGGGTTGTAGGTCATTGTTTTTCAAATTATATGGCTGTGCCCCAGCCTAAGTCCTAACTAATTTGAGTAATGCAGCCCGGCATTATTGCCATAGTTATGATCATTTCCGGTATATTTGTATGCTACTAACACTTAGGCGGAAAAACAACCACTCACATCAAAGCTTGTAAAGAAGATGCTGAAATATATATTCTAAAATTGTATTACATGTCCCCCCTGCATGTCCCTTGTAATGCCCCGTCTTTTTTCATTAGTGTACCCACCACCAACAACTACACAATACATAATTGAGAAAAAACTAAATTCATATACTTTAGTGGCTTTTTAACAAGTGGAGAAAAAAGATAACTATATAGAACATACCTGGAAATTATTCTAGGCATTACCACTTTGGGCCAAAAATCTTATGACGATATTTTTTTAACTTGATGTGAAAAGAAGCCACTTAGCTGAGCAATTTAGTTAAAAATGTTAAAAAGATACTATTTGAAGTGGCGTTTTTTTCTTCTAAGATTGACGACTATATGTAGTATGTGGTGAATCATATGGAGAGAAATGGTAGGAAAATAGAATATATTGTTTGATTAGCATGGTGATGGAGAAGGTGAATTTTTCCATTGGAAACTCATGGAGAATTTTGGTATGCTTTTGCCTCCATAGAAATGACTCATGGGAAATTCTAGTATATTTTTGTCTCGATAGAAAAATGGTGCATGATAGAGATTTTTTTTCAAGATAACCAACTGCTCACGAATTATTAGGACACATGAAGCAAAACATTTTCCGATATGTTCCTTTTCTAGGCAAACAACTTCCTTCAAAGGTTTTTTAAATTGTACTTTCCCACTAATTAATTCATCCTTTTCGAAATACTATTTATCTATCATACTTCCCTCCAAATAACTTCTTCCCACTAATATTTTTATTCTTTTGTGAAAACTGATATTTTCTAAAAGAGATATCTCCTCCTCGTTAAGAAGCTTATCTGAAAGTATATTTTACTTCAAGTAAATTTTTATTCATTATTTATTTTCCCTCTATAGATCTTGTTTCCTCCAAGTAAACTCGTCTCCAAATATATTTATTGTATTGAATAATTTATTTGCAACTAAAAGATTCATATCGAACGTTTGATTTCTACCTAAACTTATATTACTATCCAGATAAGTAATTATATTGTAAAAATTTAGTTGTCTTCAATAACTAATCTAATACCAAAGAAGTAGTTAACTCTAACAGATGAATCTCCCAACAAAACTTTTTTTCCCAATGACATATTTTCTCATTATATTGTTTCTATCAAATCAGTGGCATCTTCTTACATAAACTCTGGAAATGGATTGAATATATGTTACTATATATTTCTTATTTTGTATTTCTCTACTTAATATGTTGTATACATATAACTAATTACATGCCAAAAAAACCTTTTACTTCAGAAAAACATTCCCTCGATATTGACTTCCATAAAGTACCGACATGCTTTTTCATACAATTTAGAATAACTTGAATCCATATCATTATTTGATTAATCATTTACTCGTAATAAAATATGATGAGAGAATGTTTGAAATTTTCTTTGAATTCGTCTCAAATTTTGATAAAGAAATTTATACTTGTATTATATAACTTTTTGTAAAAGCATCCCATGTCCATCTCATAATCATGTAACAAATACATTTTTTGTAAATAATTTTCTATTCATGTCTTTTTTCCCATACAAACATATAGGCAACAAATTTTATCATTGTCCCTTCTGCTTTTCCGTCTCCTTCTCCTTAATCATCTATTTTTTTAATCAAACTACCAAATCCAATCTTTTTATTTTGTTGATGAAAATTCCATAAAATATAGATGATAGGATTTGCAAACATAACCGTATGTAAATCTAGAAAAATTCGACACATAGTCACCTTATTACCCGCTCACCCACCCGGTTCTTAGGAATAGTTGTCAGCAGTAATTAAAGCAATAAAGGATGAGGGAAGTAGAAGAGAGAGAAAATATTTTTGTCCATAACTTTCAATCCAGAGCGGAATTTTTTGATGAAATAAATTGCATTAGAATCCTTGTAGAAAATAGTTTCCAATGAGACTAGTGTTGACATATTTTGAAATAATGTTAATACACGAGAAACACAGTACCATATATTAGGATACCATACACATGTTCTGGGTACAGACGTACAGTACTCGTGAGTACTGTACTTTTGAATGAAGGAGGATCAACATTACTCGTGAGTACTGCACTTATGGATCCATAAGTAATGTATCCACTTGTTAATACTCAAGCATAAGTAGATGCAGAAGTATAAATACAGTACCTGTGGAATCACATAGCAACATTAGTCATCTGGACATTTTTTTTTACAAAATGCAGAAATAAGTTGAGTACCCACTTGTTAATGACCTCAAAAGTACAATGCACATCAGATCAAGAATCACCTATAAAATGCAACCATAAGTATTGTACTCACTTGTTAATTTCAACTCAGTTACTGAGACATAAGTACAGTACCTAACAAATTATAAATCAAGTATAATTGTATAACTGGTCTAGAAGCACAAGTACAATACCTACGAATTTCCATAGCAACATTTGTCATCTAGACATTTTTTTTATAAAATGCAGACATAAGTTGAGTACCCACTTGTTAATGATCTCAAAAGTACAATGCACATCAGATCAAGAATTAGCTATAAAATGCAACCACAAGTACTGTACACACTTGTTAATTTCAACTCATTTACTCAAGTATAAGTACAATACCTAACAAATTACAAAATCAAGCATAATTGTATAACTAGTCTATTACAAAATCAAGCATAATTGTATAACTAGTCTCGAAGTAATATATCTCAATATATATAATATTCTATTTTGGGGTACAGTACATGTGTCATGAGGTACGGTACGTCAGCAAATAAACTTCCGTACAGTACCTCCAAAATAGAAGTAGTACATCTCAATATCTAAAAGTATCCCAAAATGTGAATAATATACGTAACAATATACGTAATGTATCCTAAAATACAAAAATACTAGTATTTTGTTGTACGATATCCTTATTTTAAAGTTTTGTACTTTTGATATTTCTCTCATCTATTTTTATACTTCTCTTATATTAAATTTTTCTCCAAAGTATGTCAATATTGGTCTTGTTAGAAAGTATTTTTTATGATGAATCTATTGCTTTTTATTTCGTTCAAAAGTACATTGTAGATCTAAAGTTATGTATAAAATATGTTTCTCTCTCTTCGTTTCTACGCTGCTTTCCCTACCACAATAGCAATCAGCAATTCTCAAGAATCAGGTGGGAGTCCAGGGGTGAGTACGGGTGCCTGTAGTGCTGCTCTAAATCTAAGTATTATTGGGAGTTTTTAATATTTCATTTTTGATGAAAATACCAAATTAAGTGGCTGCCTTCTCTCATCGGATTTGAAAAGGCACTGTGGACTTTTTTCTAGTACATGTTATTTTGCAGATGTGCTGAATTGGTACATACGTATTATTTTAATTTGATTTCTTTCTTACATTCGTATAGTATACATGAACACATTGTTTACTTATCCTCGCATCGAGGTCGCCCTGTTCCTTGTCCAACGCATCAGCATCAACTGTTGTTGGAATAACTGATTCCGGCATGGGCTGTGATCAAAGCGTCTAAATCAATGTCGATGATTTCCTGAACCTCATCAAAATCGAAGTGACTAAGAAATCCGTCCAAGTTCGACAAGAAGTCATCACTTGTATAGTTGTGGTGTTGTTCCCCTTCCACTGTGCCACTTGAGGTTAAACCAGCGGGAAGAGGTTGAGGCTGTTGCTGTTCCATGTCTCGATTCAGTTCGGCGCCAATAGGGGCAATTTTGTTGCCAACGCCGTCCACGCTTGGCGTTTGTCTGGTAATCACATGATTGTCAGTCTGCGGTTGAGGCGGGTGTAACTGCGGGCTCGGCGTAGGCATTGGATCAGATGAGACGGGAGCGACAATCCCTTTCTTTGTTGGGAAACCGCCCGGAATGCTATCACCAGTCATTTTTATAGCTTTTGGGTTAGTATCATTGGGAGGCATATGATTTCGCCGTTGCTGTAAATGGTTGTAAGGGACAGAATGAGGGAAGCTGGCTGTGGCTGCCGGCATTGAAACTGAGCTTGGCCTAATATGGGATGAGGGTTGCCGTCGCCGAGGGTGGCACAGGAAAGATGATGCCGACGGGACGGTGGGAGCCGGCGCCATGGGAGGACAGAAAGGAGGAAAAGGATTAGCGGCTTGATGGTGATCGCCCAGTTTGATCTGCATGTGTGGCTGTTGATATGGTCGTATCGACGTCGTCGGCGCTGCTTCTCTGCACACTCGATTTATTGTGGCTTGCAGCTGGTGCAGTTGCTCATCAGTGAAAGGTATCGAAGTATTAGCGGCGGCGGATTGATCACCTTGACGGAGACAGAGGCGTTTGTCAGTTCGCTGGTAGTACGACGTCACCGCCGAACTCGAAAACATCTGGGGGGAGGAGGAGGAGGAGGAGGAGGAGGAATGCTGCGAGAATCGACCGGAAGCTGTTGACAACGTCGACGAGTCAGCCTCCTGCTCCCCCTCTTTCCTGGTGGTAGGAATACTCCTGTATATTTTGCACAGCGCAAGGTCGGATTCAGCAATGCGGTACTCCGTCATGAGCCACTCCGTCTTGACGAAGTAATTCCTCGCCGAAACTTGCCGACGGTACTCCAATTCAGTCTTGTACCAGACTCTATCCTTGTGAACCGAGTCCGCCGTCACCTTTAGGCTTCGCTTGTTAATAACCCTCCATTGCCCCTGGCCAGCCCATCGAGGCGTGCCGATGGTGTAGGCGTCTATTATCTTATTAAACATCCGAGTAAACGCATACCACACCCCTTCCTCCATCTCCTCCAGATCGTTCTCCGTTACCAGCTTGCCCGGCTCCTTGCCGTAGAGTGGGACCTCTTTGATGAAGTCATTATATGGCGGGAGGATTTGAAGGTGCTTTGGAACTAGGAGGTGGCGGATGAGCTGCTCGTCCGACGGCCTGAAGTTGAATCGTCGTTGCCCAGGAGTGCTCGCGCGGCCTCTCCCGCCTCCAATCGGAGCCCAGTTCGGCGGCAGGAGTGGCGATAGCAGTGCCCACTCGTCCATGATGCCGATCAGTCGCTCGAATCGAAGCTGGTTGCAGATTGCAACGCTTGCCTCGACCCTTGCCGCGTTCTATTTATATGTACGCTACAAAAATTGGGAAATTCAATTCCTACTAGCGGTTTGTAATTTTTGAAAAGACCGCTTATGGGAAACTACAATTCATTAGTTACGGCGGGAAAGGGATTTACCCCTATACTCCTTGAATCCGTAGCCCCGGTCAGAAACAGATTCGGAAATTGGGGTTGAGGTACCGGCCATGGTCAATTTGCAGCATAGCCACTCTACTTTTAGTAAATGATTTTGATTGTCAAAAAAGGACTATTCCACCTAATATTGCCGTGTGGCCGAGGGACATGTAAATGTCATCATGAGTCAATCTGACCTATATAGACACCAGTAGACCTGTCAAACTGGGTCAAAATCCGCGGGCGCCCACGGGTCGACCCGTTTAAGTTGGGTTTGGGTGGTGAAATTTGTCACCCGCTAGAAATCACCCAAACCCATACTCACATGTTTATTTAGTAGTTTCACGGGTGATCCGCGGGCACCCGCGGGTGCCCATTTAACTAAATAATATATTGATATAAATATATTATCTATATGACTCTTAAGACATGCAACACATGTATATTTATCAATCAACTAAATTGATGACGTGTAATGTATACAACATAACGAGTTAAAGTCTAACTTTTTTATTGATATCCTTTGTTAATTGTTTACACTAGTGGAAACAAAATCAGTTAACTTCTATATTATTTTTATGTTAATGAATATATAGTGTAATCATGTTTTATATTCAATCATAACAATTATATTCTCTTTATGTTCACTTTATGTATTGGACTATCATAAGAACATGAAACATTAAGAACTTTTAACATAAGATGATAAAATATAGTGTTGTTATGGTAATATGTTATGCTATTTATAACATCTATATCATTTAGTTTTTTTATTGTACATTGCAAAAATGGTTGTTTTTCAATTTGTCTCTTCCATTTTATTTCAAAACATCATAATAGATATTACATTGTGTTTGACACAAAAAGTAGTGGAAGGTTGCCCTCATTTTGTTATGCTTACACTGAAATTATTAATGAAACTAACAATATCTTTTCACTGTGCACATAATATATGGGCACCCGTGGGCGACCCGCAACCCGCTGGGTCGGGTTTGGGTGTGCGACTTCTCCACCCGTTTAACCTTGGGTCTTTTTGACCCGCACCCGCGAGACCCAAACCCACAATGACCCGACCCAAACTAAACCCACCCACCCGTTTGACAGGTCTAGACACTAGGGGTGTAAGCAATACGGGTACATGCGGGTCTCGCTAGACTTATACTCTTTTCTTTTTTTCGTGGCGGGTTTGGCTATATTTATACTCATATCTAATATTGTAATTGTGGCCAAGGGACAAATAAGATTTTCTACATATTTTAGAATTTCGATGATGGCATGATGAGTCATTTTTTATCTAACCAAAATGGGCACTCCGGTACAGTTCCTCAAAATACGATTGGTTTATGACTTGTTTGATAAAGTATAGTCATATGACAAAGTACGAGTTTGATACACATTTTCATATTGCAAACTCACACAACTACACCCAATCCAACTAGCCATTAATTACAACCCTAAATACGAACTACTGATTTAGATTTAGTTACCATGGATTTACATTAGACACAATGCTTACGCGATACAGTCTCGCTCGGACTAATCATGAATAGCTAGTTTCCTAGTTTGGACGGACACTTGGGATAAATTTAGAGTTTTATCCAGATACCAGCTTTAGTTTGTCAATACTCCTTGTAAACCCCTCACTTGTCGGAAATCTTTAAAACCCCTCTCCCACTTATCCCGTATTCTAAATAACCCACCACGACTAACTTCCGTTAATGGAAGTAGCCCACCCGTTTGCCTATTCCTAATTACACACTAATTCAAATAGATTGAAATCTTATACTATACAATACAATATTATATTTAATTAAAATATTATTCAATGTGTATTATTTATATAGTCATATGTTAAATTTTAGAGGCCCAGGTCTGGAAAAATACAAACTCGAATTATTATAACTAGTATACATAGGGTTGTCAAAAATTCGGATACATGTTAGTCCTGGACTAAGAAAACTAGTCGGATTTTCTAAAAATCAAATTCAAAACTAACATGGATTGGAATTTCAATCAATCTATTTAATCATGTAATCTGACCCAGATTGTAAAAGTTAGAGTCTGAAAATGATCTAAACTTATATTTTGGTTATCATGTTTAACCCAATCACCAATCTAGAATAGTAAATATTAGATCTAGAAGCTATACATCAGAATTCTAGTTCCTCCTAATCTAAAACTTTATAATCATACTAGGTCCCCATCCATGTTTGAATTGAAATTAACACAAAATTGACCTGAACCTTTTACCCAACCTCTAATTAATATTATACATACGTAAATATATATAGATTTTAATATTTTATTTGCTAAATATTATGCCATATTATATGGGGTCGGTTTCAACCAAGAAAAAAATGTACTATATAATATAGTGTGATATTTAGCAAATAAAATATTAATAATTGTATAATATTTATGTATTTGTATAATATTAATTAGAGGTTGGGTAAAAAGTATGGATCAATTTTGGGTTCAGATAAATTCAAGTCTGGGTGGGGACCTGGTACGGGTACAAAATTTTAGATTAAGAGGAACTAGAATTCTGATGTATCTAGCTTCTAGATCTAATTTTTACTATTCTAAATTGGTGATAGGATTGAATAGGGTGACCAAAATATAAATTTAGATCATTTTTGGACTCTAAATTTTATAAATTTGGGTTTAATTATATGATTAAATAGATTGATTAAAATTCAAGTTCATGTAAGTTCAGAATTTGATTTCTGGAAAATCCGACCAATTTTCTTAGTCCAGAGCTGACCTGGACCCGAACTTTTGACAACCCTTTGTATATTAGTTATAATATCTAGATTTGTATTTTTCCAGACTTGACTTATAAGCCTCTAATTTTTTTTACCTGAGTATATAAATAACATATATTTAATAATATTTAATTAAATATAATATAATATTATATAGTATACGATCTCAATAATTCAGTACTTCTGTTAATGGAAGTTAGTCGTGAGGGGTTATTTAGAATATGGGATACGTGGGAGGGGGTTTCAAGGATTTTCGATAAGTGAAGGTGTTAGAAGGAATATTGGCAAACCAGAGGGGGTATTTGAAAAACTCCTAAATTTATACCCAAATTTTTCTCTCAAAATATTGATTATTTTAATTAAGGACACAAAACTCATATGTATACTTTTAAGAAAATGCCACTTTATTCATGATTGAAAACCGTCACTTTTGTTGACAGTTTAGGAAAGAAAAAGCTTTGGAGCTTTATATGGAGGTCTAACTTTAAGATTACAATCGATTTGTCCGCAAAACTTATGAACACGAGTTTTTTGTATAATTTTTTTACAATAGTTTAATATAAGTGGTGAATTTGGTTTTTACTGACTTCGCGAGGTATACAATATTATTATCGAATTCTCTCTTAAATATAGTAGAAATTATATTTCATATGAACTAATTCTCCCTCAAAATGAGAAAAAATTAAATTCTAAATTGACTAATAACTTCCTATATAATTATACAAACATCACATGTGGTCGGTGAAAAATTAATTACATTAGTAAACATAAATATGACATTACATCACCTTATACAAAAGCAATTACACCGTGAATCATAAATAAGGTAGTTTGAAAGGAAAATCATGTGTTAAAATTTGATTTGACTAATTTTATACCAGATATAGTGTCAAGAAAATAAAAGATCACGAATAAAAGAGAAGCAATAATTACTACTTCCTGGTTCAACAATGTTACTATGAGGATCCTTTCAGAGTGACTTTGGAGAGACCACATCCTACACCTCTATTGACATTGATTTTTTACACTCCCAACCCTAGCAAACGTAAAAGACATAACATGTGTGAAGACTGGCATGAATCAGCTCCTCTATCACGATACACACACCCTTATCAAAATACAAATTGTCCAATTAGTGATTCGAAAATCTGAAAGCCCAAACTACATCGATCTTTCATACATAATTAGACAAGTCAATATCTTAGTTTAAAAAATTAAGGAAAAATTACATTTAAATCCTCCTAGACTTTTTCTATAGCATTCGTGTAGGATAAGTTATAATTTTTAAAAATGTAAAGAAAAAATACACTCTATGTTCTCGTATGATTGCCTTATTAGAGTAGATAATTATATATCAAGTAAAAATATACAAAATTTACTTAAAATGTCTCCACACTCTTTTTCATATGGTATATATTAGAATACAAGTGGTATGTTATAATTTTTATAATAGAGGGAAAATGTAGAAGAAATCATCTATGGTCTTTTTTATGTAGTATATATTTAAAGATGATATATAAACCAGTTATGACTGGATGGAAACGACACATACATAATTTATTATAAAAGTATAAATATATCATGAAAAAGTATAATACACCAAAACCATACTATGCTATAATATTACACATCATATCACTTGGTTTTTAAATAAATACATTTATATGCCATAAAATCACATCGTAGCATGTTGAACAATATGGTTAAGTAACATGGAGTGGAGAAATTATTTTCCACTAGATTCTAGTGCTTAATTGCATAAAAGTAAAACCGGGGACCTCAAAATCTTCATCCTTACAAGTTGATATTAGAGCCATCATAGTTGGCCCATTAGACTGTGTCAACACAGAAACCCTATATGTTTTCTCATATAATTTTTCTATTTCTAAGTGACCATTTGGATACTCTAGAAATTTTGATTTTGTGTGATCATAGTAAGTATAATTAGACATTTCGACCTCAAGGTATTGTATTCATCCTACTAGATGTTTGAAGAGCAACATGTTGATTGGGGAATTAGTGAGAGAATTCTAGGTTGACTAGTATGTACATATCTTTCTCTCTCCTCTCATAGTTTATGTATTTATTGTACTTTTCGAGACCCTTCCATTTGAGAGAATCATTCAGAATTTATTCCACTAGTCCACACCTTACTGTCCCCTTTATGCATATACACAAACCTAGGTGTAGGTTTTAAACCACATATCTATATAGACCCTTATTGACTCTCTCTTACATATCATAGTAGTTGAATATAGATCCCATTACCTTAGATATGATAAAGTTGAATCTTATCCTCAACATGGAAAGAAATTTCAATACATTTTAAACACTATTTTCATACTACGACGCCTCATCTTATAAGACTTTCATAATAATCCTAAACCCATGAGAAGGTGCAGATATTACCATATGTTGAATCAGTTGATCTTTGCATGTCGTGTTGGAGTGGACCCAACAATGCTAGATATTATTATGAATATAAGGGGAACCTAGAAAACCCTATGAGATATGGTGTCTAGGTTACCAAGCTCTTATGTAAGTTTGATAGAATAATCCTCAACTATATCTCTCCTTTTTGTAAAGCTAACTTGGAGTGATACACAATTTTGTCAATCATTTTCTTGGGAAGAAAGATTACATGAGCTCAATAACAAGCTTACCTCTAAACCTATATTAGCCTTACATGTCGAGAAAAAAAATATTATATGGAATGATGCTCGCAAATAAGGCTTCAGTTGCATTCTAGTACAAAAGGGAAGAGCCATCGCATATATTTCATGACTATCAAAAAGTCGAACAAAGAGACCTATCCCATGCGCAACTTGGAGCTATTCTCTATCGTGTTTGTTTAACAAGTTTTAGAGGTACTACTTGTATGGTGTGTAGTTCCAAATAATTCCTAATGCAAGAGCTTGAATAATTTGCCCCAAAGGATGTGAATTTGTCAAGATCGCTAGGTGGAAAATACTAAATATTATAAATTCACTATCTCTTACCACCAAGGAAAGGCTGATTTGGTACTTACTACACCAAGGAGAAACAAAGATCTTATTTGTATCTATGCTTTGATCCATGAATGAAGGAAGAGATCACTAATTTGGTAAGCCTTGTAGTCATTGACTTCATTGCCTATAGACAGTAGGCCTCGTCATGTATTGTAGTTTTGACTTATGATATTAGTCCCTCTATTCTCAAGGTGAATCCACTACTTCGATACATACCAAATGGTGAATTGAGGATTTCATGGGCTTGATTTGATGTCCAAAACATGAACGTCAATTACTATGAAAATGTTGCCAACTTTGGTCCTTGTATTGATTTGGATCCACTTTTGTTTTACCTCACATTTTTACTCTCGTAAAACCCTATTTTGTTTTATTATATATATATATAAATATATCTTGATTTTTGTTGAATATTTTCATAAAAATTCATACCTTTTCATAGACATGATGTTTTGTTCAGCCTCAATCACAAACCCTTATGAATAGGTAACCTGGTGAACAAGACAGTACATATGTAGAAGGGAAAAAATTATGACTATTGATATATGAAAAACCTAACCCTCTACCCTCTACCTTTGACTCCAATTCATTTTAAGTATGAACTTTTTCTTTATGGGATGGAGTATGGTAACATATTAGAATATGAAAAACATATTAACAATGATGATAAATGTATTTTTATAATGGAAACTTTGGTAGATGTTTGAGAATGTATCCTTAGAATTGTATTAAGTGGGCAAGCTAAATTGATTAAATCAATCTCATTAATAGTGGGCCAAAACAATCCCATCGATAATTTTAAGTTATAAATAATAGTATCACGGTTCCAACTGAATTGAGTAAATCAAATGGCACATAGAAACCATGAAACAATCTTGTCTACATAGATAGACTATTGGATTGTACTAAAATATTGAATACTTCCAATGCATTTTTAAAACACCGATGAATAAATATTTCTACAATTAAGGCATATAGTTTTCAAATGCTAGGGTATACGTGCCCAATAGATGAACCCTTGTAAAAAAACTAGATAGTTACAACTGACTTTAATGTAGACTTGTAAAAACAATTCTACTGGGATTTCACATTTCCAAAATAGTAAAATAATAATGAGGTAGTAGGCAATGAAGAACTAACTCTGATTAAAATCCTAATTGTTATTTTAGTGAATAAGTAGATCCTAGGCACATCATGTTGACCTAAATTTATACCAAAATTGAAGAAGAAAAAAATTAGTTTGAAAAACACCTAGTAAAATTTGAGTATTGGTTATAGGATGTGTCATTTGGAGGATGAAATTTTTAAGTGGACAAGTGTTTTAACAGAATGAATTATAAGTAACAATTCACTAGGTCCAAATAATAAGTCATACAAAGTATTTATTTTCTTAAATATGATCAACAATAAGCGACCAACTTAATGTTAAAAAATAATTTAATGTTTAACATATATTTGGAGGTATATCTCATTTGCACCTTTAATTTATGTTTGAAAGGACTTTTGCACTTCTACTGTAATAAAGGGTCTTAACTATCCTCAAAATCCCAATCTACCAATTTGTATTGCTAACATAATGTATAATACGCCCTCTCCTTAGTTTTAATAGTCAAAACATTTCTTGATAATTAATTATGTAAGAAATAACCTAATTGTACCTTTTGAATAGATCATGGAATTTAATTTATCAAAGTCATTGTAATTTCTTGAAACATTAAATATGATTTTTCATTTAAATATACTTGCAACTTTTGATATTATATTAGAGAATGGTTAGACTGTTGTACTCCTTCAAAGAGATATACTAGTATAGATACCACTTTTAACGTCGGTTAAAATGGGCTTTTAACATCGGTTTTCAAGTGATAGTGGGTGTTACTAAAGGTAGAATCATACAACGTCGGTTCTAGAACCGACGACATAGATTCGGCCCCGATTGCAACCAAAAAAAGAAACAACACCATTAGGACCATATGCGTTGGTTATGTCTTAAAAAACCGACGCCTATCACCATATCATGAAAAAAAATTGGTATAGTTGTCAGTTTTGTATTATGTAATCGACACTTATCTCCATGTTTGAACAAAAAAAAAATTCACCCAGGTTAGAGCATACCTATCCATTTACTATACTTAACCGACACCATTGACATTGGGTGACAGTTTTTTTAAATAACTGACGACTATGTATTGATTTTTTTTAATCAACTTACAAGTCTGATGTTCAGATGGTCAACATGATGCGGAAACTACAGTGCAGTTCTGAACTGTAAGTTTACAACATCCTTTGATTTCATCTAAACAACATGCTACAAACCTTTAATAATACAAGATGATCAAGATTATATACATCATGTGATTCACACACATGAAGAAATACAATTAAATCATTCATATGATCACACACATGTAGAAACATGCAATTCTATTCATTCAACCATTTTCACATTCACACACATGTAGAAGTACATTCATTCATCCATTTTGACATTCAAACACATGTATATAGATCAAATTTCAATAAGACATCTAAAAAAAATCATTCACACATGTACATATAAGCTTGCCTTTCAAAAGTTTAGCAATATCATCAAATACTTAAATAATTATGACATCAAATTAAGTTTAGAAATTCTATTCTTTATCATCATCACTATCCCAGTTATAATAAAAAAATTGCCTACCTTTCAAAGCCTTTTGCCCATTGTTCTCTTGTGTCATCTAGCTGTTCAATCTTATAGGGATCACGTACATCTAATAACTTTTCCTGTGTAATGAAGTCACTAGTTTTAAATACATACAAAGAGAATGACATATATATAATTAATAAGTTTGATTTTTTATTTTTATCTAATGAGAATATACTATATATGATGATCAATAATATATAATACATGTTGTATGTTTTTTATTTCTTCTGCAGCATATCTGACAATTAGGTCCATATACCGCATCATGTAGTATGCACATGCCCAGCCGTTGTCTTGTACATCACACTATAAATTTCATTATAAAAAATATTAATAAATAAAAATAAGCATAGTTCACATAAATAATATATGCATTGGAGTTAGGAAACTACTTCCACATTCTCCTAGACTAACGATTTCTTTTGCTTGTCCATGTCTCCTCCAGCTTTTTTGAACTTTTTTAAAGCCCTACATATTAATATAACACATTAAATTGCATTATCAAATAGTAATATTATAATAGATGTTAACATATATACATATAAAAAACTTCTCACGTGAATGATGGCCTTTTCGTTGTGTGTCCCGAACTGTCTATTCCTTCCTCTCAGGGTCTAGATAATAAACAATCAACGTCTTGGGGACAACAACTAGTAACTCCCAATGCTTACCACTAGAGATAGAAAGTTGAAAATATATAACTCAAAATCCATAATAAAATGTAATTTTCTTGAGTCCAAATATAAGCAAAGTAAACTTACTCAACATTGAATGGAGCTATTATCATGTTCTTCTTTGCTTTACCAAAATATTTAAAAGTGATAGAGCAAAATAAGATAACTGATGAAGGGTCTTTATATACATGACTGATCAAGAATGGAATTACAAATCCCACATGGGTAAATAAAAATTTTGTACAGACTCTACGTAAGTGGCTACAAAACATAAATTATGTATGTATTAATATATAAGAAAATAGATCACCGTATATAAAACAAGGTATATAGATATATAAATAAGATCTCACCATATCAATAGTTCTACCATAGACATATTCAGCCAAGCTTAGGTAAACAACTCTAAAATATCTTGCATAAATATATTATTATCGTATGTTTGGCTTGTAACCTCCTCCTTAATAGAAACAATCATAGGATAATTTTTGGGAAGCTCGCCTATCCATATTGCCATACCCCTGCATTGAGGACTTAATGAGTCGTATAGGTCCTTTTTAAGCCAACCAGGTACTTCAGGAAGAGGTGGAGGTGGAGGAGGACGAGTTGTAGTGGGTTTCTTCCCTTTGTCCTGTATATATAATTTCATATCAATTGTCATGTATATGCATATATACTTTCTTATCAATATAGATGACATCTGTTTCGGGTCACAAGATCACTCTGCCTTCTACTTCACCAAGTGTGTCAGCATCTGGGTGGACATATGACAATGAATGTTGCCTCTAAGTAGAAAACACAAGCCTCAGGCTCACACGAACCGCACCATCGGGTACTGGAGTGCCATGAATCATGTGCATTAGAAAGTGTGGGTAAGCCTTGCCCTCTGCAATGACAAATTCTTTCAATTTTAGACAGCATGGCTTCAACCCCTACAAATTTACATAGAGTATGTTATATACATAAATAAACATATCATCTTGAAAAGACTAGCTACTATGCCACTAAATACTTATAGAGGATGTAATAGGTGGTGGATCTACATGATTACTCCCAACCACATCTACGGGATCACTCCCAACCATCTCTATTGTAAGGGAAGAGCGGCACGCCACATGTATCGTTGGAGTGGCAGATTGAGATGCCTACCACTTGCTCAATGCTTCCTCGACTATCTTATCAACTATCTCATATATCTATACATGGCCAAAAGAAACTCTTTTTAATTCATTAATTCCCTTTCCAACAACATTCTAAAAAAAGAATAGGTTACCTCAATTTTTTAAATTCCCCATTTTGGACATGTTTAAATTATGATGGCCCAAAGAACGCTCTTAGGCCCACTCCAACCTCTGCATCCCTAACATGTCCAGGATGCTCTGGGTTACTGAGAGCAACTATCAATTCATCCCTTATGCCCTTAGGGATGAACAAGCCTTTCTTCCTCTGCTCATGAAGCTCCCGCTAATCATCATCAATAGAAGTTGGTAAGTCAACATACCTGTTGATCATCATCAATAGACATTGGTAAGTCAACATAATAATCATCAATACTAATTGCTTTCAGAGTTGAATTTTATCATTTTTGCAGCCACCTCAGCAATTACGGGGTTGGTTATATCTCCTTTTTTGTTTTGCCTCCCAGCTATCCACATATCATGGTGATGCAGAGGTGCAGGAGTAATATTAGAGGACTCACCAGTCTCAATATTAGATGCAGTAGGTTGTTGAATGGAAGACGTCTGTAGTTTTTGACGAAGAGTTGCATAGCCACCTAGATCCATCGTGTGGTCATGCACATTCAGTGCACGCCTTGCTCTTTGAGCATCGCTCATATCCTTGTTAGTAACCACATTGAATTTTAGTAACAATCAAGGTCAATCGTGAATAGGTGAATTCATAAGAATGTATACTAATTAAATTGGGAATGACGCTTAATACCTTGAATTCATCAGTATTTCTCCTAGAAACAAAAACATTCCACTCAATTGGGTCCAGGTAGTTCCATTGCTCAAGGACTAACTTCTTCCTCTTATCAGCATCTTGTATGTATTGTCAATTGAGAGTTGTCCTATAGTTTCTTAGGACCCTCCAACAGTGTTGCATCACCTTTTTACAATGTAGGCTTTCATCTTGTTCAAATATACTCTATAATTTTTTATATATTTAAGAGTATTCTAAAAAATAGAATTGTAAATAACTTTAAAAATAGAATTGTAAATGATAATATCTCACACATAGTTCTTTCCATACTAAGTCTTTCTTTGCTTTAGAAACTATATGCCAAGATTCTGCATTTTCTTTTTTTTTGGAATCACCTTTCAACTATTTCATCCAAAAGAGCTTACAAAGAACAAGCTAAAGCGGAGGTAATAAAACATGGTATTATCAATACCATTACAATTATTATTATCTTCTAAGCTAAGGATAGACTCTAGGTCTATCAGCCTCTCAAAAATCTGAGAGAGAGTGTGTGTTTTAGGGTGATGATTAACCAAGCTCCTTTGAACTTGGATGGCTTCACGTGCCAATTGAGTCTGCAGTGGCATGAAAGGCATAAATGACCGAATCCACAATCTGTATAGTCTAGTATAGACCTTAAACTGCATTAGTTGCAATTTGAACCTCTTGATTGCCTCCACTCTATAAGAGTGGGTAAATCCCATATTCTTAATAGTCTTTGATGCCTTATTTTTCCGTATGTAACTTGATAGAGTAGAACATCTATCTGTATTGCCTATACCTCTCACGTTCCAACACAGAAGCTTCATAGGAAACGATTAACTCTTGGTTTTGAGAGGTGTTCAGCACCCACCAGTTACTGGTGTATCAGCCTCCTCTCCTCCTTCCTCAGTTTCGCCTAAAGCCTTTCCACCCATGGACACCTTCTCTCCCGTCGAGTGCTCACCAGCTGGGAAAATTATTTCGAGTGCCTCATCCATAACCACATTAGATTCCTTCGATCTTGGACTCCTCCTCTGCAGTCTTGGAGGTTCAGGTGGTTTGCTTTTTCCTTTTCTTTTTGTGGTTAATTTATTATTGGATCTTGTTTTCCTGGGCAGTAAATTCTTATCCTTCTCCAATAGACCTTTCTTCTTTCTGCCATTCTTCAGTCTAGAAATAACGGTTAGAACCTCATCCTCCTTCACATTTAAGTCTTCATCCATGATAACTTCTGTAGCGTCATTGTCCTCCTCTTCTTCTACATTGATCACCTGATCTACTCCTGGATTAACAATTGTGTGTTTCTCCTTCATTTTCTGTACCTTGTCCTTCTTTTTGTTTGTCTCATTGTTTTCCCCTGTTAATATATTGGTAACAACTTTCAATACCTTACGGTTATCCTCACCCACCATCCCTTGTGCAGCCACTTGTTTTTTCCTCCAAACTTTAGTTGGTCTTTCCTTTCTTCGTGTTTCCTCATTTGCATTATGTCGCTCTTGCTATTCGCCAAGCACTTCTCCCTCTTCCTTGTCCAGCAGTCCTGCAAAATGATTCGAGTTGTCTACTCTACTATTAGTCTGCACTGCTTGTCTTCTTCATGAACCTCCTTTTTGTTTTTGAAACTGCCATCCGCCTGAATCTACCTCCCCCAATATCTAATTTGTGCTTTGGTTCACGTCTGTATCTTCTTTGTTGTTGATGCCTTCCTTCACGATATCAGTTGTACAATATTTAGAAATGTGACCTTCCATGCCGCAATTGGCGCAGGCCCAAGGCAGACCCTCATAGATAACCTCGTATTCCTCTCCATTGATAAGAATTGAAGCCACCAGGTCCTTTGTAGTGTCCATTTCTACTGCAAGTCTAGCAAAGCGACTTCTCAATATGTTGTTCGTGTGGCTGTCCACTTTGACTAGGCAACCCAGAGCTAACCCTATATACTAGAAAATGGTGTTTACATATAGATGAAGTGGCAGATTAATTATCCTCACCCATGTGATGATATAATCAAGAAGTGCTTTTGTGGGCTTGAAATTAGGATACCATTCCCAGACTACTACATTACATCCAAAAATTTTCCACAGCCCTCCAACCAGGGATGTATCAAAGTCCTGCTGGCATGAAAACTGTACAACAAAGTGCTCGTGTTCGAGTTCAAACATGTTGAAACGACCCTTGATTTTCCAAAGAAGCTTTAGTTTATCCCTGAGTGTCATGTATCCGATGTTGGTGCCTATCAATCTCACCACCACGGCAAAATGCCACGGCCTAATCAGCTCTTCTTCTGCCTCCAGTTCTATATCAATTGTTGGGATACCCTCAATTTCATTTAGGGATACTGCTCCCAGCGGAAATTCAGTCTCAAAGAGTTTCTCCAGGAAAAATATTTCATCGTCTGATGCGGATTGGTTAGATGTAGACTCTGCCCCGCTTCTAGACGCAACTTTGGCGTACATGATGTGATCTTGTTTTTCATTTGTCTGCAAAGTCCTATTTTGTCTTCCTTGTGCATCAACCTCATTGTGCATATCCCCGCCTCCTCTTTTAATTGCCAGTTCATCGGTATTCACCTGTGCACGCATACCGGCTACAGTGAAGGTTAAACCGATTTCCGGAACAGTATGTGTAGCATTTCTTCTTGGCCAGTCTACTTTTCTTTTTCTTGAACTTTCTGACGCCGTGTTGGTCTTCTTCCCGCTCCCCTCTGTCTCGTGGTGTATGATCTTTAGATCTGTCCCAGGATCAAAGATTCTTCCTTCTCCTGCAACCCCATATTCAGTCCCCCACTCACCCTCGCGATCGCCCTCCCGGTCGCCCCCTCTTACCCCCTCGTACCCTAGCTCCGCCATAGTCATAAAGTATACTACATTTATACTACAATGGTTGCGAGTAAGAACCCCAAAATATGAAACAAACGAGCTACAGTTGACCCCAACTAGATTTCCTGTATGATCAAAATCCACAACCAATTTTGGTCCATTTCCCCTTTGTTGTAGTAACTTGTTTATCATAGTGATGCCCCTGATTTTTTCAATTCTTTTTTGCTGCTCATCAAGTTCCACAAGGTTTTCAGGAGGTACATCATCAACCTAAAAATTGACAAAAAAACACATATAGGATATAACTTATAAATGGACATATATATATCTAGATATAAGATATATTGTAAAACTTACATTGTGAGGCGGTGCTTCACCCTCATGGTAATCATCATCATGATCATCATACTTATGGTCAGCCATCTGAAAGTGTCATACAAAAAATTCATACATTTAACATTTAACATTTAACATACAAATTTTTTAGCAATTAACATTTAAAAAATAAAAACATGCCTCTAATATTGAGATCTTTTATCAATTGACATTCCTTCAGTGTGATCTCCATGCACATATAAGTCATCATTAGCTTCAATATTTGGTGTTGGCAAACCAACTGGGAATGGACTCGAGTCATCATACTTATCATAGTAGCCTTCTTCATCTATAGGATCATCAATGAACTGTCTTTTACCATGAAGAACAACTGACCATTTTTCATTTACAAGATCATCGATATAAAATACTTATTTTGCCTGTGATTCCAATATGAATGGTTCACTCTTCTCGCCAATATTTTCAAAATTCACTAACATGAAACCCAATTCATCCATTATAATTCCTTCGGTGTTATCAACTCAATTATACTTAAAAAGTAGAATTCTAAAATCTATGTAGTCAAACTCCCATATGGCTTCAATGACATCGTAATATGACATTTTAGCTTCACTTGGGCTCTTATGTTTCGCACTAAAAAAAACAATAAAGTTGCTTGAAGGGTGACCCCACTATTTTAGACGACACTCTTATCATCTTGACGCTTTGTGTAATATGAGAACCCATTTATGTCAAACCCTTCATAAGACATAACATTCATTTTTAGTTTAAAGGTGAGGCATTTGATATTTTTAGCAATATTATTTGGTGTTTGAGATAGTTGATGTAAGACTTTATCTTCAAAACACTTAATAAATGTCTTGTTATGCTCTCTAGCAAGCCACATTGAATTGGTTCGAGGATATTGTTTCTTGATGAAATTGGTATGTTCTGTGATATAAACAGTCACTTCGTCGATGTTGTGTAAAATATACAAGTGAGCTTGTTCCAACAACTCACGGTTGATTACCCCCACACTACTACCTATAATATGAGAAAACTTATGTCCAACTTTGTGTGGGGTAATAAAGGACATGTTGTAGCTTGGGTCAACATTACAAAGCCATTCAACAAAGGGGGTCTAAATCTCACTTCACCTGAAGACTTGGTGAAGCAAAGTAATGGAAGAAGGGTCGACAGACTGCTAAGGGACAAGGAGAACATTTGGTCATTGTGGATGGTGAACAGATACGGTGGTCTTCACAGGGGATATGACAGCTCATCTTCAAGAGTGTGGAGGAACATGTGCAAACAACGGGATGACATGTGTAGTGCCTATAGTGTTGATATGAATGGTCTTGCCTCCCTTTGTAACGTGAGGCTGACACCATGGATCAACACTGCTACTGGGAGTGATGTTATCTGGTATAAGTTGTTGTGGAATCCTTGCCATATACCGAAATGGAGTACTACCATGTATAGAGAAATCCTTAGGAGACCGCCCACGATGGATAGGATGGCTCACTAGGGTTTGTAGGTTCAAACAATTTGTGTTCTATGCAATAGATGTGAGGAAAGTCACGAACACCTCTTTGGGGGTTGCAGCTTCTTCAGACGCGTCTAGGCTATTGTGTGCCTCAAAAGTGAATGGGGACAATTTTTTTATGATAACATTGAAGGTCTGATAACCAAGATGCTGGCTAAACTTAGTGGCAAACAAAGTGTATTTGTGGGAGGTCTTTGCTTATCGGGTGTTTGCTATTATGTTTGGAAGGAAAGAAACAATAGGAACCATGGTAGGAAGAACTGCAGTGAGGAAGCGGTGCTGGTTATGATAACCAATACCATTGCTCAATCTTTTAAAGTTAGAAAAGGGCTTTCCTCAGGTTTGTCTGAGCAAGCTAAAAGATACTGGTGTTTTTGTAGATAACACCCCCATGCATACGTTTTGTAGGTTTGATAGGTCCTGGCTTTGTACAGGATCCTTTGGCAATATATTTACCTATTTCCAAAAAAAACTCACAGATGATTACTTTCATCTGTGATCCTAAAATCCCTTTCCCTAGAATACTCCTCAATATTTTTGTCATTTACAGGCTCCAAAAGTGTGAAACCTCATCATGCTTAACGAGATTACTCAAAACACAAAACACGATCAACTACTAATTTATCACATAGTCAAAAATGTGGAATAATTAAAACTGATTCCAACAATGCAAATAAACTGTAGAACATTTACAAAAGGTCCATCATTCCATTATCATATACTGTAACAAGTATTTACATATGGGTCCAAAGACCTCAGTCACGTCATGCATACAAAAGATATTTCACATGTACATGCCATATATTTACAAACATTGGCATACTACAAAATCTCATGTCGATACGAGTATATCATCTAGAAAACACATCCCATACCCCGACCTGAGAGTATAGGGATGACACTAGGACTCTACTATTAACATCCACAACTAATAAACCTTCTGAATCTAATGATCACCAGGTTGGTTTTCTTCCACAACACGACCTCGACCTCATTGCCCGTGACCACCTAAAAAAATGTGGTGACCCACGGGTGAGACCCAGTCCCAGCGAGAGATCTAACTCTCTCCAACATATATTGATTTTTTTAGGAATCCAACATATATTGATTATAACATATTAATTAACAGTAAATACATTGAGCAGTTAGGGTATTGAATAAACAATATGAATATATTGAACAGTTTAAGCATACTAAGCAGTTAAGAAAATAAGTTGTAACATCAAGTAGAATTGTACAATTTTCATAAGTCTACATCATGTAAGAACTATGCAGTGTAAAGACAAGACAAGGGTTAATCAACCAATGTGATACATATAGCAATTATACTACACGGCTAGTATCACTTCTTTTATTACATTGCCTTGATGGATTTGAGAAATACCACCCAAGTCCCAACTGAAAACTACTAAGTCGAAATCAGTGCCATACAAGATCTAGGAAGAGCCGGACTCCTAAGATCTTCTTTGCCCCCGGTCAGTACGGGTCTGCCAAAATGACACATAAGGTCAAGCTGCTAATAGCCTAGTCTATCCTTGGTATAGGTCACGACACTAGTGAAAGGAGGTGGGTACACATATCCTACCATGCGAGGTATAACCACAGTTGTCCTCCAATCTCATCATCATATACATATAATCACTGAGACACGACCGCAACCATTCTCAAACTAAGGGCTAGGTATGACCACTGTCATCCTCCCTAACACCTAAATTCAGGATGACAAGCACCCTACATACTCATCAATATGCGCTCCAAGTATCCCTTAGGAATACTCATTTCACTATCTGGAAATTTCTGACACTCAGATAGATCTATGGCACAGGGCACTACATGATTAGAGTTTCACTTAATTAGTTATGCCAATTGGGTGAATTAAGGCTAAATCATACAAATGGACTTTCAAACCCTAATTCTTTTCTAACAAGAGTATATGTATAACAACTTCAAAAGATATAAAATGTTTGAGATATAAATCTTAATCACATTACCACATGCTATCATTCATTGCAAATTAATCGACTACACTTTTCATCATACTTTTACAAGATAACAATATCTTATCACAAGTTCCAGGGTTTTAACCCTTATTGGAACAAGAAGAGGATTTCACCTCAATCATGGCTTCAAACATGCCCAAAGGTCGTTAAGACCATCACATTATTCATAGTAAGGTTATCATCATCATTCCATGCCTTAAACAAGGCTCAAAAGATCATTAACACATATGTGTCCATAGATATTAACATGGCAAGGCACTATGATATTCAAATAGTACTACAATGTGGTTTCAAAACAAAAAGAATGTAATTCATTATAACATTAATCATTCAAGAGGTCTGATTATAACCTATTAACATCATATAATTACATTAATGTTAGGTATAACAAGCTATATCGCATGGGAGTTACACATCCACTTATTATAGCGATTTATCAAATATAACTATATGATGGCAAAGGTAAGACTACAAATTAATGGTATTGAACCATTGAATTATCTTCACCAGGACCCACATATAATACCATGTGATTCATTCTAATCCATTGGATGTTGAAGCATCCAATATTATTCATTGGATCAGGTTCATTGTTCAAGGTTATCAATTGAAGTATAAGTCTAACCATTAAATCAATTGAACCAAGGAACCATTGGTTTAAGGTTTAGTAAAATCTACAATTAAATTCCTAATTCATCATATATGTTGATGACCTGATACACCATTAATTGTGATCATTAGGTCACCATTGGTTGCTAGATCAGTAATACATTCAGTTAACACCATCAAATATTAAGCCAATATCATCATCGATTGATAACATCATTAAAATACTTAGTGGATGATAATTAAATGTCTAATTGAGTCAAAACCTGACCTAGGGGGGTGACCATAGGTTGTCACCATAAATTTGACACCCTTGATCATGAACATCAGTTGCCAAAATAGCAACACCATTGGCTATTGAATGGTATGACCATCGGTGGTGTGATAGGGAATGAAATAGCTTGAAAACCCTAATTTGAACCATCAATTATTTTGTGGTTAGCACCATAGGTTGATGCTATGAACCTGTCCCAGATCATGTTACACCTTATAAAGGTCATACACATGTTTACAAGTTCATATAGAACTGGAACAATATAGGGAACACCACAAAAATTCGTAATTCTAAACAAGCATGGTTTCTCTATGCTTAAATCAACCCATTAAGGTATAAACATGAACTAACAAGCTTCTAGTTAGAAATATAAGTGAAGAATGTTATATAACTCACCTCTATAGAGTAGTTTAGATCCCAAACAGAAAGAATCTCGAGAAAATAGGGTAAGAAAACCTTGGATTCAGATCTAAACTTGGCCAAATAGGTACTTCTCTCCACAAAGAAGCAAAATCCTAGAAAAAGAAACAAGATTGATAGATTTTTGAGTTGTAGAGCCACTTTTACCATGGAACAGTAGGGTTCCGACCTGTAGGAAGGTATAAGGAAGGAGAATAGAAAGAAAAATGAAGAAGGAAGGAAGAAAACAACTTTCCTTGGTCGAATTCCCTAGAAGATGACCTTGGAAACCCTAGGTAGGGCTAGATGGAGCCCTAGGAGACCTTCTTCTCCAAAAAATGGTTGTCTTCTACCTTAGAGTAGTTGGTTCTGTAGATAAACAGAGTGGATTCGTTGCTCGAGATTAGAGGAAAGAGAAATCAAGCATAGTTTTGTATTTGGGCAAGGAAGAGGTAAATATAGCCCATGGATAAGGATAGAAGCAAGCATGAGGTGTAAAAGTAGCTTCCCCATGTGTTTATGGCCTTAAACTATTAAGAATATACAATAACACACACAAGAAGCTCCCCCACCGTACCAATTAACCTTCTCAGCTTTCCTTTGTCGAAATTCCCAGCCAACCACATAATTCCTTAGTGGATAGCTACTAAAAGTAGCTCATCTGTGAAGGGGAAAACCCTAAAATACCCTTGATGAAACCACCTTCAAACCATGGCTCAACTAGGTGCCCCATGGCTCAAAAATCTCTAGAATGATAATATAACATATAAGGAACATAATGTATGTGAAAAATTGCAAATAAAACCCCTCAATTGGGTAAATAGCAGAAAACTCCAAAATATACAGAAAATTACATAACTTGCTCAAACAATGTCCAAATTGGACCAAATTTGAAACTTAAGCTTGTCTTATGATTTCAAAACATATAAAAAAGGTTATATTTGGGTTCTAAGCATTCAATTATGATAATTAAGTTCATTCAACTCATTAAGCAAGTTCAGGGGCCTTACAACTATAAACCCCTAACAAGGATTTCACCCCAAAATCCTATGCAAAAAGAGATGGGTATTTTCTACGAATCTCGTTATCTAGTTCCCATGTGGATTCCTCTATGCCATGATGATTCCACAAAACTTTCACTAGTATTATATCTTTTCTCTTCAGCTTTTTCACCCTTCTATCCAGGATCAATACAGGACCCTCAACATAGGAGATATCCTCATCTAACTCAACCTCTACTGGTTGGATTGTCTGGTCAGTATTTGGATGACATTTCCTCAACATAGAGATGTGAAAGACATTATGCAATCTATGTAGCTCTGGTGGTAGCTCCAACTTATATGCTATCTTTCCAACACGAGCTAGAATAGGGTATGATCCCATAAATCTGGGAGCCAACTAACCCTTCTTTCCAAACCTCAGTACACCTTTCCAAGGAGAAACCTTAAGATATACTCTATCTCCCACTTGGAACTCAAGTGGTCTATGTTGGTTATCTGCATAATATTTCTACCTATCCTGGGTTCCTTTCAACTGTCGTTGTATCACTTTAATCTTTTTCATAGTCTGATGTACTAGCTGAGGACCCAAAAGTTGATATTCACCTATCTCATACCAATAAAGAGGAGACCGACATCGTCTCCCATTCAGAGCCTCATAAGGAGCCATATATATGCTTCTTTGATAGCTATTGTTGTACGCAAACTCTATCAGATGTACATCCCAACTACCAAGAAATTGTAGCACACATGCCCTCAAGAGATCCTCTAAAGTATGAATAGTCCTTTCAAACTAGCCATTGGTCTACGGATGAAAAGTTGTGCTGAATTTCAGTTGGGTTCCCATTGTAGAATGCAGACGCTCCCAAAAAACAACTTGTAAAATGTGGACCTCTATCAGAAACTATAGTCACTGGAATGCCATGCAGACGGACTATCTCATCAACATATATTTGTGCCAATTTCTCTACTGTAAACATCGTCTTAACTGGAAGAAAATGAGCTGACTTAGTCAATCTGTCTACTATCACCCATATGGAATCATGACCCTTAGCTGTCCTAGGAAGACCAACCACAAAGTCCATAGTAATATGATCCCATTTCCACTGTGGTATCGGCAAGGGTTGTAATGTCCTTGTAGGCTTCTGGTGCTCAGCCTTCACCTACTGACAAACTGGACATTTGGCAATGAACTCTGCCACATCACGCTTTAGACCTGGCCACCAATACATGTATTTCAAGTTTTGGTACATCTTGGTACTTCCAGGATGCATTGCATACATGGAGGAGTGAGCCTCCTCAAGTACCATCTTCCTTAACCCATCAACATCAGGAACTATTGTCCTATTGTGGTAACAAACTGTACCATCATCTGCCTCATGAAAGCCATCATATTTTTCACTACCAATCCATGATCGGATATTTTGTATCACAGTATCATTCTGTTGTGCATCATGAGTTTTATGTCTCGAGGTAGGTTTCACTTGTAATTGTGCCAACAATCCTGTCAGCAAGGAAACTTCTAGTTGTACATTCATCTGGAAAAGAGACACTAGCATATCTCTCTTATGGCACATCAAGGAAATTAATTGTGCATTATCTACTGTTGATAATGAAGATGACTTTCTACTCAATGCATCAGCTACCACATTTTCTTTTCCTAGATGGTCATCTATTTTGCAATCATAATCCTTAATCAGCTCCATCCATCTCCTCTTCCTCATATTCAGCTCCTGTTTTGAGAAGATATACTGTAGATTCTTGTGGTCAGTGAAGATCTGACACTTTTCTCCATAAAGATAATGTCTCCAGATCTTTAAGGCATGGACCACCACTGCAAGCTCCAGATCATGTGTTGGGTAATTCTCCTCATGTTTCTTAAGTTGTTGCAAAGCAAAAGAAATCACATTTTTATCCTACATCAACACGCATCTCAACCCATTCTTTAAAGCATCACAAAAGACAATATAGCCTTTTTCTTGCTCTGGTAGTACTAACACTGGTGTACTAGTCAAATTTTCTTTCAAAAGCAAGAAAAAATGTTGACACTTGTCATTCCAAGTAAAAGGAACATCCTTCTTGGTTAACCTAGTTAGGGGTAACGCTATAAAACTAAAGTCTTTGATGAACATCCTATAGTAACATGCCAGACCTAGGAAACTGTGAATCTCTGTCGGTGTCTTTGGTTGTTCCCATTCTAGTAAAGATTCCACTTTCTTGGGATCAACACAAACACCTTTTGCAGATATAACATGGCACAAAAAAGACACTTTAGATAACCAGAATTCACACTTGCTGAACTTAGCATATAGGTGATGCTGCCTCAACAAAGTCAATGTCTGGCGAAGGTGTTGCTCATGTTGTTGACTATCCTTGGAGTATATTAGGATATCATCTATGAACACGACCACACACTGATTAAGATAAGGTCTAAACACCCTATTCATTAGATCCATAAAAGTTGTAGGTGCATTGGTTAGCCTAAATGGCATAACCACAAACTCATAATGACCATACCTAGTCCTAAAAGTAGACTTGGGTATGTCATCAGCCTTAATTCTCAAATGATGGTAACCTGACCTCAGGTCTATCTTTGAAAACACAGTGGCACCTCTCAACTGATCAAAAAGATCATCAATCCTTGGCAAAGGATACTTATTCTTTATTGTCACCTTATTCAACTGTCTATAGTCTATACACAACTGCAATGAACCATCCTTCTTTTTAACAAACAACATAGGAGAACCCTAAGGGGAAGTGTTCGGCCTGATAAAACCCTTCTCTAACAGTTCTTGTAATTGTTTCTTTAACTCTTGCACCTCTGTTGGTGCCATTTTGTATGTTGACTGTGCTATGGGTTGTGTTCCAGGAATAAGATTAATCTCAAACTCAATATCTCTAGGAGGGGGAATGCTAGGAAATTCCTCAGGAAAGACATCCTCAAATTCTTGCACCACTGGTACCTCCTGGATACTAGGACCTCCTGCCTTGGTATCCACAACATGAGCTAAGAAAGCCTCACATCCTTGTCTCATCAACCGCTCAGCTGTCATAGCTGACATCAAACATGTAGGAAGAATCTTCTTATCACCTCAGAAAATCCAATGTACATCGCCATCATGGAACGTCGCCACCTTAGTACTACAGTCCAAGACTACCTTGTATTTTTCCAAGGTATCCATTCCTAGGATTACATCAAAACCATGCATGTCAAGTGGTAAAATATCCACTTGAATGTTGTGTCCAGAGAAAGAAAGAACACAAGAAGGACACACTTCCCGCAACTCAGTTGAATCAACCAAAGGAGTCTCTATCCGCAAGCTATCAGATCTAATACTAATAGGTAGATAACAACTATCTATCACCTCTCTAGTGATAAAAGAGTGTCACACCCGAGTCTACTAACACAGATACAAAACAAGAAGCAGACATATCAGAATGAAATAACTTCATCTGACCTGTCATGACTCGTGGATTGACCACTACTTCCGGCTGGGTCATGGCATAGAACCTAGTTGTTTCCTATTTCCGTCCACGTCCTCTACTCTCCTGTCCTAATGATCCTACATGGGACACCTGACCACATCCTCTACCACTACCAAGATCAAATTGTCATTGGTGTGATCCCTCTTGATTCTACCTTGGCTACTGAGTCACCTCCTCAACCTTCATAGGGCAATTCCATCTAATATGCCTTGTCTATCCACATTGATGACACACTCAGTTATCACTATGTGGTCTAAACGGCCCTGTAACTGAGACTAATGATGAACTGCGAGCTCCTGTTGGTGGAAAACTATGACCTCTACCCCTACTCGTGATCCACTATGACGGTGCCTGTGATCTTGGTTCAGTGAAGGTTGACCTTGGTTGCGACAGCGGTGGGAAAAAATGTGGCTTCTTAAAGCCTCTAGATGATTTCCCTTGAAACTGCATAGGTTGCTTCTTAGCATTAGCTTCATGCTTCTCGATGGCAAACCTCTCAATCCTCCTGACAGATTCCACAAAGGTGGAAAACCTTTCCCTGTTCTCCAAGGCTGATGTTGTAGTAGTCAACTCTTTACTCAGATCCTTCTCAAATCTCTGAATCTTTTCCTCGTCCTTTGCTGCCATATGCGGGCAGAACCTCAAAAGTTCCATAAACTTTGATTCATACTCATTGATAGTCATAGCTTCCTTATGAATCTTCTCGAACTGAGAGATTTTCTCATCTAGGTAGGTCTTTGGAAAATATCGTCTAACAAATTCCCTTCAAAACTCCTCCCATCCTATCACAACTCCTGGCCTTTTCTCCTCTTCTATGGCCCACTAGTGGCCAGCATTACACTTCAACAAGTATAATGCATGCTTAACTTTGTTTTCTTCAGCAATGTTTAGGATTTTGAATGCCTTTTCCAGCTCAGTCAACCACATGTCAGCGTCTGCTGGATCAGAAATACCTGCATATTCAATTGCCTCAACACGTCTAAGACGTTCAAATGTCTGCCCAACACCTTGGGACTCCACATTAGAGGCGGCTACCCTAGCTTGAGGTGCTAGCGCTCTGGTCAGCAATATGTGTAATTGTGGCCATCATCTGTCTAAACATAGACTGAAACTCAGGATTGGCCATCATTTTCGGGTCTAGATGAGGCATTGCGGGCCACTCTGGCCCTTCTTCTGGCACTCTCTCATCACATGCATGCCTCCCTACACCTCCTCCTGGTGCAATATATCTACAATCAACATGTTCTTCATGTCCTCCAGAAATATTTGCATAAGCATAAACTATGATCAGATATGTTGGATACATAAGAACATACTCAAACCTAAGTCCTATGTCCCTGTAGACTCAGTAAACCTAGAGTTATGATTCCAACTTAACTGTGACACCTCATCACGCTTAACGAGATTACTCAAAACACAAAACAGGTTCAACTACTAATTTATCACATAGACAAAAATGCGAAATAATTAAAATTGATTCCAATGATGTAAATAAACTCTAGAACATTTACAAAAGGTCCATCATTCCATTCTCATATACTGTAACAAGTATTTACATATGGGTCCAAAGACCTCATTCACATCCTACATACAAAAGATATTTCACATGTACATGCCATATATTTACAAACATTGGCATACTACAAAATCTTGTGTCGATACAAGTATATCATCTAGAAAACACATCCCATACCCAGACCTGAGAGTACATGGACGACACTAGGACTCTACTACTAACATCTACAACTAACCAACCTTCTGAATCAATTGATCACCAGGTTGGTTTTCTTCTACATCACGACCTCGACCTCGTTGCCCGCGACCACATAAAAAAAATGTGGTGACCCACAGGTGAGACCCAGTCCCAGCGAGAGATATAACTCTCTCTAACATATATTAATTATAACAGATTAATTAACAGTAAATACATTGAGCAGTTAGGGTATTGAATAAACAATATGAATAGATTGAACTGTTTAAGCATACTAAACTGTTAAGCAAATAAGTTATAACATCAAGTAGAATTGTACAATTTTTCATAAGTCTACATTATGTAAGAACTATGTAGTGTAAAGACAAGACAAGGGTTAATCAACCAATGTGATATGTATTAAATCCTAGCAATTATACTACATGGATGGTATCACTTCTTTTATTACATTGTCCTGAGGGATTTGTGAAATACCACACAAGTCCCAACTGACCACTACTAAGTTGAAATTAGTGTCATACAAGATCTAGGAAGAGTCGGACTCCTAAGATCTTCACCGCCCCCGGTTAGTACGGGTCTGCCACAACGACACATAAGGTCAAGTTGCTAACAACCTAGTCCGTCCTTGGTACAGGTCACGACACTAGTGAAAGGATGTGGGTATGCATACCATACCATCTGAGGTACAACCACAGTTGTCCTCCAATCTCATCATCATATATATAATCATCGAGACACGACCGCACCCGTTCTCAAACTGAGGGCTAGGTATGACCATTGTCATCCTCCCTAACACTTGAATTTCAGATGAAAAGTACCCCACATACTCATCCGTATTCGCTCTGAGTGTCCCTTAGGAATACGCTTTTCACTATCTGGCAATTTCTAACACTCAGATAGATCTATGTCACAGGACACTACATGATTAGAGTTTCACTTAATTAGTTATGCCAACTGGGTGAATTAAGGCTAAATCATACAAATGGGCATTCAAATCCTAATTCTTTTCTAACAAGAGTATATGTATAACAACTTAAAAAGATATAAAATGTTTGAGATATAAATCTTAATCACATTACCACATGCTATCATTCATTGCAAATTAATGGACTACACTTATCATCATACTTTTACAAGATACCAATATCTTATCACAAGTTCTAGGGTTTTAACCCTTATTGGAACATGAAGAGGATTTCACATCAATCATGGCTTCAAACATGCCCAAAGGTCCTTAATACCATCACATTATTCATAGTAAGGTTATCATCATCATTCCATGCCTTAAACAAGGCTCAAAAGATCATTAATACACATGTGTCCATAAATATTAACATGGAAAGGCACTATGATATTCAAATAGTACTACAATGTGGTTTCAACACAAAAAGAGTGTAATTCATTATCATATTAATCATTCAAGAGCTCTGATTATAACCAATCAACATCATATAATTACATGAAGGTTAGGTATAACAAGCTAGATCACATGGGAGTTACTTATCCACTTATTATAGCGATTTATCAAATATAACTATATGATGGCAAAGGTAAGACTACAAATTAATGGTATTGAACCATTGAACTATCTTCACTAGGAACCACATATAATACCATGTGATTTATTCTAATCCATTGGATGTTGAAGCATCCAATATTATTCATTGGATCAGGTTCATTGTTCAAGGTTATCAATTGAAGTATAAGTCTAACCATTAAATCAATTGAACCAAGGAACCATTGGTTTAAGGTTTAGTCAAATCTACAATTACATTCCTAATTCATCATATATGGTGATGACCTGATACACCATTAATTGTGATTATTAGGTCACCATTGGTTGTTAGATCAGTAATACATTTAGTTAACACCATCAAATATTAAGCCAATATCATCATCGATTGATAACATCATTAGAATACTTAGTGGATGATAATTCAACGTCTAATTGAGTCAAAATCTGACCTAAGGGGGTGACCATAGGTTGTCACAATAATTTTGACACCCTTGATCACGAACATTAGTTGATAAAATAGCAACACCATTGGCTATTGAATGGTATGACCATCAATGGTGTGATAGGGAATGAAATAGCTTGAAAACCCTAATTTGAACCATCAACTATTTTGTGCTTAGCACCATAGGTTGATTCTATCAACATGTCCCAGATCATGTTACACCTTAGAAAGGTCATACACATGTTTACAAGTTCATATAGAATTGAAAAAAAATAGGGAACACCACAAAAATTTGTAATTCTAAACAAGCATGGTTTCTCTATGCTTAAATCAACACATTAAGGCATAAACATGAACTAACAAGCTTCTAGTAAGCAATATAAGTGAAGAATGTTTTATAACTCGCCTCTATAGAGTAGGTCAGATCCCAAATAGAAAGAATCTCAAGCAAATAGGGAAAGAAAACCTTGGATTCAGACCTGAACTTGACCAAATAGGTACTTTTCTCCACAAAGAAGTAAAATCCTAGAAAAAGAAGCAAGAAGGACATATTTTTGAGTTGTAGAGCCACTTTCACCATGGAACAGTAGGGTTCCAACCTGGAGGAAGGTCTAAGGAAGGATAAGAGCAATAAAAACGAAGAAGGAAGGAAGAAAACAACTTGCCTTGGTCGAATTCCCTAGAAGATGACCTTGGAAACCCTAGGTAGGGCTAGATGGAGCCCTAGGAGACCTTCTTCTCCAAAAAGGGGTTGTCTTCTATCTTAGAGCAGTTGGTTCCATAGAAAAATAGAGTGGATTCGTTGCTCCAGGTTAGAAGAAAGATAATGCAAGTATAGTTTCGTATTTTGGAAAGGAAGAGGTAAATATAGCCCATGGATAAGGATAGAAGCAAGCATGAGGTGTAAAAGTAGCTTCCCCATGTGTTTATGGCCTTAAACAATTAAGAATATACAAGAACACACACAAGAAGCTCCCCCACCATCCCTATTAACCTTCTTAGCTTTTCTTTGTCAAAATTCTCTTCCAATCACATAATTCCTTAGTTGATAGCTACTAAAAGTTTCCCATCCGTGAAGGGGTAAACCCTAAAATACCCTTGATGAAAACACCTTCAAACCATTTCTCAACTAGGAGCCTCATGGCTCAAAAATATCAAGAAGGATAATATAATATCTAAGGAACATAATGTATGTGACAAATTGCAAAGAAAACCCCTCAATTGCGTAAATTGTATAAAAGTCTAAAATGTACAGAAAATTGCATAACTTGCTCAAATAAGTCCAAATTGGACCAAATATCAAACTCAATCTTGTCTTATAATTTCAAAACATATCAAAAGGTTATGTTAGGGTTATAAGCATTCAATTATGGTAATTAAGCCCATTCAACTCATTAAGCAAGTTTAGGGGCTTTATAGAAAGTCGTTACAAAAATCCATAACCTCTCTCACCACATAACCCTCAATAATACTCCCTTCAGGCCAATAATAGTTTCAAACATCACCTTTAAAAATGCTCATGTACCGTTCAAAAGGATACATCCAATGCAAGAAAATTGGTCCCAACATTTTCACTTCCCTAGTCAAGTGGACAACAAGATGTACTATGATATCAGAGAATGAAGGAGGAAAATACATCTCTAGCTGACATCGGGTAACAACCAATTCTCTTTACAACTTATTGAGATTCTCAGGATCAATAACTTTGCTGCATAGACTGTTGAAGAAAAAACAAAGTCTGGTGATTGCAAACCTTACATGCTTCGACAGTATAGATCGAATGGCCACGAGAAATATTTATTGAATTAGAGTGTGACAATCGTGAGATTTAAGATCTATCAGCTTCAAATCTTTCATTGATACCAATCTACAAATGTTGTAAGAGTAACCCTATGGTACCTTAACATTAACCAATCACTCGCAAAAAGTTTTCTTCTCCTTTATAGACAACATGTAACAAGCAGGAGCTAAATATGTTCTCCGATCAGTACTAACTACTTCTGTTAATTTTGTTCTTATTCCCATTTCACGTAGGTCCATTCTGGATTTGATCCCATCTTTCATCTTACCTGGTATATTCAACAAACTACCAATGATGCTATCATAGACATTTTTCTCAACATGCATGACATTGATACAATGCCTGACTGCCAAAGAACTCCAATAAGGAAGATCCCAAAATATTGACTTCTTCTTGAATAAAGATTTGTCACTTTGTGTGGGCATGGTACCTTGTGATCTCTTACCAAATTCATTGACAAAGTCTTTTACTCTGTCATAAACAACCTCCCCTGGTATAGGTTTAAGCGTACTCTGTTCCTCATTCCATCCATTGAACGCTTTGCGTAACCATCAGTACAGATGAAATTTTAGAAGAAACCTTCGATGACCAAGATATACAATCTTGCCACCATATTTTAGTCGTATTATATCAGTATTATGTTCACATATAGGACATGCTTTAGATCATTTTACACTGTATCCAGACAAATTCCCATATGTTGGAAAGTCATTTATAGTGCAAAAAACATAGCACGCAAATGAAATGTCTCTCTATGTGAAGCATCATAGGTCATCACACCTTCACCCCAGAGTTTCTTTAAGTCATCAATCAGAGGTTCAAGATAAATGTCGATATCATTTCCAGGTTGTTTAGGGCCCGATATCAACAACGACAGCATAACGTACTTATTTTTCATACACAACCAGGGAGGAAGATTGTATATAACAAGTATAACAGACCAAGTGTTATGTTGGCTGCTCAAAGTCCCGTATGGATTCATCCCATCAGTTGAAAGCCCAAGTCCTAGATTCCTGACTTCTTCACCAAATTCAGGGTATAATAAATCAATCTTCCACCACTGTGGGGAATAAAACACATGTCGTAGGTTCCCATCATTATTTTTCTTAACCTCTACATGCCACCTCAAATTCTTCACATCTATCGGATTGGAAAAAGAACATTGAAACTATGGTATTATAGGTAGATATCACATCACCTTGGTAGGAGAACCAATTTTGGACTTCCCCGAAGTCGTCATTTTATACCTTGACGCCCCACATTTTGGACAGTCTTTCAAATCCACATAGTCCTTTTGAAATAATACACAATCATTCAGGCATGTGTGTATCTTCTTAGCCTTCGTTCCCATTGGACATAATAATTTCTTTAACTCCTATGTTGAAATTGGAAGCATGTTTCCTTCAAGAAGAATTTCTTACAATAAAGACAACAATGATGTGAAGCTTTTATCGCTCCATCTATTGTTAGCCTTTAGCTTATACAATCTCAACACAATGCTAAGCTTCATAAACTTAGTACAACATGTGCATAACAGTCTCTCAGTTTCATGCACAATGTTCCTAAACATGGGAGGTGGATCGATGTGCTCTACCCCACAATTATCCAGCATCTCATCAACAATGTCTGTTGGAGACAGTTCGTTCACATCTATGTCATCGGAGGCAATTTCTTCTTCCACACAAGCACTACTATCGACATCTACTGATTCCAGGTTTGAAGTCTCTCCATGCCAGTACCATTCTATATAGCCTTGTACAATCCCATTGCACATGACATGACTTTTGATTTCGTCACCAATTTTGACTTTCAAGTTGTTACCGCAATGCCTACATGGATAATAGAACCTATCTCTAGGTTGTTTCCTATGATCCTCCAAAAATCTAATAAATTGATCAAGACCAACAATAAACTCTAGGGTGTAGCAAATTGGAATGGACATCCATGATCTATCCATTCTATGATCAAAGAGAAAACAAGTATATATTAGGTTTAGGGTTTACATATTAAGTTAATGATTTACAAATAGAATATTATTAGGGTTTTATTGTTTTAGATTTAAGGATAAAGATCTAAAGATTAGGTTTTAGCATAAAAATATTAGGGTTTAGGGTTAAAAGATTAGATTCTAGGGTCTTATATATAATAAATGTGTACTACCTATCCCATTCTTGAACACCTAATCTCACTAGTAAGTGTATAATGTGTATTGGGTTTTCAAGAAAATTTTGGCAGCATTTCCCTGCTGTTCTCCAAGTACACCGATGTGTATGGGAAAATGCCCACCAACATATGTACTTACAGAACAAATAGGGAAGTGCTAATGAAACATCATGAAAACCAAATATACATTATACACTTACATCCTAAGTGAGATTTAGTGTTCAAGAATAGTCCCAAATCGGGGACTATCCAAGATTTACTCCAAATGAGTAAATCTTGGATGGGTTTCTAGGCCAACAAAATACATGTGTTGTCATTCCTATACCAACGATCCTAGTTTCATCATTCATATACTAGGTTGATTTACAATAGCAACAAGTTGTAGTCTTAAGCATACCCTAGTCTAGGTACCATATTCTATAACATTGATTTCAACATCTCAAATATACATGCATGTTCATCATCAAGACAATCATTACACATAAATGTAGGTATCCTATCATTCATAATTGATTTCAAAATTTCAAACTAGCTCATGCATTACCATCATCAATCTACATCATACAATATGGATTCATGTATATGTTAGGGTGACACATCATTACCAAATCAGATATCTAACATTAGGGTTTTAATATCTTAGATGGATTGATCACAAGATTCGATCAATATAGTTAATACAAGTATATATCATTACAAGATTAGGCCTCAAATATAGCAATATGCATATTAGTTCACATTTCATTGCTATCAAGTTAAATATAGTTCAATATATGTAACCTACCTAGTAGTAGGGGAAGCAGAGGCTCTAGTGACCTCAGGCTTGAGCTCTGGCAGTGCAACAGCTCCTCAAGGCATCTCCTCAGGCCACCTTCATAGTTGCGACGTCCTTCGCAGTGGTGGTGGCTGACGACTGGAGGAAGAGGCCCAGATGGCGGCTGGAGGAAGAGGACTGACGACAGTGGATGGAAGAAGAGAACCAAAGGCGGATGGTGGCTGGAGGAAGAGGCTTGGATGGTAGCTAGAGGAAGAGGATCGGTGGCGTTGGATGGAAGAAGAGGACCGGAGGCGGTGGCGGAGAAGGTAGAGCGGCTGGACCAGGTGGAGCTAAGAAAATGGACGAAGGCGGTAGAGAAGACAGTAGCGACGGTGGCTCCAGCTGGAGGAAGAGTAGCGGCGGCAGCAACGATCAGTCAATTGGAGCTAAGCAACGGTGGAGGAAGAGCAGCGGTAGAGGAACCGTTCGACAAACCTAGCTAAATTGCGATGAAACAGAGAAGAGGAAGAATCTGTTTCGCGCAGGTGGTATGAAGTTCACTTTGGTCGTCACTTGTTTGTAATAACTGACACCTAATACCAATATGCGTCGATTACACGTGAAAAACCAACAACTAAGTGAAATTTTAAACAAAAAACTTTGCACCTAGGGTTTTAATCATTGATTTCTAGGTACACAACCGACGTCTATTAACAAATCACAAAAAAAATGGTTGCCATAGTTGTCAGTTTCTTGACCAAAACCAACGCCAAAGAAGCATATTGGGGGGGGGGATATTTTCGTGGGGACAACGCGTGAAAACACCAAGTCGTTGGTTCATTGAGAAAACTGACGACTAATATGGGAATAAATTTTGTTTCACAGAGGGTGATTAATCGTCAGTTTCTAATGAAGAACTGACGACTAATAAGGGATAAAAAATTTCACGGGACCATGGCACGAAACCTTTGTCATCAATTTCTGCACAGCCGATGTCATATTGAAAATTTTGGAGGCAAATTTTTTCCTTGGAAAATTATATTTCACGGGTAATTTTAGACGTCAATTTTTTTGGCAAACAAACTAACATTACAGTAAAAGCGGTACATGTGTCTTTTTTAAATCGGCCAGACTTCACATATTGGTGATGATTGTAGAGGGGCACAAAATTCTGAAGTGAAATCACCTCTACCAAGCCACATTGCTTGCACTAGCCTCATTTCAATAGCAACACAGTCGTTGAAGAAGTCAATGTTGTCAACTTTATCCCAAGACAGGGTTACAATGACCCCAATAGATTAAGAAACCATCCATGATTTCAGTACATGAATCCATACAAAGCAGTAAACATGTATCATCTCAAGAAAGGGATCATCCAAAACCATGTTTGAGTTCCTCCTTAGTTCAAACAAAATTATAAATTATAACATAATAACTTCAGTCCCAGACAATACTGCAATAACTACAATCATAGATAGCATTCCCACAATAATCAAGGACAACTTCACCTAGGATAGGGAAACTAGAAGAACATTCATGTCTCCAATGATCAAGGTCATGTGACTGCCATTGAGAAGATACTAGAGAGATAAAAGGAATACAATAAGTCCATGGAAGCTCAACTAGCACATATCACCGCAATCATTTTTCCTCCAATGGGTCCATTTTCAGGTCAACTAGAGAACAACCCCAAGCATCAGGAGGAGCTGTTGAATGATATAACCACATGTTCTAAGTTTTTCCTACCAGAACGACCACTCTGGGTAGCAACAATAGGTTGGTTCTTGACAATGTTGCTGATGATGGTCACAATGGTGCCTACACCTATAGAACCAATTATTGAAACACCAAGACAAAGTGATACATTTACTCCATAGATAAGCAAGATACCCAATACTGAGATGGCACCAAAAACTACACCAACAACTTCTATCCTAGTGAGTCTATCTACAAACCACACATACCCTACCAGAGTCGTCTAGCTTAGACACAACTAGACTCAAGATTCATGAAGTTCAAGGAAGAGATAAATAACCTACATGTTAATATTCCCTTCCTTGTCACTTTGGAAGAAATCCCCTCCTAGACCAAAATGTTAAAATATCTCCTCATGAGTAAGTACCTTACAAAGGATTACAAAGTTGTGAAACTAGCACAAACATCATCAGACATCATCCAAAGAAAGATGCCAAAAAAATTCAAATATCCATGATCTTTATGCATCTCATGATTTCTTGAGGACACCACATGTCGAAAGGGTCTAGATGTCCTTGGGACAAGAATTTCTATCATCCCTATATTTCATGCAAAAGACTAGGATTCAACACTGAAATCCTTCCCACTGGCAACATGATTCAACTTGCTAACTCTTCTATGAAAACCACAATCAGGATCATACAAGAGTTTCATGTGAGAGTGAGTCCCAGATCCCATTTCCCTTGTTATTTTGTCATCATTGACATCAAGGAGGATTTTCAATATCCCCTCATATTTTGGTGATTGGTCCTTGAAAATGTGAGAGCCTTAATTGATGTTGAAGTAGGAACCTTGACATTAAGGCTTTGGATAGACACAATTAATTTCAAGATTTTGAGAGTCTAAAGGGAACCTTTGTCCAAGAATAATGCTTCCATATTGAGTTCATTGACAAGACAAGGCAATTGCGTAAAGAGACACCTAGTTTTGAAGACCCTCTTGATATAAGGTCATCGACCCTAACATCCATGAGTTGAATGATGAATATGTGGAGAGGATGCTTTTCCACCTATACAACATTGTACAAGACTTAGAGGTTGCTTTAAAGAGATTAAATTTCGATGAATAAGAACATGAGACCACCACACAAGAGATGAATCCCCTATCTGAGGGGATAAAATATGTCTTCCAAGATGAGAGAAACATTTTCCCAGTCATCAATAATGCAAATATGACCATTGACAAAGAAGATAAGTTGGCGATAGAACTAAGGAACATGTCAAACACAATAGGATTCAAAGTTACTTGTTGGTATATATGCTAATAGTGCCATTCTTCTGATGATTGTAATACCATATCTTGTAAACAATTTGGTTAATAATAAAGGAAACCTTCTAATTTATTCTATTTTATTTAGTGATGAGATAATGATATAATATAATAAATGTCTAAAGAATGATATTACTCTATGACATATGTCTTCAGGTTGAGGACTTGAAAATGACATCATATGGATGTCAATATTAGATACATTCTTGTTATGTCCCTGGTTCGTTGTTATTGTGGAAGCTAATAGACAACAATTACACATAAGGCTAGAGTGTGTGTTGGTTGATGATAGAATCTCATTAAGTCATGATATGTGATATCAAACCAAATAGATAGACACTTGTTAGAGAACAATGTATCAAATAGACCCACCTTGATAGTGATTCATGGAAACCATAATTGGTAGTTAGAATAATCTCTCATAGTGATGGTGGTGATGGTGATTCTTAGACCTAAAATCACTACACTGATCACATGTTGTTCGATGTACTTTGACATCATCCACTGTGACCTTGAATAAGGGTTACCATAAAGGTGGTGCTCATGTGCATTCTGACACATGGGGATGAATGTGAGTGATGTATATGGGATTTTCCCTCCTATATGAGTATGATATCTTATCCACTTGATAAGAAAGACTAAGAAATGCATGGCCATGCTCATGTGATTCAATACATGATATTGAGCTTATATATATCTCAACAGTCTGTTCTAGTTCAAGAAATAGAGATTGAATGTTAAAGAGGATGTTGATCCCATGCCTCGAGTTCAATCTGGATATTAGTGACAAAGGAAATATACGATCACTACAATACCAATCACTGATTGTAGGTTGAAGTTGTTCTCCAACTTTTTGATTACTTCGATAGCAATGATGTCTTGCTACATACCAATCATTTCTTGTGATGCCATAGATCAATTATAGACATTCACTGCCAATGATACATCGAACCTATAGGGTCACACACATAGGATACACCTAGAATAGGAGTTTATTAATTAATGTAGTTTAAACTTGATGACTAAAGTGTTAGTCATTCAATTTAAACAACAATGGTTGAAGGTTGACTAACTGGAATGTGAACCAACCTGTTCAAGTGTTGAGCTGATCGATTCAAGTGTTAGGTCACTTTGAATCAACATTGGGAATAAAATCCATGAGATGACCAGTTTAGCAATTAAACTAATCGGCTCAGATATGTGAATTGACCCATTCAGGTTGTGAACCGACCTTTTGTTGATCAATTCGATTGGATCAAGGATTAATGCTGACATCATGTTTTGCATTAATCATATATTAATTTCAATACAATTGTGATTGGGAAACATAGTGAAATGATCGATTCAAGGGTTGGACCGGTCGGATCACATATGAATCGATCAATTCAGTTGTGAACCAACCGGTTCAATGGTTATAGGTTCTGGAAAACTTATGAAATTCTATCTCGTTGACTCCCGCTCAGACTAGAGCTCCTAACTCTGGCCCTCCTATAAATAAAGGGGTAGTCGAGGCTTTCTAGAGACACAACAATAATCTTTAATAAATGTTGTCTTCTAATTGTTGCGGTAATGTGAGAACCCAAGCAAGTTTTACCTATCAAAGGGAGGAACAATGAGGGAGAGGAAATTGGGGGAGAAAGTTGATGCTAGCACACTAACTAGAAGGGATAACTCCTTGTCCGTTCATGTAGAACTACTATAGAGGTGAGGAGACTGTTACCCACTAGGAGGATGCAGACAACCACTATCCATGGCGATCGATTATGAAGATGTTGTTATTTCCATCTAGGTGAAACTTGAAGAAAGTCACACACTAATTCAAGGGATTGTCATTGGACTTGCTCTCGGACTAGGTATAAACCTTGAAACCCTCCTTCCCATTACATAATTGTTGACGTGATCTATAGTTCAAAGGGGAATATGGCAGTTTTATTTTTGTTTCCGTTGCCTTATCTGATGCCATATTTCCCTACTATGGTATCAAAGCCATTCCAATTTACTATGTCTTGAGATTTAATTGATATTATTAGATTTTGGTTTTCATTATTTATTTATTACATAAAATGCAAATATTTAAATGATTAATGTGTTTACCTGATTAAAAGCCACATATGATCCCTATATATATGCATTTTATACGTGTCTAACTAAAATTGGTTTTGATGGTGGACCATGGTTATGGACACCCTAGATTTGTGTTCTTGGTTGTGGTTATTTATTCCTATTTATATCTCAATTTGCATATCAATCATATATCTTCTCTTTCTTATGTAAAATTATTAATTCTCTCCTTTCTATGCTCCCCTCGAATGTAGCTCAAGGTTTCATATTGTCATGTAATATGTTAAATAGGAGTAGGATAGTTTTAATTCTTGTGATGATGAAGAAGATGCTCTACACTAGATGAACCACCCATTTCATAAGATGAACCAATCGATTAGAGGAACAAGGAGGATAGACAACAAGAGGATCTGAACATATCTCCTGATGGTCCAACCGATCGACTACAAGTGTCCAGACGTTATTTGGAATAGTGACCAAACAATCAATCTGACAGACCAACCAACCAATCAGGAGGCCAAACAATCAGTCCAATGATAAACTTATCCTATAGGACTGGTACCAACACATATCTTCATCAATAATAGGTTTCTATAGATGATTTAGACCTTAGGTAGTAGTAATTCCTAATGGCTCCAAGGAATTACAATAGTATGTCCATAACCATCACTTGTGTTTAATTGCATGTTTTCATTTGTGGGATATAATATGTATATGATACATATATGTATGTGGTTTATGGATATGTATATATATTTATTTAAATATAAATCCCTTAATAAATATTAAGTCTCACATGTTTTCCATAAGAAATACACATGAAAAGATACACCAACCAAGAATGGGCATGTTTTAGCATGGTGCGTCGTCTATCTCATGGAAGTGTGATGGAAGATATGTGGGTCTGGCCTAGGAGAGTGCATGCTCTATCGTGTTGGCTTATGAGTTAGGCTTAACTAGGTGACTAATAGGATTAAGTGCCTAGAAGCATACAGATGGAATATGGAAATGAGTTGTTCATGCCAACTATCCAAGAATTTCTAGAGATGCAATTGGCAAATGTTGCCTACCTTAATAATTGGTTATGAGCGTCGTTGTTGGATAGGTATTAACTTAATTGTTTTAGATCTTGGCTCACTATATATTGGACTTCAGATTAGCCTCAAAACACTTCTTGGCCTTTCCTTTATCCTTGGACTCTATTCCACTGATCACCATCATAGGTTTGTCCTTCTTCATTTGAGATTCAACAATTATCAACATACCAAGAAACTCTGACAGTAGTTTAGCTAGGTTATTCCAGTGATAACACTCGATTGATTGGGTATATGATTCAAACAATGATTGCAGAATCATATTGGTGACCAACTCTTGACCTAAAGGAAATCCTAGTCTTTCTATATGTTGCACATGCCCAATCATATTGAGAACATGGGACTGTAATGGATCTCCCTCTCTTAGTTTGCACTCAAAGAATGCCTTAAGAGACATTATGCCTTTTATGCTTCTTATGCAACTCATAGTTCATACAACCAAGCATAAGGTCATTGATGTCTATGACATCATCGACATGCTTAAAGTAAGCATCCATTTCAACCTTAGGCGCATATGGAGAGGATTCCAATGGCACTGGTGTTTCAGGGAGATAGATAATGCTTCTCAAAGTCATGAACTAGTTATGGAAGTTTATCTTGTTCAAATTGTCCTTCTCAAGGATTGATCGCAATGATTTTGTGTTTTCCATTTATATCTACAAGAGTAAAACTTCAATTTTTTCAAAACACTTTTGGTTTGATTTTATATTATTGAGGATACTAGTTAGGCCTTTAATTAATAATCACTGCCACTATATTCTTCAAAGTGGTAGCCCTCATTATAAATTTGAAATATTGCATCGTAAATAAGGATAGGAGTAAGGAAACCTAAAAAGATGAAGCAAGGGTTAGATATCTTTACTTATGGTATATACATAATTTATATTAACTTTGCTACTTCTTCATCTTGGGTACTTGATACCGGATGTGAATCACACATTTTCTCAAATGTGAAGGATACAAAAAGAAGTAGACCTTTGAAGAAAGGTGAGGTTGCACTGTATGTTTCTAATGGAGCAAGACATGTTGCAAGTGCAGTTAGAACCTATGAGTTATCCTTGCCAAGTGGTATTATAATGGAGAACTACTTTTACGTACCTAATATTAATAGAAATATGATATACGTATCTTGTTTGTACAAGAACAGATTTGAATATCTTATCAAGAATGGCCAATTTTCTATTAATAAATATGAGATCTTTTATGGAAGTTCCCCAATGTGTTATGGTATATACTTCATAGATCTAGAGACAAGTGTGTATAACTTTAAGTATTAAAATATAAAAGCTCGATAACTCAAACCAAACGTACCTTTGGCATTGTTGTCTAGGGCACAACAATGAGAACCACATTTCTAGACTCCACAAAGATGGATATCTAGACTTTTTTTATTTTGTAGATGGATCTATTGAGACAAGCATAATAAATAGAAGAAGAGGAAGACCTAAATTAACATGGGATGAGATTATAAAGAGATATTTTGAATCTCTACATCTCAACAAGAATATTTCCCATGATAGAGTTGAATGGAAATGAAGGATCCAAGTAGCTGACCCCAACATAGTTGGGACTAAGGCTTAGATGAGGATGATGATGAGAGACATGTGAATCTTGTTATTTGGGCAACATGAAAATTCATTAGAAATAGTGAGAGGGTGAGTGATCTATTAGGACTCATGCATACTGATGTGTTTGACCCTTTTAGAACAAATGCTAGAGGTGCTTATCAGTACTTCATTACCTTTATTGATGACTTCATGAGGTATGGTTATGTTTACTTGATGAAACATAAGTCAGAAAGTCATGAGAAAAGTTCAAGGATTTCATGAATGAAGTACAAAACCAACTTGGTAAAAGTATAAGGCACTTCATTCTGATCGAGGTGGAGAATACTTAAGCTGAGAGTTTGAGGACCTTCTGCAAGCTCGTATTATCATATCACAGTGGACTCCACCTAGAATACCACAACACAATGGTGTATCAGAAAGAAGGAATTAGACATTACTAGATATGGTATGATTTATGATGAGTTTTTCTGATCTTCCAACTTCCTTCAGAGGTCATGCTCTACAAACTACATGGTTTAAGCTTAACCACATACCATCTGAATTGGTTCAAAGACACCATGTGAGATATGGTATGAGAAACATCTGATGTGTCTTTCATGAAGATTTGGGGATGTGAAGCTTATATCAAGAAAATGTTTTATAAAAATCTTGGACCCAAATCCGATAAATGTTACTTTGTTGGATATCCCAAAGAAAACAAAGGATACTACTTTAACACTCCATACCAAAGAAACTTGCCTTGAGCTTGAAATATTATGATATCTTATAACTCAGAAAGTTGTTGAGTTGGTCATAATATGATGAGCTAAAAACCTAACTAGAATCTATTAAGACACCAAAATCTAAGAAATGGGATCAAAGATGGACTCCATGTACACCAATAAGTTATGACCTTGATGAATACACCTAAAGAGATAAAACCATGAGGGTATAGTTGGGTCTTCAAAAGAAGACTGACATGGATGATAGTGTACAAAGCTATAAGAGCATATTGGGTTTCAAACTAGTTTAAAGTGTTGAAAATGGTGAAATCTTTTCACCAATTGTCATGGTTAAATCCATCAGGATCATGCTTGCTATTGCATCTTATTAGGTATCGAATTTAAACAACAATCACTGAAAGTGAATCGATCCAAGGGTTGACAAACTTGATTACCGATATCAAATTTGACCAACAAATGTAGTTCACAGCCAAGTGTTAGGTATCAAATGTAAACAACAATCATTGAAAGTTGACCAACTTGAAAACTACTAGAGGGGGGATGAATAGAGTTTTATAGAAAATTTAACAATTTTGAACTCAAACAACCACAATGAAAATATTGGACAAGGAGACACAAGGTTTAGAGTGGTTCCAACTATAGCAAATACTATAGCCGTCAGTCCACTACCCGGTTGCTTACCCAACCGGGATTTGAAAAGAAATTTATTTTATTACCTCTTCAAGGAATTTACATAAAATACAATCTCTTTTCCTAAACCCTTCAAGCAGCCTTCACCTAGAAGTAATCGCCAACCTTGAAGCAGCCTTCCCTTGAAGTAGATGCACCAACTCCCGTTGCACCAGCCTTCTGAAGTAGCTTCCCTTGCGATAGCCTTCTTGAAGTAGCTTGAAGTCCCCTTCTCCACCTGAGAAGTCAACCCTCTCCAATCCGCAGCCTCCAACCCTAGGAGTAGCAAGGAGAGTACAAAATATAAACAGGAACAAGAAAGAAAAAGGAAATTACAACTTATCCTTTAAGCCCAAGGCTTGATATGCCTAGATCAAGCGTAAGATCTCCTAGCCAAGTATGTGAACTTGTGATTGCTGTGGGTAGGAGAGTCTAGCCTATAGGACATGAGATTGAGCTAAGGAGAATGTAGACCAATGATCACAGTGCTCAAATTGCTTGCAAAAGATTGCTCAAGTATGCTCAAGTGTATTCTCAAGTGTAACAAGTGAATTCTAGTGTCCTATGGCTTGTCCTATTTATAGGAATGGCCTAAGTATGCTTAAGGACGTTCTAGACAACTTCTAGGGGTTTCTAAGTGCTTAACTAGCCGTTAGGTACAAAGTTGTTGCTTTAACAACGGCTAATTAATTTATTCTGCAGTTGCTGTCAGAGACCATCTCGGTCGACAATTGGTCGACCGAGACACCTACTCGGTCGAAGTTTGGTCGACCGACAGGCTCTCTGGATCAACGTTCATTTGCAACTGCCAACTACTTTGTCTGTTGTGTCTAACGGCTACTTTGGATCTTTCTCGGTCGAGAGGTTTGTCGACCGAGAGTCTCTCGGTCGAGGAGTTTGTCGACCGAGAATGATCCTGTTTCAAGGTTTCAATTTAAGCATTAATTATATGTGTGAGTGTGCAAAGGTGATCCTAATTAAATGGGATGACATGTCTAACTATGGTGTTTGGCTAGGGAAAATCTAACGCTTGATTTACATGCAAATCTAAGTACTTGTACATTATATATGTGTACAAGTTTTACAACATTGATTACATTGCATGAAAATATAACTAAGTAGGCTCTTGGATTTTCCCTTGCTACTTTGTCATCCTGCACACTCAAGTAGCACGTTAGATCAACAAGAATGAAATGTTTGTCATCATCGAAACAAAGGGGTTTATCATAATGTCCAATTTATCCAACAATCTCCCCCTTTTTGAAGATGACAAACATTTCCTAAAATATGAAATAAGAAAATATAAAGCATGTGAGTTTCATACCTGACGAGTACCTTTTGTAGCCATTTATGTTTTGCAAGTGAGTGCTGGCCAAGATGTGATGAAAACTCATCTATATTTTTGATTTTTATATTCTTTCTCCCCCTTTGTCATTTCAAAAAGATATCCAAGTTGAATATTTTATGTTTCTTCTCCCCCTTAATATAATGCTCCCCCTTAACTAGATATCCTATTAGAAACATGGATGTTTGTCTATTTTATCCACAATTTGTTTCCCAATCATTTGCAAAGGATGTTAAGCCTTGAAATGATATGAGATTCCCTTAAGCGTATGATGAATGTATATTTATTTCTCATTTATCAAAGGATGTTAAGCCCTAAATTAAATGAGAATCCTCTAAGCTTAGAGTACATAAAAATGTCTCCATCCAAATGCAAGGGATGTTAAGCCGTGTTTTGGGTAGAGAGTTCCTACAAGATACCATTTTCAATAAATTCATAAATTTCTTGAAAATTTTCAGCTATTACAATGTTTTTGTAATCTTCTTCAATCAAATGGTCAAAGTTTTTATGAGCTCCCCCTTAGTCTTATGCTTTTTGCTCCCCCTTAGATAGATATCTCAAATGAAGGTTTGAGTATTAAGCAAAAACTATAAAATGTTGTAGATGATCTCCATGATTAACAAAGATGTATGCAATTTATGTCAGTCTGGAAAACAGAAACCCAATCGGTCGACAATTGCTCGACCGACAGTGTTCTCGGTCGACTAGTTGCTCGACCGAGAATGTTTCTGGAGAACTGTTTTGTCATTTGTCAATTTAGCTACAATTTTAATAGTTGCCTGTTTTAATTATTACTCCCCTTATTTGTTATGCTCTACAATAATGAACTTATAATCCATATTTTTTAGGATATCTCATATGCAAAAAAAAATAACCATTTGAATCAAGCAAAGATGACAAACTTCATTAAATAGCATGGAAAATATTACAATCATATAGAAATGACCAATTTATTACAACCATTGTCATTACAACTAGTACAACTTCAACACTTCACTGGAAAGATTTAAGAATTACATCGATGTCCGGATCTTTCCCAAGGAATGGCTCGGCGCCATAATATTTGACCAAAGTTTGCCAATTCAAAGCACCCGTCGCAGTTAATGCATATGCTTCCAGAAATGTGGGAACTCGGTCAAATCGGAAGTGAGCAGCTATATCTTGCAATTGTATGGAGGAAAATTGAGTATGTGCAAGATCCATTGATGGTGGAGGTGGAGGTTGATAGTAGTTGTATGAAGGGTTAAATGGGTTGAGCATGCCAGGATTTAAGGAATGCGGATATTCATCGGTTTGGCTCGGAGAAAGATTTTGCATTCTTTGATTCAAGTATGTCATGGCATGGTGGGTATAGTTGAGTTGGTTACTAAGATGATATTGGGAGCCGACAAGATAAGTGAGAGTATTTTGAATGGGATCAACAGAAAGATTAGTAGGAGGAGGGGGTGGTGGTATATCTTGATGTGATGATTCTCCTTCTACTCTTGCCCTTTTATGACCAAAGTCAATCCCCATCTTCTCTACGGTATTCTTACTTATCTTTGGTGGTCTACGCTCCCATGTATACCCCATATCTTAAATTTGTAACTTAAGACAATGTTGAGTGATCTGGCATACAAAATCAGCATACGGTGGATTGCCAGAAAACTCAAGCATGTTTTTAAGTATTATGCGAATGAAGTTTGTAGGAATTTCTTTTATGATAGCATAAATGAGACACATGCGGAAAATAGGGACCTCAGATTTATTGGCTCTAGGATGTATGTTGGTGGAAACAATGAGGTTTACTATCCTACATGCAGGTTTCAGGTTTATTGCATAATAAGTTCCCCTATCTTCATGACAAGTGGTATTGGTTTGAAATATGGCTCTTTTTATATCACTAAGGCTAGTGGAGTGGTCATCATGGGAGAATAAATTGAGTGGATTTCCAGTGGTAAGGTCAAGGAAATCTTGGTATTCATCTATATCAATTTCTAGCATATCAAGAATATCCCCTTCGGAAAATTTAAAACTACGCCCATTGACCATGGTGTAGAAGAATGTGGTTTCATTTTCGGTGTGGGATAAGAGATTGGCATAGAATTCGTTGACTACCTTAGTGGAATAGGAAGGAAAAGAAGGATAGATGAAGTTCTTCAGCTTCTGCACTCCAAAGAGATTCTCCAGATCAACTATGTTGATGAAGTCCATAGCTTCGACCGGGCGTCGGGGAAGAGGAGCTTTAGAGGAAAGCCGTAGATATCGATCTCCAGCATCTCCGTCGACGAAGGCGATGTCGTTGATGATCATCAGTGGCGGAGTGGCTTCCCGAGCTTCTCTTCTTTTTCTTTCGGCGACTTTCTTCTTCCCACGGGCAGCTGAGGATGAGGCCATTTGTGTTTCTTGAGTGTGGAGAAGAAGCAAGGAAGATTGGAGGATAAGAATGCTGAAGGGTTGCACGAAAATGCACTAGAGATGGACTATGGAGGCAAGGAAATGTAAGTGTGAGTAAGTGACTCGTTTTTGCTCCTATTTATAGCATTCCAGCGACCTGGTCGGTCGACGACTCGTCGACCGAGCGTCCGCAACGGTCGAGTTGCAGACGCGCCACTTGGTTCCCCAACGGTCAAAAAAACGGTCATAACGGTCCGTCCGCAACGGTCGTATCCAACGGCTATTTCTCGGTCGAGCACTTGTCGACCGACGTTGTCTCGGTCGAGCATTTGTCGACCGACAGATCGTCCGATATTGAGTCTGTTTAGTATTTGTCGGTCGAGATAGATGGACTGACCGAGAGGTTCTCGGTCGACGAATTCGTCGACCGACAGACTTACTGAGTACAATTTTTAAAGCTTTTAAATGAAAATGGTAGATCATTTTTGTAGAGCATATATATGGATATTCTAAGGGAGTAATATTGGGATAATTTAAGACTTTAAATGATAACAAATGATTTAATTTTCAAGAAAAATTTATATTAAGATTAGGTCCAAAGAGAGAATTTCCAAAATAAGCAATTTTTGTCGAAGCTTATTTTAGGTCGCCCTTGACTACGACCATGGCGCCCCTTAGTCAAGTTTTATTTTGACCAAGAGGCAAATTTTGCAGATTTTTCAGATTGAATATATTGAGTCTAATATCTGCATAAAAAAATTTAAATATCAATTTGAAACATACTACTTAATTGGAGACACAATTTAATTATTTCAAAGATACTGAGTTAGAGATTTTGTTGCAAGCAATAACATATGACTAATAAGTTATTTTGCTTGTTTGCATACAATTTTCTATGCATACCCAATGATGAAAGCATGATATAAAGCATACAATGATAATTCCATTATCATTAGTATATGAATAGACCAGGAAATACTTTTACGATAAATCATATGAAAATAAGAATTTTCTTTTCATTTGACTTAGACTTTAAATCATCTAGGGAACAAACTAAAATTAATTTCATTATGTAGAGTTGAGATAGACATAGAAATATGCAACTAATGTCTTTGGTCATATCTCAACTTGATTTTTTTCATTTAGTTTGGAGGTTTTGGAACCCAAACTAACTCTACATCTTTTCTCTTATAAGGACATGAAAATGAATAGTGACCAAGGCGCAAGCAGTAATGACAACAAATTGAGTCAACTTCATATCTTTTTCTATGGTTATGTCCTATGTTGTCATTGGATGAGGATGTCCTTTTAGGTACATATATAGATTGGGTATGTGACTTTCTCTGACTAGGTTGTTGATGAGATTTTCCTTTAGGCTTGTAACCTAGTCCCCTTCTCCCAATTTGTTGATAGGGATTATCCAATATTCTATCAAGGATTCCATTGTTGCTTAACCTACTAACTTCTTGTTGCAACTTTACGATCTCATCCATTCTTTTCTTAATATCTAGTTTTGCTTGATCTAGATTAGATGATAAAGAATTCCTTTCTTTCACTATACTATCATAATCTAGATGTGTACACAAAATAGGTTGTTTTTGAAAGTCATTTAACTTTGCAAGTAATTCAACCTTTTCTTGATATAGAAGATCATAATTTGTTTCTAGAGTAAAAATCTTCACTTCACTATTACTTAGAGATGATTTCAAAGTTCGGTTTTCAGAAACAATGTCATCTTTTTCAAAACCAAGAGTATTCAATTTAGCATATAAATCGTCATTTTCAGATGTAAGAGCAAGAAGTCTAGCATTTAACTCATCGTTTGTTTTACTAGATTTCTTTAATTTCTTCTTGCACTCAATATACTTATTGTGAGTTTCTTCAAGACTAGAAATTAGCTCTTCTTTTGATAAATCAAGAAGGCTTACCTCTTCTTCTTCTTCCTCATTGGTTGTAGCAATGAAACAATTCTTATGGACCTCTTTCTTCTTTTCTTTCCATGGACAGCCGATTGTTGTATGGTTTGTTCCTAAACACCAATTGCAGCTTGTTGAAAGTTGGTCCAAGTTGCTCCTTTGTCTGTGGTCGTAGTCACCTCCACCCTTCATTCTTCAAGACCTGGTTAGGGTTCCTTGAAGCCTGCTCTGATACCAATTGAAAACTACTAGAGGGGGGGTGAATAGAGTTTTATAGAAAATTTAACAATTTTGAACTCAAACAACCACAATGAAAATATTGGACAAGGAGACACAAGGTTTAGAGTGGTTCCAACTATAGCAAATACTATAGCCGTCAGTCCACTACCCGGTTGCTTACCCAACTGGGATTTGAAAAGAAATTTATTTTATTACCTCTTCAAGGAATTTACATAAAATACAATCTCTTTTCCTAAACCCTTCAAGCAGCCTTCACCTAGAAGTAATCGCCAACCTTGAAGCAGCCTTCCCTTGAAGTAGATGCACCAACTCCCGTTGCACCAGCCTTCTGAAGTAGCTTCCCTTGCGATAGCCTTCTTGAAGTAGCTTGAAGTCCCCTTCTCCACCTGAGAAGTCAACCCTCTCCAATCCGCAGCCTCCAACCCTAGGAGTAGCAAGGAGAGTACAAAATATAAACAGGAACAAGAAAGAAAAAGGAAATTACAACTTATCCTTTAAGCCCAAGGCTTGATATGCCTAGATCAAGCGTAAGATCTCCTAGCCAAGTATGTGAACTTGTGATTGCTGTGGGTAGGAGAGTCTAGCCTATAGGACACGAGATTGAGCTAAGGAGAATGTAGACCAATGATCACAGTGCTCAAATTGCTTGCAAAAGATTGCTCAAGTATGCTCAAGTGTATTCTCAAGTGTAACAAGTGAATTCTAGTGTCCTATGGCTTGTCCTATTTATAGGAATGGCCTAAGTATGCTTAAGGACGTTCTAGACAACTTCTAGGGGTTTCTAAGTGCTTAACTAGCCGTTAGGTACAAAGTTGTTGCTTTAACAACGGCTAATTAATTTATTCTACAGTTGCTGTCAGAGACCATCTAGGTCGACAATTGGTCGACCGAGACACCTACTCGGTCGAAGTTTGGTCGACCGACAGGCTCTCTGGATCAACGTTCATTTGCAACTACTAACTACTTTGTCTGTTGTGTCTAACGGCTACTTTGGATCTTTCTCGGTCGAGAGGTTTGTCGACCGAGAGTCTCTCGGTCGAGGAGTTTGTCGACCGAGAATGATCCTGTTTCAAGGTTTCAATTTAAGCATTAATTATATGTGTGAGTGTGCAAAGGTGATCCTAATTAAATGGGATGACATGTCTAACTATGGTGTTTGGCTAGGTAAAATCTAACGCTTGATTTACATGCAAATCTAAGTACTTGTACATTATATATTTGTACAAGTTTTACAACATTGATTACATTGCATGAAAATATAACTAAGTAGGCTCTTGGATTTTCCCTTGCTACTTTGTCATCCTGCACACTCAAGTAGCACGTTAGATCAACAAGAATGAAATGTTTGTCATCATCGAAACAAAGGGATTTATCATAATGTCCAATTTATCCAACACAACTATTTGTGAACGGACTGGTTCAAGTGTTGAACCGATTGATTCAAGGGCCAGGTAAATTTGAACCAACATTGGTAATCAGATCCATGAGATTACCGGTCTAGCAAGTGAATCGATCAGCTCAGATCTATGAACCGACCGGTTTAGGTTGCGAACTGACCATTTGGTTGATCAATTCGATTGGATCAAGTATTGATGTTGATGCCATGTTCTGCATTAATTGGATATTAATTGTCGATACAATTGCAATTGGGAAACATAGTGAAACAAATGGTTCAAGGGTTGAACCAATCGACCCATATGTAAACTGGTTGATTTAGCTATGAACCGACCAATTCAATGCTTATAGGTTCCATAAAAATTCATGAAATTTGTCTCTTCGACTCTCGCTCAGACTAGAACTCCTGACCTTGACCCTCCTATAAATAGTGGGGTAGTCGAGGCTTTCTAGAGATACAATAATAAGCTATGACAATTGTTGTCTTCTCACAGTATTGGTAACGTAAGAACCTGCGAAAGTGCTACCCGTCAAATGGAGGAACAACAAGAAAGAGACAATTGGGAGAGCAAGTCGGCACTAGCACGCTGATTAGAAGGGACAACTCCTTCTTGTTTGTTCATCTAGAATGACAAGTGTTCTCGATGGTCCATGTGGACTGCTATAAAGGTGAGCAGGGCATTTCCACCCGCTAGGAAGATGTAGACAACCGATGTCTATGGTAATAAACTAGGAAGCCATTGATGTTGTCGTCTAGGTGTGACTTGAATAAAGTCACACACTACTTCAAGGAATTGTCATTGGAATTTCTCCAAGAACATGTATAAACCTTCCAACCCTCCTTCCCATTTCATAGTTGTTGACACGATCTACTATTCAAAGGGGAATATGACAGCTAAATTTCTATTTCCGCTTCTTGATGCCATATTTTCCCTCATGATTGACCTAAAGAGAGTTAGGCAAGCCTCTACATGCATAGAATCAACATGATCGAGAACAAAAACCCTCCATCGAGCCTCAACGTAAGCTAAATTTGATTTTGAAGAAGGTGATGCACAAAGAGGTGATAAATCAACTAATCTCTAAGATCATATATCCCATCTTTATTCAACATGGGTGATTCATGTGCAAGTAGTGTGGAAGAAAGGAGGCCCTATAATTTTTCTAAACTAGAAGAATGTGCTTATCCCTATTCAAATTGTAATTAGGTGGAACATGTTCACAAACTACCATAAACTCAAGAATGCAACTTAGAAGGACCATTTCCCACTTCCTCTTCTTGCACACCAAGAATTCTTATATTTTGTGTATGGATACTCTAGTTTCTACCAAATACCCATACACCCTAACAATAAGAAAACACTACCATCACATGTCCCGTTGGCACATACACATTTTGGTGGATGCCCTTTGTATTATGCAATACACCCACCACATTCCCACATTTTATATTTGCTATATTTGGTGGCCTTGATGAGAAAATAATGTAAGTCTCCATGGATGACTTCTCAGGCTATGGAGATTCTTTTGATGCATGCCTACCTATCTTTCCATGGTTTTGTAATGTTGTAAAGAAGCACATATAGTTCTTAATTAGGAAAAATGCCACTTCATGGTGAAGGAGCACATTGTTATAGGATACTATGTCACCTCCAAAGGCAATGAGGTCGACAAGGTAAAATTATAAATGATCTCCAAATTGTCACCTCCCACCACTATCAAAGAAGTTTGAGCATTTCTAAGGCACACCAACTTCTACAAGAGGTTCATTCTTAGCTTTATAAAGATCACTAAACCTCCCATAAATTTTCTCCAAAAGGATGTTGACTTCATTTTTTACTCTAACTATATGACGAGCTCCAACACATTGAAGGAAGCTCTCATCTATACTACAATCCTTCTTGCCCTAGATTGGACTCTTCCTTTTGAGATCATCTATGATGCTAGTGACTATGTTGTTGGTTAGTTTGGGGCCACTATGTTGACAAGAAGCATCATGTCATATACTATGAAAGCAATATGCTTGATGGTACATAAAGGAGTTACACAACCATTGCAAAGGACCATCTTTCCATTGTCTATGTTTTTAACAATTTTTTCTATCTAATAGGCTCTCAAGCGATTGTCTATATTGATCTTGTTGCTATATTGTGAATTTGATGTCAAAGAAGAATGCAAATCCTAGAGTGATTAGATGGAGTTTATTGATGCAAGAGTTTGATCTGGAAATTAGTAAAAGAAGGGAACTGTAAGTGTTGTTGTTGATCATCTCAGCCAACCATACATCCAAGCCAATGACGTTGTCCCTATCAATGACTCTTTGCCTAAAAACCACTTGTTGAAGGTATCCACATTTAGCCATGGTATGCTGATTTTGTGAATTACCTAGATGTAAGAGTCTTTCATCTATATTGCACCACAAAGTATACACATTTAGCCATGGTATGCTGATTTTGTGAATTACCTAGATGTAAGTGTCCTTCATCCAGATTGCACAAGGAGAAAAAAGAGGAAGTATATATCTGACATAAAACATTACTATTGGGGCAAGCCTTATATATTTAGGTTGTGTTCAGACATCTATTACCACTAGTGCAGCTCCGAAAAGAAAGATGCTTTCATTCTTGAACAATGTCATTTTGGCCCGACTAGGGGCCACATGATCTCTTAAAAGACTGCATCCAAGGTCCATCAATGAGCATTTGTTTGGCCCTATATCTTCAAGGATACTAACAACTACATCAAGTCCTATGACTAGTGTCATAGACCAGGAAATATTTCCAAGAGGGATGAGATGCCACTCAATATTTGGCAAGAAGTTGAGATCATTGACGTTTGAGGTGTGGACTAGATATGTCCATCCCCATCCTCTTATGGCTTCTTCTGCATCCTCATTATTTTTCATTATGTTTGAAATGGATCTAGTACATTCCTCAATATCTAGAAACTCCAATCCAGTCATCAAACTTTTCAAAGATATTATCTTTCCACACTTTGGGTCCCCATAACTATCATATCTGATGGAGAATCTCACTTCCTTGAGCATAGCTTTTAAGGGATCCTTCTCAAGTATGGTGTCTATCGTTGTGTGCCTACTCCGTACCACCCTCAGATGAGTGGTTAAGTAAAATTATAATCACCAAATCAAAGCCATTCTTGAGAGGACAATAATTAAGATAATGCAAGATTGGGCACACAAGCTAAATGGCACACTATGGGCTTATCAAACTACTTACAAGAACCCCATAAGCAATACACATTTCCATATCATTTATGATAAGTTTGGTCACCTATTGGTGGAGCTTGAACACAAGGCATGATGGGTTCAAAAAGCTCAATGTTGACCTTTTTCCAATAAAAGAAAATCAAATGCTTCAACTGCAAGAACTTGAAGAGCTACAACTAATAACATATGACAATACACACATGTAAAAGGAGTGAACAAAGATTTGACATAATGGTTACCTGAAAAGGAAATATCTATAGGTCAAATATCAAGTATTACTGCACAACTCTTGTCTCTGACTCTTCCCAAAAAGATTAGGACACGATGGTCAGGTCCATTCATCATCAAGTGCATTTTCCCTTATGGTTTGGTTACAATTTGGAGAGATAAGACTAATGAATTCATAGTTGATGGGCATCATCTCAAACACTACTTCACAATGAATGATATGTAATCCGACCAACACCTCTTACTCCTTCCCCTGACATATCATTATTGAACTTCAGTTGTCAAGCCATCGACATTGAACAAATGCACTTCTCAGGAGGCAACTTGAGTGTTATTTTCAATTTTAGTTATTTTTTATTTTAATTCATTTTTATGTAATTAGTTAGTATCTCTCATAAAAATATCATAGGTTCTAACAATTTTGATTGTAGGTGAATGACTTTAGCTGAATGGAGATCAACCATGGCTCATGGTCCAAAAACATAATTCTTCCCCTACATCTTGGATTTACTGTTTGCTCAAGGATGAGTATATCTAAGTTTGTGTTGGAGGGTGGATGGTACATATTTTACTTTCTACCCACACCTATATGTTCCTAATTTGTGATCTCATAATTCCATTTATGCATTGCATTTAACTTTATATTTTCTTAAAATTTTGTAGTAATGGAAGCCATTATCCATCTGAATTAGATTCAAATTGTCTATCTACATATGTGCATGTATCATAACTAAAATTCCTTTATTCAAAGAAACACCTCATAATGACAAACCAATGGCTAGAAATCACCCCATGTTGCCTAGGCACCAAAACATAATATTTCCCTAGAAAAGTTGGTAAGTATTTGAGGTGAGAGGGATAAAATGAATTGTTCTTATAACTGACTAGTGAAACAAATTCATGGGATCTTCACTTTTTCCCCTCATCGTGTCACTATATGATGATAATGCGGCTAGGAGAACAACCTAGATAATTGTATTGTAAATCAAGCTGGGCGGTGATCTGACCCCTCTTCTACACTTCTTCCATATTCTTACCTTCCTTCCCTAAAAATAAAATTAAAAGACAAAAAAAGTTCCAAACTCCAAGTTTGGGGTGTCACACTCCTTCCCTACTCTATATGATTCTTACATACCCCTCTCTATGTAATAGGTGCATACCACCAAAAAGTAAAGATGCCACTGCACACAAAACAAAACAAAACATAAGTTGCAATATATGTATTTGCACAAATACATGTAATCTCAACTTGAATAGAAGAGAGATTCACATCTTCCTTATATACCCCATCTCTCTTTTTTTCTATACCTAGGGACGCAATGAATGTCTCATTTTGGTACTATTTTTATGCACCCCTAGTGTCAAATCATATGCGTACTTGTTGTTCTATGAACTTTCAGGAAAACTTTTAGATGTGCCTGATATTGGGGATAGTGGTGAGAAAGTGTTTGGGATGAAAAATTCAAAATGAAGACATGAAAATATGTGTTCTATGATCTCAATAAATTGTCTAGCTTATCCATATCAGGTGGTAGGGAAATGAGCATGTTGTATAGGAGGGACAATTGCATTGGTTGAAAGTATTCAATTGGAGACTACTTCATATTTTGTGTTACCCGAGAAAGAGCTTCATTTAACTTTGGGTTTATTTAGAGAATGCATATTCAAATTTTTAGCTGTATTTTTAGCTTAGTTTTGAATTCAATCCCATCATTTTACCTGAAACTAGCTTGCATTCAGGCTTTCTTAATTTCATATTAATTTATAAGATTTTTGATCCAATTTCTTGATTTTTAGTGTAGGTTTGAGCTTCATTTTATATTCACCAACGTAAGAGATGGTGGTGCACACTTTCGTTTATAACTTGTCCCCTCTTCATTGATCAAGTGCTTCATTAGGTCTGGGCGTTGCCCAATCATCAAAAACCCTGAGTGAGTTTGCATCTCCCTAGAATAATGTTGGTTTGTTCCCTCTACCTTTCTATCGGTATAGCACTGATGGAGACTCCTAGATACCAACATGTGAGAAGTCAGCAGACTCAACCTACTGATGCCCAACCTACCATCGAGCATTGGTAGCCAACCCCTGATGGAAATACTCTTTCAAGCTCTGATGATTGGCATGTTCCCATGCATTGATGACCAACATGTGCATGTGCACTAATGACTGAGCATGTGCATATCTACTAATGCTTGATCCCTAGTATGTTCCAACACTTCAAAAAAAACATGCATTGGTGATCGACCTTGCATCAAGAATCGATGGCTGGCCTCTGATGGGAGTCATGTATCATGCTCCATTGGGCACCCTATATGTACCAAATGACAAGGAGCCTACACCTCCATTGATGTATGGCTTGTGTATACCTTTGATGGAAGCCCTACACTTGGTGACTGAGGAGAACCATGTGCTTGACCACTAATGAAAATATTGCATCGTGCATCTATGAAACTCATGCCTTCACACACTAATGGAATTGGTTCATCACATGTCAAAGAAACTCATGCATCTGAACACTGATGGTTGACCTGCACTCAACCCCTGATGAAAGTTTTACATGACTCAACTGATGCTCCCATCATCGACGGGAATATTGACGGTCACGAGACTCTTTGTGTACCTTTCATTGTCTCCCCTTCACATTTATGGAAATTGTGACTTAAGTGTAAGACAACTAGGAAGGATTCCAAACCCTAACCCCTCCTATATATACAAGGCCTCTCCCACCATGAAAAGGTATCCATGATTGATGCCACCAGGATGCCAATTCCATTCCTGAACATTCATTTCCATTTCAATCAATGAGTCTCGTTGATGGATGAATATTAACTAATAAATCCCCCACCTTGACTTCCGCTAGGGATCCAAGGTTCAAACCTTAAGAGAGGGTTTGTCCCACAACACTTATCTTCATCATTCAATGACCTCCACTATCATCAAATGACTACTCTTTCCTTATATTGATAAGATTTAATCTTAGCGAAGGAAGACAATGTTGTGAGGTCTCCTCCAATGAATGTTAGAGGTGTGATTTGGCTACTACATCAACTGCCATCATCCCCGACCTTGAAGATGACATTTGAACACCACACCTGCCCCTTTTTTGTCTACTGTGATGATGGCTTCATCATTTTCTAAAACTATTAACCTTGTTGCTATTGTGATGAGTGAGTAGTCCTCTCACTAAGATGCAAGTAGTAGCCCCACTACCAAAGTTTGTTCTCTTTAGTGCCTCTACTATTGTATGAACCATTATATGTTTAGACTCAATCATTTTTTCTTGTACTCTTGTCTAATAATCAATTTTACATGTTTATCAAATCTCATGTGCAGAGAACATAAAACTCAAAATCTAGGATTTTTCTTGATTCTTGTCAAACCCTTGATGAGAACTTCAGATAGGTGGTTTTCTGAGGTGATAGGTAGACGATCTCTACATAACATGACATGGAACTTAGATTAATATATGTCATATTTCAATCCTAACACAAAAAGGGGATTTAATCGACCTCAACATACATATGTTCATGCTTATTATGGTGCAATGAGAGAGTGAATGAAAGGTAGCAATGGTGAAACCCATCCATCCTAGTTCTCCCATCCATTTGATATATACAACTTTAATACAACCACTTAGTATTGTAATCTTAGAGTAATCAAAAATCAACCATCTATGTGTTAAATACTAGTTTTATGTGGTTACCTTAATAAGACTATACTTTAAAATGTTTTCCTTTGGGTTTGATCCTAATCATTACTACAATAGGATATGTCTGCTTATAGTTGGTCATTATTGTATGCAGTTATGAAAAATATAGGGACTTTCCCCTGAATGAATTTGCCTATGAAACAATAACACATAAATAACCAAACCAACATAGGTGACAAATAAGCTTCAATCACCATGTATAGTCGACAATATATGACTTCATACACCTCCCCATATTCCCTACTGATTATTACAAGGTTAGGGTTACACTTGAATAATTCAGCCAAATACTCATATTCTAGTTGCATCGATCAAGTTAGAAAAGGATATATAGATGTATTTGTAATATTCAATAGGAATGCCAACTCCATTAATATGAAAAATATCAAAACAAATATCACTTACCTAATCAAGGTGCAATAAATCGTCTTTGGCCATACCATGGTCTAGTTCAACAAATTTAAGTCAGATCAAGGCCCAAATCACCATTTGAAACCCTATCAAGATCACACCCACGTCAGGATTGCATATCCACATATAATGATTCACATCAACTCAAATGTTAGCAACAAAACATGAAGAAAAATATTAAATTAAAAAACAAAAGCACTATATACAAGACGAGGTGCAAAAAGTGAGCATAAATGAGTCACCTTTAGACTATGAATCTAATTCTCAAGAAGTTCCAGCAGCATAATAGTTCAAAAATATCTTTATTACATCTTCAAAACGTGTTCAAATAGTAATGAACATAATATGTTTTGTTTTCACAAACATGATTTCAAAAAGGCATAATATAATGATTTCTATGTAGAAATCAATTACTTTTAAGTTTTTGTTCCAAGTTCAAAGATATTACAAGAGCATAACAGTTATAAGAAATCCTAATTTCATTTTAGAAACACATGCAGATAGTAGAGAGAGTTGCATATTTTGTTCTCCATTAATATGATATCAAAAGTTTTTAAGAATATAATTTTTAAAGCAAGAGTTTATGTATTTCAAATTTCCAACCCTTATCCATACAAGAGTCCATAATAATACCATAATGAATAGTCATATAAAGAATTATAAATAATGAAGTTCTTGATCATATATGGTGCTAGAAAAACATTGCATTAAAATTCATCTTTTCGGTATATTAGGCAATGTAAGACCAGATTAAGGTTTTGCATGCATCAAATAGGAGAAAGAATGCATCAAACATATATCATCTACCTTAGGAGATGTTAGAAACACGAAAAAGGAATATGTTCACAATATAGCATCCTCACTGATCAAGTAATCCACCCAGTCTCCATCAATACCTTTCCAATGTAGATCTAGGACAAACTAGGACAAAAGAGAATAAGGTATTTTACTATGTGAAGGAAGGAACACCATGGGCCACCATGGATCTCAGATAATAAGAAGAGAAATCTAAGATATCTCTAGCATGGTTAGGGTTGGGAATGAGGCTACCAATATTGGAAACTCGTTAGAGAATAATGCTCAACAAACATGCATCAACATTCAAGCATACATCCACCTCCAAGCAAGGTATAAGATCCAGTGATGGCTTATCAAATCTCTTGAGATTCCTATAAATGTCCCAAAAGGTGGTTTCGAGGTCTAAAGAATGTAAGGGTTGAGGGGTTAGGTATATATATAGGCAAGGTGTATATATACCAAAGCAACCCCATGTTAAGTGGACATCGAAGGGCAAAATGTAGAAAAGGTACCGAGGCTATATATCCCAAGAGGTCTTGAGGTACCTACTAAAGTATACCTATTAAACATGCCTTTTGAGTTTCAACACCTAATCAAGGTATCAAGGTGTATGGATAGACCTATCAAGGTCCAAATATGTGCTTGTTGAAGACTAGAAACAATTCTATTGAGGTAAATCATGCAAATTCTCTATTAAAATTCCACATCTACACATGCCTATCAAGGTAAAAGGTGACCTATCAAGTTATACCTTGATGCCTATTTATCAAGGGACCCTCAATAGCCTAGGTATCAAAGTTGTTCAGGGCCCAAACCTATCAAGGTAAAAGGACGTCTATTGAAGGTCACTCATCCATGCACACACTTAGGCTAGGTGTAGGTTAGTAACCCTAGGATGAAACTCTATATGAACCAATTCCAAAAGCATTGAAACATCATCAAATTAAGAAATTTATCGATGTAAGTATGAAATTATATAATTGAAAATCAATTGGGAAATTAGGTCCTCAATCAAGGGGAATTTTCATATTAGTCCACCATGTAAAAAAATTCAAAATCTGGTCAAATCACAGTGCAATTGAATCCAAATTCGAAATATATATTAACCAATGGATTTATAGGCTTAATAAAGAATGATATGAGCAAACACGTTTCGATGATTTTTCACACAATTCACAATCCAACCCTCATATTATGGTGGTTTTGCAATCTAGTCCATAACCTGCAAGGATACTTGAAATTAGAATAAAGGAATGTAATCTGCTTCAAATTAGAGAATACATTTAATCATTTTTTTCAAAAATAAATCAAGTATTCAATTAAGGTTACTAATTAAAACTATAGTGAAACTAGAGTTAAGATTCTTGAGGCTGTAAAACCTTCTTATTAGTTTTAAAACTCTAGTTTCCTAAAGAGATTCATAAAGGAAAAAAAAGTAGAGGAACGTTCTTAATTTCACACATTATTCGCAATAGTGGTTTGATTATAATGCCCCTTCTTCTATATGTTCTATGAAATCAATATAACAAGATATTTTCTCCGTGTGGAAGATTTATTCTTGGAGTTGTTTTCTAAATTAGGATCTCTAGTGAATTTCTCAAATTGGGATCATTGGATGCATGTGATTTGGGTGAGTTGGTATCTTTTTTGTTAAGTCAAGAAATCTTTTTATTAATCCCACTCTCCTCTTGTGGACACACAAAAAACACTACCACTCACAACTGGATAAATGTTCTAATTCTACTCCAGTCCTACCATGACATTAAAATTGAGACTTAAATTGTGAAACATTAAACCCCTCGAGGTCTGGAGGAGGAATCTCATATAACATTTCCTCCAAATGATCTTTAATGTGTAATTTTGATAAACCATCTGTTGTGGATTTTGGGATTCTCCCTATGTGTTGGAACTGCACTACCCGATTATATCTATGTAGGGTTTCAATCCTTTCTTTCTAGGGTGCTAAGCTTGGGAATTTTCTTGCATGTTCCTCAATTGCTTGTAAAGATTTGTTTCTCATCTTGTAATATAATACTTCACCACCCCTACTCCCATGCCATTTCTACATCCATATGCATTTTTCTTCTTTTGTCTTCAGATATGAAGCTTATCTCAATCTTCTTCCCTATCCATAAGAACCAATAGTCCTTTCCTCTAACTACCACAATGTCTATGGAAGCTGTCTTTTTAAAACTGCAATATATGTACTTAAAGCTATCTAGTTGGCCACTTACGTGTGAGAATTATTTTTGTTATCATATTTTCTTCAATTTCCTTCACCTTCTTCATCACTCAACATGTAAATATTCTCAACCTCATTCATGTGGATACAAAGTTGTTTGACATGGTGACTTGTTGATATCTTTGTTATATTAAACACTTCACTATTTTTGTTTCCTCTGATCATCCATCATGCCACCATTAAGTTCTTCATTTTCTCTATAGTTAACTTCATGCATTTGCACAACCAACTCTAAGAATTTTCAACAAAGAAGTATCTACAAGAAAAAGGATCTTTCAATTAATTTCATACCTCCTTTTTGCTTTGCAGTCTTATAGTGTATGTTAGATCATCTCCTCATTTGTACCACGTCTCAAGAAGCTACTTTCATATGTCATTCTTTTCATCTTCCTTCTTTTGTTTGTTAATAAATCTCTATGTCCCAACAACCACAAAACAATCTTGAATATTGTAGGTAGCTTGTTGTCCCAAAATTACTTGTAATGTACAAATCAATTTCTTCCTTTTTACTCTCATGTAATTTTATATGTAGATTTTCTAGAGAAATTCTTAAGCTCTAACTAACATTAACTTCTATAAATTGGTTTGGTATTCACTAGTACTCGATGTTGTAAGACTTCATGGGACCTTTTCTTGGGTAAGTAACAGTCAAGGAAAATAGTATCCCATTCACCTTGCTAATAACTAGACATGAGACAAGAATGTTTGTATGATTTTGGTCACTTTAGCCCATAAAGTATACTCCCATAGTGCCCATCGTCATCCCACACCAAAGTGGGTCTTCTGTTAACAATCACCCAACCACTCCTTTCCTAAATCACAGGGTTGACCTTAGCAGTTACTCACCACACATGTGTTTCTGTACATCCTTTACTTGGGTCATAATTCATATATTTCACTTTTCTCCGTTAATGCATATTATCTCTCTATTGTTCACCGCCTCCCATACACTATTCATCAATAAACATTTGTTCAAATGCCACAAGGATTTGATTATGATCCCACCTTTATTGGTCTTGTTATTACTTGATCCCACGCTACAAAAAAATTGGTTACTCCTTGTGGGCCACCTCCCTAGATGAACATTCAATAATCATATCCATCTAATATAAAAATTTACTAGAAAGATGACCATTTGCATTGTGTACCATG